>CM026203.1:26181027-26501027 GCA_014839995.1 Xenentodon cancila | reverse complement strand
AGAAAGAAATGGTTGGATAACACACAAACAGAATAACGAGTTACTAGGTGCGTTAATGAGTCCTCCATGAGTCATATAACTAATCCCTAATAGAACTTCTGTAATAATATTACTATTACTGTTAAATGGGATAACCCATTGCAGCATAGATAAGCACCCAGAGACTCTTCCCAGTACCCTGATGGCTCAAACTCTTAAAAAGCCTTTGAAATATACCAGCCTGCTGACCCTGACCCAAGTAATACTAAACCTAAGCAAAAAGGCCTTTAGCTGCTCTTTGTGCACACACTGGTCTGAATTTTATAGAGAAAGGAAATAATTATCAGTTTTATGTGATGCAAAAGCAGGTATGTAATGAATAATAAAGCAATTACTGTGGCATGGAGTAATGAATCAAAGCAATGTTTTTACTTGTGTGAAGAGTACATTTATGAGGAACATATTCGTATAATAAGGCATTCTAGCAAACATACTGTATTACATGGTAACGAGCCCAACACCGTGAATCATCTGTCAGCAGGTGTTAGAAATTCAGAACTAGTTGTCAACTTAAAGCTTACTGGAACAATATGTGAGCCGTGTACATTTTAATAAGACATTCTTCTTTGATGTGTTATTTTTTTGTTTGTTTTTTTGAAGGGAAAGGTGTACTCGTGGTGTTTGTTTCTATGTCCCTATGAAACATTACATAATACCACAACGAAAGCATTGCTAATGGTCTCTCAGGATGGACGCAAAGGTGCAGGCAGGCAACACTGTTTAAACCTGCATTAACCATATAGGTCACTATTTTCTTATAAAATATTCCATTCCTGAATGAAGTCACAGACACAGCTGCTGGCATCCAGTATGTGCCGCGTTCAGATTAATTTGTTCATGTGCTGTTGCCAGTGTACATTGTGCTAAGTGAGTAATACTTGAACCTCTTAGTCACTCAGTGGTAGTGGATCTTTGTTTTGTTTTGTTTTTTTTTCCTTCATTGTTGTAATATTATCTCACAGCTGCACAAAGCAAACACAGGGAAAACCTTTCTTAACTAAAAGGAGAATGTTAAACAATTGCCACACAAATTCAGCATTTGGTACCCCAGAACAGGCAGCTAATGGGTTGTTGTTGCCCAGTTGAAGCTGGAAGCTGAGTGGACAATTCTGTTTCATACGAATAATATGTTGGTAACGTCTTGGATTAAATTAATTTTGTGGCATATTAAATCTTGGAGTTAGTCATGCAGATGAACAATCTGCAAAAATGATCCCCAGAGTCTCTAATTGTCAGCCATTAAAACGTTTGCATGAGTGTACGTCACTTTCAGCGCGCTGCCTGTCTTGTCATGTTAGACCTGTGTTATAAACAGCTTCATATAACGTATGACGTCTTCCTCTTCTAATGTTCTACATATGTTTTGATATGCTCAATTATTTTTGCAATGGCATGTTGTATATTTCCATAACAATGTAAGTATTCCTGCAATGCCTCTACTTTATCATATTTTTTTTTCTTATATCCCCTAAATAATAAAGACTATAATTTTAACTATAATTGAAGTGCCCCATCATGCACGTGTGGGTGGATTCAGTTCGTCTTTACTGTTATAAAGTGATGCAGTATGTATTTCTAGCTCAATTGCTTTAGATATTCAAATAGGTAATTAAACAAAAGAAGAATGTATTCTTATCTGGTGCATAATCTTGTCTCAATGATACGTCTCAATAATTTGAAAATGTATCAAACAGCCTCTCTGATCCTCTTGTGAGTCTTTTTTTGTTTGTTTAGTGAGTGAATAGAGGAACTGACAACCCAAACACAACCCCATCAGTATGAACATGTAATATAGCAACGATAATAATAATAATAACTAATAATAATAAAAGTAAAGAGTTGAGTTTAAAATGAGATTTCTCCCTCATTTAAGACCTCCTTACCACTGACTCTCTTCACATCTTCAACTCTTGACTCACTTGTTCCATCTAGCATTTTTCACATAAAAACAAAAACATTTTCATTTATAGTTGAATTTTAGCTGTTTTTAGTTCCGTATGTAGTTTTGATGGCATTTTTCCAGTGTTTCAGTTAGTGCTTTTTGTTGTTGTTATTTGCATCATTGAAGTTTCTGTAAAGTGTCCTTGAGTGTTAAGAAAGGCAGCCATAAATAAAATGTAGTATTAGTATTATTATTACTATATTTCATTATCCGCTCAAAAACAACTAACTTTAATTCAGTCCTAAAAAATTCTATTAATCCCTGAAGAAAAATGCAATAATATGGATTCATATTTCAATGGATTAACGTTCCCTGTTTTAATTCTTTGTTTTAAACTTGCTATGATTTCCTCAGGATATTGCAAAATGATTGACCTACTAATTTACAATTATGGTAAACTGCTGAAACTCATTTAAAAAAAAAAAAAAAAAGAGAGAGAGAGAGAGAGCGAAACATTGGTGTCAAATTTTGTCTTGCCTTGGGCAGTTTTACAATCCAGTATTTGTCTGTGGTTGTTTTGTTTTTTTTACATAAAATCTAAGTGGTTAATGTAAAGTAAACTGGACTGTGGTTGTTGCATCCCTGATGTATGGATGGGGGTTTGGGGGTTTTCACTATGTTCCCAGAGGAAGAAAAGAAAAAAGAAAAATGAACAAAAGTCCAACTAAAACCATAAATATTAGCAAACGTTTAGCTGCACACTTCAGGTCAGCAGGAAGGAGGAGATCTGGAGATCTGGAGATCTGGCAGCCTGTCGGGTCCCATCTTTTATGCTCAGTAGAACAGCAGCAAAGTGAACTAATCTGGCTTCAATCAGCTGTCTGCTCATGGACTGACAGAGCCCGTAGCTGAGGGACAAAATGAGCCGGGAGGTAGAATCCATACGGCACAAAGACCGGGACAGCGGTACTGAGGAGTATTTCTGTTTCGTCACATGGTTTGTGAATGGCTAAACTGTAAAGGAGGATTTTCCTATAAATCCAAGGTTTGATTCAGTCCCTGCTACAAATCTTCAGGAAAAACTAACAAACTACTTTGACGGCCATGTCACTTACTTAAATACATTAAAGTACATTATAAGTACCTACAGTACAAGTAATGTGCTGCTGCTAAGCCTCCAGGAGAGCGAAAAAACATTCTTGTATTCTTTCACTTTGTTCTGCTTTTACCTTGAAACCCTCTGGGAGTTTGATACCGAGAGTCCACATGAGAAATGGACAACGTGCTGCCTTTCCTACAGCCGCTTGCACAAATAGATTTTCAGTCTTTGCAGAAATGACTAGTAACTGAGGTGATATGTGTACATGAAACATAAGGGTGGATAAAATAAAGCTAGAAGGTTAAGTGACCTTGTCGGTGGCAACGCAGCATCAATCCAGGTTTACCTTTTATTGTGTGTACTCAGGTTCCCTTTGGGATTACCGCCACGCTGTACAGTTTACATTCTTGAAGGTACAGCTTACAGACAACTCTATCAACAATAAGTCAAGAAGCATTTTCTGTGCTCTATGATCTCAAAGATTAGCTTTGAAAATCTTGGACGCTTTATCCAACATGTTAGCAGTGCACTTAAACGTCTGCATCTCTTTTTGTAGACATTACAGCCCAAAGCACATCTGTTCATGCTGAACGATCGATGTTTGAGGCAACATATGATCCCAAGTAGATGAGATCTTCTTCAGGGAAGGCTTGGTTTGTATTTCAGCAATACAACGCTGCGACTTCATCATTCTCATCTTTGTGGATAAAATTCGCTTCCTTCCCATTAACAGCATTGCTCCAGTTCCTTTCGTTTTTTTGACATTTGCTTTCTGCATGAACAACTCTCTTAAGGTCTTGCCACACCATCTCAAATAGGTTAAAGTCTGAACTTTGTGTAGGTCGTTCCAAAACTTGCTTTCTCATTTTGTCTTAGTTCTTCTGATGTACATTTGCTGGTGTACCTCCGATCATTGTCCTGTTGCACGACCCAGTTTCGGAAGTAATCTGAGGTTATCTGTTGGACACATTACCTCACGTTTGCCTTTGGAGTACTCTGGTATACAGAGACGTTTAAGGTTGCCTCAGAGACAGCAAAAGCGCAGGTCCTGCCACCTGTAAAACAACCCTAAACCGTCGCCTCACAAGTTCCATGCTTGACAGTGGGTGTGAGGTGTTTCTGAAAAATGCTGTGCTTGGTTTTTGCCAAACATGGCACTGAGTATTAAAACCAAACAATTCCACTTTAGTCTCATCTGTTCTTTTGAACATGTTTGTTTCAGCCTGAGGAGGTTATCTCCTGTCAATTCTTCCAAACAAATCATTTTCGGTATAGATGGACCCATTCATGTTGAGAGGCATTGCAAAAATACTAAGCAGTGCTGTAGACACGGACTCATTTGCAACTATTATCAAAAAAGGGGCTGAATACTAATGTAGATGAAACAGTTCAGTTTTGTACTTTAACTAAATTACTATAAACACTACAAAATCAAGTTTTGCTTCATCATTGGGGAGACTTTTGTGTAGACTGAGAACGGAAATTAACTGAATCTGTTTCAGGATGAATGTGAAACTTTAAAGTGTCTGAAAAACTCCTGTTATTACCTCAACAATACAATGTACAATGTATAAAATATCTCTGTTTCAATTTACACGATCGAGATATATCCAATAAAGTCAGAAATGCTCCCTAAATAATGAACAAACAAATTTAGTTTCCATTACTGCATGAACATATACAGCTCGTGGTACAAAACCTATTTAGCGAAGTTTCTCTCAGCCTCATTTATCCTGGAAAGTTTCTCTGAGATTTCTGCTCTCATTTGCAGGAACACCGTGATTCATCTCACAGTTACACGTACAATATTCACACCTGGAAACTGCTTCCACGACTGCATTTTCATCTCCTGCACGTAGAGCAAAGTCCCTAGAGCTGTTGTTGCTTGCTGCTAAAATTAACCAACTGACCAACTGCAGCTGCATACGAAGTCAGATTAATCCCATGCCAGATACAGATTAAAATGGGATTGTCTTGTGTGAATGGTTGTAAATGAAAGAGAGCACGGTGTGGTGGCAGGATGAAGCACATGGGAGGATTAGTTTAGGTCTCCAAGGCAGGGTTCAGAAAACTAATCTTCATAGGACCTTCTTTAAAAATTCATTGCAATTGTATAACACACAGATAAACAATGATGAATTTGCCTAGATGGATTTATAAATGCTATCACCACTTAATAAACCTGGAATTTTCTAATTGTGAATCTCTTGCAGCTGATGCACTTCACATCTCTGTGTTTTAGGCTGGTTCCTTGTGTCTCTCACATGGGCCGGACCCTCTCTGACTATTCTTCCATGCTTAATTATGTCATTTCTGCCCCCATACCCTCAAATGGTTTCAGCTTTGAGCAAAAGTGGAAGAAATGTGAACAGAGACAGCAAATTCTTACTAAATAAAGAGGGGGGTTGGGGGTATTTGTGTGTGTGTGTCACAACTATTATAAGTCAACAGTAGGGCTCCCAGCATGTGTGCCATCAGTAGGAGGGCCTTTTCCTGTGGATCAGTCCATGTGAGAGCAGAAAAGCTTAGCTCTGTCCTGCTGCAATTAAAGAACAGTCCATCAATAAATGATGAATGTCAAACACAGCATGATGTTTGGCCTGGTATGAAAACTAGTATCTTGCAGTACGTAGATTTATGGTCACAGCAGGGCAGGAAACTGAAATGGTGTGGGGGAAACAGAGGCGGGAGGCGAGAGGATGTTAAGAAGACCTTGCTGCAAATGTCACTACGTCCATTTCAACACTTCTGGGAATGTAGCAGCGGGCATTCAAGACAGAGCGGCAGCTGTCATTTCTTAAGCCAGCCACTGACATTTGGGATCCATGGAAGCTTGCCTTTTGCCGTCACAGGAAGCGCGATGGAGGACGACGTTGTTTGCTATCGTTCAAGGGCACAGTGGAAGGCATGGCTCAGGAAAACTAACAGTCATCACAGCAGCACCGGAGATTATCACTGTCATTCAATATTGTAAAGCAATGTCTGGCTCCTGAGAAAGTTACAGGAAGGAGCTGCTTAACACAGTGATACTTTAACTCTCTATTTCAGCTCCAGAAATGACATTTATACTCTAGGTCACCCTCACAAGGACGTTTGTTTACAGTTTTGTTGCTGAGAACGGCTTAACGTACAGGCGCTCTTGTCACTGTGGAAAGGGATCCTTCTTTTGTCAATTTTATCCCTGGAGTTGGGGGATATGAGTCAGACTTATAATTGTTTTAGGACCTCTCTGCACGTAGTAAAAGCCCACGGCAGTTGACACACGCTCAGTAGATATTTCATGGTTAGTCCAGTTATAAAAATATTCTGTCCGCTTAGATCCTGCAGTCACTGTGCAAAACACTGCTGACACACAGTCTGTAATATCTGACTTACTGTCCGCAGAGTTGTGGGGGAATCTCAGTCACAGCAAATTACTTCTTTATTGCAGAGGCACCACAGAATCTGAAGACACGGTTGTTTTTGTTTTCTTTTGGGGAAACTTTTATTTTATTTTAGATTTTCAGAAGCAGTTCCAGAAGCACCAGGGAAGTCTCCGGCAAACGGGCAACATTCTCCATCAGGTCGTCCAGTTTTTGAGTCTTTGTTTGCAAAGAAAACTGCACTCTTTACTACAACCTTTAAGATATGCAGCAACTTGTTTCAGATGTTGCAAGAACTAAGCATCATAGAAAAATAAAAAAGGAAAGAAAATCTCCTGTCTGTTTTTGTCAGCAGCCTTATTGTTTCATTTCATCTCAGTGAACACCCACATATCTCTATATATCAAATATCTATTGTTCATAAACATAAGTCACCAGGTTTTCTGATATCTTATGGTGACATTATTTTAACTGAATATTATGTTACAATAACAAGGTGTATGGAGAACAAAATGAGAAACTTATTTCATACACCATCCTTTTGGGATTTACCTTACTAGTCTTATTTCACTAGTAACAGTGTTGACGGAGGTTATAACAGGGTTGTGGGGGTGTTGTACATGATCGCTGTACTCAAGCAGTAGCAAAATGAAAATATAGTTCTTTATATGCATTCCCTTAAACCACTGCTGCATCTCATTTAACACAGTTATTGCTACATAATGTGAATGCACAAGTCAATACATGTATGTAATACATGTTTTGGAGATCGTTGGAAGTTTATTCCACCTTCAGCGATGATGCTAAGTTGTGGGGCCTTTGTCAGGTTGGGTTATTGGATGCACAGAGAAGGAACCTACAGTTCTCAGGCTCCTCTCCTCTGGAACCTGCTGCCACCCTGCAGACCAGACAGCCAGCAGACACCCTCCACCTTTGAAATCATCCTGTTAAAGGGGAGTTTTTCCTTTCCCCAGTCGCCCGGTGCTTGTTCAGCACGGGAGGTTGTATCAAAGGAAGTTTTGATGCAAGCTGTTGGTTTCCTTAGCAAACCATGAATTATTGTTATTTTATTGGCTTTGTGTTGTATTAACTGCACTCATTTGGAATTAGTTAAATTGTTTTGTTGAGTGCCTTTAGATGATATTTGTTGTGATTGTGCACCACATAAATAAAGCTGAATTGAGTTGAACTGAATCCATTTAATCTGACAGCAGTATTAAACATCTACATGGACAAACGTTCATGTAACGGTAACAAACAGCAGCAACTGAACCACAAGTGTGAAAACAAGGCTCTACTTACTTCTCACCATCTCTGTCGTAATTGATTCAGTAACTGTTTGTGCCATTTATGTTCTTTTTGTCTACTCTTGAAGACAGCTAGATATCTGCAGAGACCCCATGATGCCCTCTGCTGTCCATATCTCATGAGCAATCCATTTCAGTTTGTGCCTCTGGATCTGTCCACAGAGGTGATGCTGCAAGATCTGAGCCGTCAACAGGCAAGTTGATTCATACACCGTCACCCTATCAGCTGTCCGGACAACTGGTGAGGCTTCAAAACCCCTAACACCCCTGTCAGCAGTGATATATACAGTTACTTCATAAATGTTGGGTGTAAAATGTCACATTAAGAGGACTAATGAAGCTATGTTATAGACTGGAACCTGTTATCCAACCCTGAAAGTACACATGAAGTCTAATTTCTCATCAGTGAAGCAGAAGAACTTTGTTCCTCATTCTTGGCCAGCTTTCTATTTTAGGAGGATGCTAACGCTGCAGAAAAAAAAAGAAAAAAGGAAGAGAAAAAAACGTGTGAGTAGAGGCAACCATATAAACACAGCAGCAGCATCCTTCAGCCCCAAGGGCGAGCTCTGATTAACCACAGCCTCCTAACTGTGTCATATCACAGCAAGAGAAGAAACAGGTTAAAAAAAAAAACGAAAAAACAAAGATAAAAACACAGAGTAAGACACAGAAGACAAAACATGCCATTAAAGAACATTCAGACATGAAAATGAAACATGGAACCGGGATAAATGAATAGAGAATAAAACGATTAGATGCACAGTTTGTGACAGCTTCCCTCGCTTTCACTCACATGGTTCGCCACTGGACCGGGAGTGTGCCCTGTCACAGCACGACTCTCCCCTGACTCGTCAACCGCCAACACACACCTCCGTAGCTGTGCCAACTGCCAGGGCAAATGAGATGGTCTGTTGATCATGCAGAGGGCTTGAATTACCCTCCAGCAAGCGAGAAGCTCCTCACTCAGCTGCGTTATTGAGGGGAGTGTTTACGAGACGATCAGGGTTTGAATACGCACTCAGATGCCTGCGCTTGTATTTTATAACTTGTCTTGTCTCCAGATTTAGCCTCCGTGTGTATGGTGTCATTCAACCTGTTCTCATTCTCAGGACATCAGATATATTGTAGTTTTATACTGCCCATCAAGTCTCTGAGATACTCGGAAGGTGTCAGACACATCAGCCACGTTAGTAATTCTGCTGGAGAGAACACGAGTGGAAGTCACCCACGGATATGAGACTCAAGCTCACAACCACTAAGCAATAAAACAGCTTGGGTAAGTTGAGGTAAAGGTTGGGATTGAATCAAAAGTTCATTAAAACACAACATTAATCAGCAACGATAAGCAGCCTTCCATCCATTATCCTTGAGAGGGTAATGAGAAGGAAACACATGATTTGCAACTTTTTTTTTTATTGATTTGAGATGGTAAAGACTTCCGTCTGTACTGAGCTGTGATGTTTGGTGGTCCTGATAAAGTAGCAGATGTGTTGAGAGTAAGAGTCGATGGTATACTGACTTTTAAACTTAAAAAAATGAAGAAAAAAAAAAAAAAAGCTTGTTAGTTCAGCAGCAAAGCCTGAAGCTGCATTGGAGTAGACGTGCACACACACACACACACACACTAAGCAGTCTGTATGGTGTCCAGGCAGGACTGACCACTAAAGCCTGGTCTGTTTGCTCGGGGATTAGGAGAGGTGTGCCTGGGAAGCTGCACCTGTACCTGAATGAGGACGTGCATTCAAAACGACATGATGCGCAGACGTGACCGTTCCTGGCAACAATCACTGGAACAATCAAGATGTAAAAATGTGAACGGGCTGTTATGTAACCGGGCGGAATAATAAAACAACTTCTGAAACATTCCAAAGTTACTTGTATTCATATATTTCATATATTCATATACTTTCCCTCCATTGTGCTGATTTTCTGAGATCGCAAAATTTAACAAAGCAAACGTGTTCTTAATGTCGGAATTGAATGATGTTTGTACAAGCTCAACAGCGACCGTGGCTGGGGTAATGTGAGGGAAATGTCCAGCAGGGGAACCTGGGCACGGCGCAGAACAACTACTAATTTGACGGGGCCATTAGATAATACGTTCTAGATGATACGTTCTTTAAAGCAAATCTGTTGTTTGTACTTCTCACTGCTCTGTCCTGCTAATGCAGTCAATGCCTGCTAGTTAACTTGCACTTTAGGCGCTATTTGAGTCTAGCTGCACTTTGTAGTAACAGAAACATTTGCAACAAGTACACAAGAGCACACATGGAGCAGGAAGCAAAAGCTATATTTCTTTAATGCCAGTTTCAGTGTCATTAATAGACATTATTGTCTCTACTATTGTACAGAACAGAGTGAGGAAAGTCTATCATAGAAAGTCAGTTTGGCATTAAGTCATAGCCATTTTAGTATTATCTTTCAGTGCTGTTAACTATTTAATTTTATTACATGTTTTAAGCTTTGTTCAAAAGGACCAGTAGCACACTGATTTTATGGAAGTAATGGCGTCATGTTGACCCGTGGAAATAACTGATTTACTGTTTTAAATAACAGAAACTGAAGCTGTTCAATGTCTCTTAAGGTGCACATCAGCTCCACGCCTGGGGTATCACTTGTTTTTAGATGTATGATCTTTGATTGAAACACAGTCAAAACACGGAGTGACTTTGCTGGCCGGTAGGGAGGTCATTAGCTGCTGCAGGACGATGTTAAGAACCTTTTATACTGATCCCTTTAGCAGAAAAACAATACATCACTCTGCACAGTAAAGGTCAAACGCTGCATGTCTGAGTGGAGGCAGACTGACCAAGTGAATATTAAAACCAAACACTAACATATACTTTGACCACAATTTGACTTTATGCACTTCCGTATTAACAACGGGACATGCCATGAACATTTATCACACTACATATTACATTTACAGCCACCTTAATTCATGTGATCTGTGTGTCCGCCAACACACAAACTCTCATCAGACACACCTTATATCTCTTTCTCTCTCTCTCTCTCTCTTCATTGGTCCAGTGCTTTTAATTCTTGAGTGAAAGATGAGTTATGAAGTGTGACATCAGCATCATCAGCCATTCATCCTTTCTTTCTGCACACAAACACAGTAGATTTGCAGAAGAGTACAGGCTGTAACGCCCAGCAGCCCTCAGGATCTGCAAAACAATGTGAGTGAGAAGGGCAATGTGACTGGCTTTCCGAGGGAAGTCTGTCTTTGTCCTCAGTCTGACTACCGTGAGCGTTTTTGGGATCTGTGTACATCTTAGTGTGGCTCTTGACAGCACACTATTCGACAGGACGGGCTGAGCCATGAGGGTGAGATTAAGAGAACATCTGTTTCTCGTGTAAATGCTTAAGCTGGAGACAAAGCAGCTACTACACTACTGTTATAGTAAAGCCGTATGTGAACAGTTTACAGGAACACAATGTATAGGCAAGTGCTTTGTAAAGTGTATGTCATATAATTATTCAAATTGATCTTCTGCATTAATAACTTAGCACCATCAGAAATGCATTTAGATGAGATTTAGATGAGAGCTCTTCAGAGCTCAGATGAAGTATTTCAGTCAAGCGCCACAGACAGGACTTCCACCTGCAGAGGTATTTCACCAGGGCACTAATGTAACTCGGTGTCAGTGAGTTACATCAGTGTATAGTCAGAAAGTGCATCCACACATGCACTTTCCGACTATTAGATATGGTATATCAAAACAGCAGCAAAACCCCTCTAATCAGCTTTTTCCATTATCTACAAACCTGACGGCAGAACTAAAGACTTTGCAACCTCAGCTAACGCCTCATATGAAAGAGACAAAAATGCAGGAATCTGGGATAAGAATCATGAAATTATAAGAAGGGAAATGACAGAAATATCAGGTCCAAGTCTCATTTAATAAACCAGCTTCTGTTTCTGCTTCATCTTCTGTTTTTCTCCGTTTTGTGAAAGGCTGCCAGACAATGATGCTGAGTGTGTCTGAAGTTAATCCAGCTGCAGTTGCTTGATTCGTGTTTCATACTGTATGAAAATAGCTTACAGTCATATCTTCGTTGGGCTGACACACATTTTAGGAATGGTCCACTGGTTAAAAGCGCAGTATGCTCCATCTGTATTCTGCATAACAATAGGAAACAGTTCAGCAAGAGGATCATTTGTTTTATCCTAGCAGAAGGTTTGCTGAGAAAGTGGGTCTGAAATCCTCCGAGGATTGGCCACAAACCACTTCAGATAGCCCATTGTGAAGATATCACACATTTGGCCAGCTCAGTGACGGCAGTCATCCCCAGGGGTTCAGACACATGTAAAAATAGATCTGCTTTGATTGGCAGGCTGCAAACCAACCAGGGAATTTCGTTGAGAGCAACCACTTACACTTTCATGGAAGAGGCCAGGATGTAACAAGGTGCAAACTTGTAGTATGCAGTAAAAAGATCACAGCGCCTGCATGAAGCTACTTTTATAAAAACAAACATGAGAACTGAACGTATCATGTGTCTAAGAGGACACTTTATTTGATAAATAAATTTGAATGTGCAGATGGAGGGATGTGGAAGTCACATTAATGACTTTGTCATTTCCCTAGCAATGAGATGATTGACAGGCTCGTTGGATCCTCTGAAAAGGTCAGCACCCCTTTATTCAGAGTGGCTACAATCTGAATTTAAAAAAAAAACAAATGTTCTGCCCGAACTGTACATCACCAGGTATGTTTTGATGTCGCTCTGCAGGTGTAAATCTTCAACTCGGAGCGAGCCGGTCCTCGGTGCTATCAAATGATTTCCTGGGATACACACTTTATTTTCCAGCAGTTCTAATACTGTATCAATCAGGAAAAGTTCTGAAAACAAAAGCCGTGTTGTCACGTTCAAAGTCGAACATGAATCAGAGGTCAAGAGGTTCTGATGAAAGATGGCTTAAAGAGAAAACCACGATGGCAGTAAGAGGGTTTACTGCGTGGCACCGCAGGGTAAAAAGACTGAAATAACAGGAGTGTAATTTCCTCCTTGTCCTCATGGTCAGTGAAAACCTGTAACTATTCTACATTTAGCATTCTGCTATCACGTAGAGTCTGGCAGCGGACACTCTGATCTCACCATAAAAATAGTCCTATGTCCAACAGCACTGTGGAAACCCAAGGTTAACAGTGTTTGTGTTGACATCATCGTGAAATATGTGCTTCTGTTTCAAGTCTGTCCAGCAGAAGATGAAATTAGACAAGGCGGTCCACGCAGGGCCACTCAGGCAGAATGCATAATTTCATTCAAAGGCACATTAACTTTGAGAAAGCTAATGTAAGAGATGGAAATGCGGAGACCATTTCAATTGGTTGGAGTTGAAGCGAGCAGAGACACGGTTGCCAAGGAGATAACTCTTGTGAGTGTGAGGTGTGACACTCATGTATCACTCTAGTCTTTCATCTACGTCTCGTCCCTCCTCTCCCTGCATGTCAGCCCTGCCATTCTCCACCGTCAGACATCGTGTCCTGCCTCCCACCTCCGCCGCCACCCCACCCCGTCACCGAGGATATGTGGAGGTGGCCCCTCGCCTGTTTTTCCCCTCTCCAGGATCACTGTCAAAGTCATGGCTCCTCCATGTGCAATGAGTGGAGGAAAAATTTGACAGCCACATCTCTCCTCTGTTCACAGCCAGTCAGCATGTGTGAGGATGTTCTGTCAGCACATGCCAATCTAAACATGCACACCGAGTCACGCCAACACGGTGGAGGACAAAGGTGCCATTTGAGCTTTGCAAGCCATTTCACCATTCTCCAAGTCAGCCAGAAAAGTCTGTTTTGGAAGTGATGAGTAGATTTGGGTTGGCATGAGTGATGTTTTATTGTATTTTCCCTATGTTAAACTAAGTATAGACACTGATAGGCATACATGAACAAATACACGCATGTCCTCCCCCACTGCTCTGTGCTGCCAGGTTACATAAGGTAGGACACACATTTATTTGATCGTATTGTTCCATGTTTACGATGTTATGGAAAGGTCAGTCTCAGAGTTAAAGCAACCATAACACTGTAAGAAATTAAGAAAATTACTTCCTCTGAGGTTCTAGTCATGGCATCTGTAGTGCAAATTCTGGTCAGGGGCATTTTATATGTTCTTCTCCATATAGATTTTAAATTAGGTTTGTTGTTTTCTTTCTATGGTCTTTTGGACATTTTTTTTCTGCAGATACGCACTTGTAATCAGTTGGAATCATGGAGATGCTAATCTTGCACAATAGTCGTCATAATTAGGTTATAGAGGTTTGATTTTGGATGTGTTTTCTTCATTTATTTCCTACTAAGTCAATTTTAAATCTCCTGCTGAAAAATGTCCATTTAAAATGCAGTGTGTGTCAGTAACTGTCCTGGTAATATGTGTGACATTACAGCAGACATGGAAAATGATCAGGTCAGAGTGAAAATGAAGATGGCACTGTCATAATGTTGTATGGAGAGGATCCAGATGCAAGAGATCGAGAGTCAGAGTTACAGGCAAAAGTCTATTAATAAACAAAAACCACCGCCACGAACTGGAAGTCCAAAAAACTGAGAGAGACGAGGCAAAGAGAAAGAACAGCAGCAGGAGTCCGGGAACATGAACTGGACCTTCACTCACAGGACCGGACAAGACACAGGTGGCAACAATCAGGAGAGACTGGACCACGGGAGGCCAAACAGAACTAAACAGACTTTCACGCTAAAACAGGAGGTCAAAGATAAAAAATAAATAAAACAGAGGCTTTAGAAGGGGAATCAAGACACTTAAACACAGAAAAAAAAAGAAACAGAACACAGAAAAAAGATGAAACATAACTTCCCAAACAGGTCAAATCAAGTCAACTTTATTGTCAATTCTGACATGTGCAACACAATACAGGATTGAAAAACAAAAACACACACAAGTAATAAAGAAAATAGCTCAGAGAACGCAAAAGCCAACAAAAACCCTACATTTATAACAGGCCCACAGGAAAAAGTAAAAAAAAAGATATATACAGATATAATTATACGTTAAGTTGTTTAAAATAAGCAGTATCACAGCAGCTTTTTTAAAGGTATGTGTTGAAACAGAGATTAAAACAAACAATAGAAGAAGAAAAATGACCAATTCAATGCTTGCATTTCTCAGCTGACGTTTTAAAGCTGTTAGACTTGTTTGTTTCCGTGTAACTCCATCCTGTCTGATTCCACTAATGCCATGACACTGCCGGCTTTTCTCAGCATTTGTGGCAACACAGATTTCCAGGAGGTGCGGTTCTCACCTCTCCAGAGGCTTCGCTGTCGGCCTCGTGCCTTTATCAGCGGCTGGTTGTGAAGCCCCAGTTTGGTGTCGCATCGCCCCACCTGCTTGTCTTCTGCGGATGCACTTGAAGTCCTGCTGCATGTACTCTCGTGTTCAAATATTCTGCTTCTATTTATTTTATGTTTTCATTAAATCTATTTTGAAAAATGTGTCGTAACATGTTTCAAAAAGCATGAAAATATCACGGAGATAAAAGAAGTCAGGAAGGCACAGAATAGCGCTGAAAAATGCAGAAGAGAGCTCCTACTTTCCACCGATGTGGAGGTGTGAGATTAAAGTGAAGGAGCAACACGCATGCTGGATGGAGAGCAGGTGCACGGGTGGGTACAATATGTGCTGATATTCAGTGTCAAGCCAGTTGACAAGTTCTGCAAACATGTTTGAAAAGCTGTGCTGGCCATCAACAAAAGACAGGCAGCAATACAGCAAAGTGTCTCATTAGGAGACAAGTCATACAGTGGCTGAGACGCAGCAACCTAACAAGCCTTCTGCTTGTCCTCTAAAAGTCCCCGCAGGGTGGAAAACAAAAACTCAACTGAGAGAGGAAAAATGCCCCCCTCTATTCTCCCACAATCCTGGGGAGCTTTCAGAAAGAGCCACAGCGGAGAGTTTTCCAATCGCTCACTTCTTCCTCCCTTATCGTCTGCAACCTCCTTCCCACCTGACAAATGTCAGCGTGTCATTGACTCCCATAACTCTGCAGCATGTGTGTGCAAAGTGATCGAAGCGCTGATGTGGCGGCAGCAGCACAGCGAGGACAGAGAAGGCAGCGACTGTGAAACATCTCCATGTGCCCGTATTAGTCAAAGCAGTTCAATCTATCATCCTCGTTCACACCCGTCACCACCTCAACTCAGCTGTCACTCAACCTTGAAGAGTGTGAAAAATAGGCTGGTTACTCCAACACGATGAAAGAGGGTGTTTCGGATGGAAAAGTAGAACATTTGATCATCTCGTGATGCCTGAGGGTTTTTTGGTTCAGCTATTTTATATATATTTATTTAGACAAATTCCAAAACAAAAGTTGATGGGTGGAGAGTTTATTTCTAGTAAATAGATGAAGAGAATATATTATTTCAAACAGGTAAACGTAATAATGCTTAAAAGTATCCATGACAGGGTGAGGCTTAAGGTTTATTTTTATGGGTGAGTTAATGAATGAGCTTTTGAGTCTTTTCTTTCAGTGTTTACCTTTGAATGCACCTTTTCAAACGCATCTGTTTTTGTCTTGTACCACAATTAAGCCACGGTAACTATAAATATCCAACACAATATCCGAGGCCTTCTGGGCTTTCAGTAAATTAAGTCCTGTTTATCATACATGATGTCATTCATTTGTCATCGTAAACAGATGGGACGGTGTGACTGCCACGCTAATAATGCACTCCAATCAGTCATTTGGGGAGCTGTAGCTATAACTGCTTGTATAATGACACATGGGAGGAGATTAAAGGTGAGCCATGGCCTTTGCTGGGATTACACGCAGACTCAGTAATCTGTGGAGACTGGAAGACACGCTCCACTGCATCTTAAAATATTCCTTCTCCGTCTCCACCTGAGCAGAGATCAGGAGATGAGATATCACTTCGCCGTTGACATTTATCACCGTCCTTTGACTGGTGTCCCATTTGCCTCCTGTGTCTCCTTGAGGCCCGATTTCAGTTCAGTTTTCTTTGTTGACAAATGTCATCGGCTTACACAAAACAAAAAGTGGATAAACTGTGAATTTGTCTGTTTAAATCACCCTGGAAGAAATGTTTGCACTCTCTCTTGCCTCGCTTTCAAAACATAAAAGGAAAATTGCAAGTTGTCTAGACATGCTGAGACCTTGAGGAGGGAGGGAATTTGTCCTCCTGAGTGATGCCCGTGTTGGCCAGTTGTCAAACACTGCCCCCGTGTGGTGAAACGTGTCAACGGCGCAGCTCAACGTCCAGCTTTTATCCACATCACGTAGGTCTCCTGTTGAGTAGGATCATGATGGAAAAACTGCTGGTTTTTTTTAGTTTCACAAGTGTTCATACATTATGCATCAGTATGTATATTCGGTTGTGTTGTGATTGTCAAAAATAGTTCCCGATGATAAAAATCCTAACGACAGACTTTGTGTTTTTCAAGGTTTCACCGTTTCAGTGAAAGGAATTACTCTGGACGCTTCGTTATCACTCACAGAGTAATGGCTCAAACTCAGTGTGATGTTTTCACTATAGTTTCAGATTCGTAACAGCGTGTAGAAACCCTGGATTTATGGGTTTGTGATGTTTGGCCGCACAGCATGGATTTGTAGTAAGCAACACACTGGCAGACTTTTTTTTTTTTTTTTTTTTTTGACTTAAGGAAAATAAAAGTATTATGTCTAGCTGTAGGGAGGATTTTCAAAAGCAAATATGAACTGTCGGCTTTCAGCACAATTTAACCAGCAGAAGGAGTTTGAAGTCTTTGAAACTTTGTCCTTCGCATGGTTTCGGATGTATCTGTTATTTCCATAAAGCTAACAAGTGTTATCTGAATAAAGGCGGTTAACAAATGTCCCCTGCAGGCGAGTAAAAGAGCAATGTTGGCTTTGTTTCAACTAGAAGTAAGTTAGGGAATCCCCTGGACAGCTGGACAGATGTTGGCCGCCTAACAATGGAAATCTTGACTCCACTTAAGCTTGTGGTCACAAGTGGATCAACTCCTGACTGGAAAATTGTACCATCAGCTTTTGCTGACAGTTTTATGTCTCTGCACAAGAACGCTTTGTATCCTGAGAACTACATGGCTGTCATTTTAATGATAACACTTAAAATATAGACTGTGAATCTGTTTTTGATTCCACAGACCAGCTGAATTTCCAGACTACTGAGTATCAGTATAAAACAACGCCACTGAGATCTGAGTGAGAACAATAAATTCACAGGAGGTTGTTTCTATAAAGATATACATTAAAAGACCTGTCTTGTATTTTGTTAATTCTCTGTTGTATTTTCAGCGATTGTTTTGTTCTTCTGGTTTCTGGTTTTCCTGTTCTTTGGTAAATTACGACCCGTTCTTTTGCTCTTTCGTCCTGTTGCCTTCCCTGATTATCATCGTCTGTGTCGACGTCTTCCCTGATTGTCTCTGCTGCTCCTGTAAATGTTTAATGTCCTGTCTTTCCTCCTTTGTCCACTTCTCTTTCGTGCTTCCAGTCTTTTTTCTGCCAGCCTACTCCTGCAGTCATTGACTTATTCATTTTTTTGATTGCAGTCCTTGCCTGCCTCAACACACATGATTCAAATTTATGGTCATCAAGTTCTGCACAAGTCTGTTAATGACAGTCATTTCTCACAAGGTGTGTTGAAACAGGGGAACATCTAAAACATGCAGGTCAGTGGGTCATGAGGTCAGGCTCGAGAAACACTCTTGTAAACATTTTTCTTTTTAAATATATTTATTTCTTGGGTTGGTGGGGGTAGGAGCCTCCTTTCAGTGCTCATCATTTCATCATCATAATGATATAAACTTATCCAGTGGATCTACAAGATGACGTTTACGAAACAGACTCATTTTCCTGATACCTAGATGAGTCCAGTTTTCCAGCTGAGGACAGACGTACGACGTTCACCCAGAACATATAATTAAGAAACTGTTAGTCTGTGGAGCCTGTTTTTGTTGTCCAGTGTAATTCCTTCCCTTAAAGTCAAACAGCAGAAGTTATATGACAAAGCACAGATACTAATGGTCCATCTTTAACTAAATATTTAAATGGTTTTAGATTTTGTTTGCTAGAGAAACCTCCCAAAAGTAAACAAGTGGGATATTGAGAGGAAACCAATTTCTTTGGCTGCAAATATCCCAGTGTTTGTGATTCGTCATTTTCAAATATAAAGATGATTTCTATTTATTTTTAGAAGAAAAAACAAGGAAGGAGTTGTGCTCAAAGCCCAACACAACCTTCACAAGTTCTGTCTTTAAAAACATCTCACTCAGGGATAGTTAAAAGAAATGTGACAAGAAAAGGTTAAATCAAACATGTGCGTGCAGTTTCCTGTTGATTGCATTTTTGACCCTTTTTTTCTAAAATACTGTTCACATATAATGCATTCGTTTTTCTCTCTCCCTTTGAATAAATTCTCATTTTGAATTCGATGCTGGCTACACATTTAAAATAGTTTGCACAGCGACTTTTTACCAGTGTTGGAATACCTCTTCTTTGCCCTGAAGGGAGAAAGCGTGAACACATCCCCCCTCTGTGTGTGTGTGTGTGTGTGTGTGTGTGTGTGTGTGTGTGTGTGTGTGTGTGTGTGTGTGTGTGTGTGTGTGTAGTACAGAGCCATTA
Source organism: Xenentodon cancila (assembly GCA_014839995.1). Taxonomy (NCBI): domain Eukaryota; kingdom Metazoa; phylum Chordata; class Actinopteri; order Beloniformes; family Belonidae; genus Xenentodon; species Xenentodon cancila. The sequence goes on along the minus strand of CM026203.1, from coordinate 26,481,736 downwards.
TTATTATTATTATTATTATCAAATAAGTGTGATGTAGTCTATCTGAAGACAACCATCACAATCCCACATTTATTTAAATGGACGGCGGTACCTCCCTTCTTCTTGTATTAAAAAAAAATCAGCTGATTAGTTTTGGCAAACACACTTCAGGCAGTAAATAAATCCCTTTTTCCACCAGGCCCTTTTGTAACTAAACAGGACTGTGGGCACTACCAAACAGTTGTTTCTGCTTGCGGGTAAATTGCAGCCTGGTGTTGCCGATCATCTGCCCTTGATGACGTGATCAACAGCAGGTCTGCAGAGCTCCACAAAAGGCCACAATTACAACAGGGAGGTTGAACACATGCAATTTGTCTGGCAGGCTTGATAGACAGATTAGTTTGTCTAAATGCAACATCAAAGCCCTCTTGATGGTCACAAAGCTGCAACTTTATTCTATTGACAAATCTGGCAAAGTTGAATTGTTTGGCCTGAAAGAGAAAATATTATGTATTTTATTGTGCTCAATAGCATATAATTGTGTGTCTGAAGTGACCGACAAACCAAAACCTCCAACATAACACACGACCGGCCGCTCAGACTTTGTATTTTGCATCCTAAGAAAGCTGATCCCTAGTGGTCAGTGCTCAACATAAACACTTTGTTTACTGTCAAATCCCAAATGTGTTTTTGCTTTTAATCACTAAAGGAAGCCACTGGAAACTGATTTGCCATTTTCTTTTAAAAACTTTCTTCTTTTCTTGTGTACAATACAAGTAAAGACCACAACCAAAGAGATTGGACAGGAACGAACATTTTATTGTGTTAATTTGCGTGTAAAATCTGATGAGATACACTGCCTAAGCCAGTGATGTTAGTTTATTACCATTATACCATCATAGATGCTGGTTTTAGGAGAAATTTCTTTCTTTTTTTTCCTTTTAAGTGAATTTGTGTGACTTTCATTTGACTTGTATTCACAAAGCTGCACTTGCTCGATGAGACGTCTGTGACTCTGCTTCTCCGTCTCTAGATGGCGCTCCAGCTCTATTTTTATACCAGCTTCTGAGCTTCTCTGCATAGGTTCAGGTTCAGTTTGAAAAATATATAATTGTTTTTGTATAAACACACAGTATTTGCATTTCAAATACTTTATGTTGAAGCATTTGCTTTAAAATGACAACAAATGTGTCACCGATAACTCGGAAGCTGAGGCCTCACGCGGAGTCTCGCACCCTGCCAGTTCTAGTGGCAGCCGTGAAGCTCAGCCCAAATCCCAGCGAGCAATTTTGCAGGAGACGAAAGAGATCCCCTTTGGTCCTATTCGACATGAAGTGGCATCTGTGAGTTGTGTAACTGTAGTGGAAGCGAATTAGGAGGAGAAAAGGTTGACGTAGTCTGAGAGCAGTCACAGAGAGTTCACGTATCAAAAATAATAAATCTGTGCTTCAGCGTTTGTGCTGCTGCAGCCACATCTTTTATTCATGCACTTTACTTTGACATGATCACTTTACTTATAAATATTCATCAACAATTAAAATCATTAACTTTGTCATTACCTCTGTAGGCGTGTAAACACTCCTCATCTGCAGGAACTATGACACATTTTCCTCTAGTTTTGCATCTTCTTATCATCAACAATGCTGGGTTACAGCCTCACCTAAATTGTGGCTGGACCCTCCCCTTGAAGGGTCCGCATTAACCTCCCAGTTACATTTACAGTACCGGCGGGACTGTATTAGGCAGATCTAGGGTCCACTTAGAGCTGGTTGCAATTTACTGCAGCCTAAACCCAGATGTGTGCATTTCTCAGATGCATTAATTCATCAGTTCAGGCAAAAAGGGGTCTTTTAGCAGCATGTGCTGCATTAGCAACTGTCTCGTAACTCTCCTAAAATCCAGCTCCTGGGATTGAACTTCAAAGCTGTCAAGCCACATAAGGGCAGTGGTGTTGTAAGCATATCCGTGCCCCCCTGCGCTGGGAGGAATCACTCTGTCTTATTTCATTCTGATTCCACTTTCCATCATGTGTCACGAGTGGGACATGACGGAAATCACTGGTGACACTTCTGTCCCATTTGGAGGTCTTTCCGCGCCGCGTGAGTGTGTGAACTCTCCTTCACTCGCTCGCTCCTCAGAGCCACATCCAGTCTTCATCTCGCGAGCCGCCGTTACAGCAAAACTGCAGTGACCTCCTGCCCTCAGACGTGTCTGTGTGATGACGTTTGCTGCCGTGCGGTTTTGACAGCAGATACTGTGATAATTACACATCTAAACACCATAAAAGTTACTTGGTATTTAACATTTTTATTATCATCATCATTGTCATCCAGATACTCTGCGGCTTTTTCTCAGATGTGGTGCAAAGGATCATTGCTCTGTCACATCAAAACATTATTTTGATGAAGTTTTGTGAGTAATGTTAAATTGCTATTATGTGTTTTTATTAACTGAGCTGTTTACGTCCCTACAGTTGGATAAGTGGATATTTTAATTTTTAAAATCCACCCAGGATCTCCACTGAAATGACGATGCTGTTTTCAAACCAATAAAAAACATTGTAATAAAGCACTGTTTATTATATGGGTTATAAATTGCTAGTTGTACTGATTAATAAATTATTAACTTTGATAATTGTATTAAATATAGAAGGTGAACAGAAGTTATTAAATTTCCTTAAAGTATATGAAATTGTAGACACATTTTTCTGAGAAGAAAAGAAAAATGGAAAAAAAAAAAAGCATCTCAGATCTCTGCTGCCATATTATATTTACTTTGAGCTATCTGATTTTAATCTTTGCTACCTCTAGAGCAGCTCCGTCCCCAGCAAAACATCGAAAAGGCGTAACTATTTTAGACCGGCAAAGGCTGACAATCACAGGGACGGACGCGTCTGTTTTTTCTTTTTCTTTTTTTCCGCCACAGGCAGAGCCCATTCAGACTTAGCTCAGTAAAGTGCCTTCGGATTGGTTAAATTCCTGTACGTGCACGGCCTGGAGACTGTGACTATAAAGAAGTTCCACTTTATCAGTCAAAAGTGATGGAGCCAGCGACAGTCTACAACGCTTGAAAGATCTTTTTTTTTTTTTTATTCATGCTGTACACTGGTTCTGCTATAACCTACTGTAAGCACGTCTCAGTACAGCAATGATAATTAATTATTATAATATTGTAGAAATGCCAAAAAAAATATAAAAGCATATTATGGTCCATTTAATCCCTTTAATTCAATATAAATGAAGCAGTAACAATTCAAAGTCCTTTTCTAACAAATAAGCACCATCATACGTTGCTTTAACACTGTTAAGAAGCAAACGGTGCGATTTTTCTAAATATGACTGAAAAAGAACTTTTTATCTTTTTTATAATTATTATAAAGCGAGTAAAAATAACTCAGATGTTCAGAATATGCTAAACATGTAATTCTGCTGTGCTATTAAAGAGCCAGACTGGCTCCAAGTCCGCCGTAACTGCCGACTTTTCTCCAAGACGGCTCAACCACTGACCTGTCTGTAACATGCAAAACAACATGATCCTACGTGTTTACCACTGTTTTCCTGCCTCTCGGGGACGACAGCCGTCACAAGCGGGAAAATGTTTTCTGGCTGTCTGACCACCCTTTGTGCAGATCTCCAAATATCTCAGCGGTGTCTTGAGGGAATTCCTTCAAATCCACTCACTTCCACTCATCCTTTCTGATTTCGGTGGTCAGCGGCTACGGGTTTGACAAGACAACCCGTATTTAAAAAATATATTTTTATATAATCCATTACGACATAACCAAGCACTATCTAAAGGGTCAAAGGTCAACCTCACTGGGACGTTTGTGATGTTCTGTAAAGACACTGTTTTTCTTTTCTACATCACACATGCTGGTATCTGGTATCAGGATGCAACTTTTTGACTTTTCGTTTTTAACGTGTCAATCATGCCAACTCATCCCAGACATGAGCAGACATTAGTCTCTCGATGACCTGACACATTATGGCTGAACGGGAGGGATAAGGCTTAACAGAGTAAAGTCAAATCAATTGTATTGTTTAATCCTCCAGCCCTAAAAGTGGAATCAAATGAGGAACAAAGGCCATTAATGTTGCAAAAAGGAGCACAGATTTAAACTGCTTTATATGTGGTTAGTGGGGTTATTCAGCCATATCGTTTTCACCTAGGGAGGTTTAAAAGGACGGCAGCAGGACTAGCTCACAGGTGCCTAATGATGAATTAAGACACTCATATAATCCAACTCGTGTTTCCTCATTTATCATCAACCCTAGAAAAGTATTTGTGTCTTTCTTATACATTTTGCATATTAATGCTCTTTCTTTTCGAAACAAGAACACAATACCATGGGTAAGAAACTCTAAACATCTCTCCATGGATTTGTCTAGGTGGAAGCAGGTGGGGAGGGGAGGGGGTCTTAGAGGTGGTCGAGATGTGGCAGCAGAGGGGGTTCGGCGTACCATTTCGGATCCCCCCTCCACTGAACTCCTGAACCCCCTCGTCTCCAGCTCACGGGGTAAACCTCTTAACACACGCACCATTCTCCGTCGGGTCAGGCCGAGGTCTCCAGCCTTTCACGCGTTGCCCACTAATGAGGTTTCAAAATCTCCAAGCAGGGTGAAGGGAGCCTGACCTACACTCAAGAAAGCGAGCCACGGAGAGAGAAGGCAGCACCCTTGCTCAAATCATTTCTGACATAAAACCATGCAACAATGTGCAGTAGTCTGGCTCCGGGGATCCACAGGGAGAAGTGATGGTAACTTCCATGTTTGATTTGACCTCAAATTCTTCTCTGGATTTGCAGCTGCCTTTAGTAAGTGATTTTGGATGTTTTACATAATTTGGTATTTTTGGACATTAAAGCATTTACTGACTTTACAGCCATGTATTAATGCCTGAAATATTTTAAAAAAAACACGGGATTTTAAACTTTTATTGTTTTAATTTGTTTCATTTTTTTTCTGATCCTAAATGAGCTGTAAGAGTTAAAATCAATTATAATGTCTTGCTCCAACCACATAAAAATAATAACAGGCTAAACATTTTTCTTTTACATTTTGTATTTGGTTTTAAGCTACAGTTTATGGCATTCTGCTCTTTGAAGCTCTTAAACCATAACTGCATCACATAGACGATAAAATGTTCATCAATTGTTCATCAGCTGATAAAATATCCTGCAATAAAATAATTGCCAAACACGTTAAAATACTTGCATGTCATGTTGTGATTTGGATCATTTTCAAAAATTTGTAAGGGGGAAAAACCAATAATACTATAAATTATATATTTTTCTTTTGTCTCCTTAAATAAACTCAGAAGAAATAAATGTAGATTTTTTACTTTTAAACTACAGAAAACATTTCTACATATGCAGATGCTTCAAAATCAATTCCAAATTTCAGACAAAACTATTTTAGTTACATTTATATTCACCTAATAATTAAATAAGACTGTGCATCAAATGCAGAACTGTGTTTCTTGACTGCTAAAATTGAAACCTTTTCTACTTGAACATGAGGGAATCAAAAAGGGCTCAGGACTGAGCATCACATCCCGCCTGGCGTCTCTCGTCCCCTCCGGAGACGTCCGGTGGAACAGTTCTGGCTTACTGGAGCACCTTTTCTCTTAGTTGTGCTCCAAAATTGTGGAGAAGTCAATGAAAACACATGAATGTAGAAAGATAGCTTAAAAATTCATCTTAAAAGAGCAAGCGAATCTGTGCAAAAACAAAAATAAAAAGCCAAAAAAATAAACAAACAAAAATACATTTTGTACAAAGGGAAAGCCTGAAACTACCTTTGTTAAATATAAAATAAATGTTATGTTTTCAAATTATACTTTTTAAAAAATATATTCTTGGTTTATTTAATATTGTTTAATGTCAATTACTCCTTTTACAATGTATTACATTATTAGTTTTTTCAGTATTTAACTTCACATCTTCTGTTTCTAGGATTTCTTGGCTTTTTGTGTAATTTAAATGTATTTTTATTAAATCCTTTGCATTCTCAATGTTTAACTTGTGTTAATTTTTTTAAAACAAGTAAATAAATATTAACTGCTGTTATTTATTCAAATAAGCATCTATTGTATAGCTTTTATCTTTATAATATGCATTTTTTCCCCCTCTCTTCTTAAAGTATTTTTTGAGAGCATTTTGTTTGGTTTTGTTCCATTTAACACTTCTGGTCTATGTCTTTATTTTCTGTTTCTTGCATTAAAAATATAATAAAATAATAATAAAATTTCCTCCTATATTTTTATCCTTTTTATTAATACTTGCTATGCTGCATTTTTTTTTACTTTTTTGACTTAAAACGTATTTAATACAAAATTTGTACTATTAATATTATTTCTATTGTTATTTTTATTTTTTATTAAAATACATTGTTGCCTGGTAATTTGCAGCTCATGGTTCACAGTAAGTGAATGCGTCAGCTGTGAATGGACATAGGCCTGTTTTGTTTTGAAGTATTAATCTTAATATTAAAAATGTTGTTTTGCCATGTTTATCACATTGATTTCAAGTAGTCACAAAATTCAGAAATGGTTAAACTGGTTAACTTTCACAGGATTCAGTTGAATTCTTGTTTTGCTTGATGAGAGCATGTCTGACATATGTGTGCTGAATGTTAATGTACCAAAACTGACACTTCAAACTCTGACTCTGGAGTTTTAAATTCAGCGATTCAGTTATGCGTCTCCGTGTGTTATCCCACCAGCAGCGTTAACTCTCCGTAGCCATTTTGCTTCAGCGGTTTAGATGTTTCTCTGTGCGCTGCACTGATTTCTAATCCTCCGTTTACAGGGACGGAGTGCAGTTGGGCTCGGCTTTCAGGTCTCATTAGTTTTACTTTAACTGTTAGATTCTTTGCACAGAAATAGTCACTTTTAACGCATTGCCTGACTTATGAAAACTATCAGAAAGACATATTTAAATTTTTAACTTAATGCAGTTTTGGCCAAAAACATTTGTCTGGGTTGCAGGTGCACCAGGGTTTGGCTTTAACGGATACATTTATTTGAGAAACTGCTACTAAAACTAAAAAGAAGGCCCAGTCTGTAAAATAAGCAACACTGTCATCCTTTGGTTTTAAATTACATTTTTAAACAATTTTAGATGAATGTCAGTTAGCTGCCTGTTTTTATCATATAAATTATTTATGTCTTATGTGATTGTAATGTAATGTAAACACAATAAATACAACTGCAGTGGAAAATAAAAGATTTAAATCAGCAAAAAATGAATGAATTACTCATCATTGTTTTGTTTTTTTAACAGATCTTTTTTTTATTGAGGAGAGTCAGGTTGCGCTTTCAATTTTTAGAAAATAAACCAATGACAATATTACAAATAATGAAATTGTTACATCATTCACAGGGTTACAGTCAATATACATTTATACAGAAATACAGGATCCCCCACATCAGTCACAGTGGTCTGAACCGGCACTGGTCTACTATGTGGGTTTGAACAGACAGACCAGGGGAGCACGGGTTTCCCCCGTCTGCACTAACCAAGAGCTAGAGCGCTAGTGATGGAGTGGGCAGGTGGGGGCAATCATCGGGGAGGAGTGGGGGTAACAGCGGGAAACAAAGGGTCATACAGGAGAACACAAGTGCCAGGATGTAGTAGTGGTATGAATGTTTGTCCCACAGAGGGACATGCACAGCCCTGCTCTGAGCAGCAGCCGGCGTTTGTCCATCAGCAGCTTGCTGAAGTGCCCAGAACGCTGGAGACTGGCATTCACAGACTATCTGGGTGTGAATTGTCGCTCCGGCCAGCTGCATTTTAACACCGCATCAGCAGAGGGTGCTCCGGCGCTTCGTGCGGCAGTTGTAAGACAGGAGCCATTTTCTATTCGCCACAACAGGAGGCAGACTTCTTCCTCTGACCCTGATGTGAGTTTGGCGAGTGTTCAGATGCAGCGCAGCGAGAGCCGGGCACCTCTAATGTTTGTGCACGCTATCATGTAACTGTAACTCTAAGACTTAACGGTTTTATTACGTCCTTCAAAAACTGGCACAGTGTGGGGTTCGAGAGAGCTGAGTGGCTGTGCTACGATAGGCGAAAGCAACACACTGTTTGGAAAAATGCAGATGGCAACTGTTTAAAAACTATCAATTGCATCACAACCACACTGCATCAGAAAAAAACCTGCAAAATACATCTTTTTGTTTCTTAAACATGGGAAGCTGTCATAAAATTATACTCTTTAACTACACCTTGTAAGTTTAAATAATACTGTCTGAGGAAAGTCAGCAGCAGCAATCAACTGCTTAGAAGGGAATATAAGCAAGAAAATTAAACAAAGTGCGTAAATACATTTTTTTTTTTTTATAAATATTTACAAACTTTCCCAGTGATCAAATATATATGTCCAACTGCAATTCTGAACTGTGATTTCCAATCCAGCAATGGACAATGTCATTTAAATGAAATATTCAATCAAATTTCAAAGGGAGTAAAAGAATAATTACAGTGAGTGAAAATTCCTTCAGAAATATGTTAACTATAAAACATGTAACAGAATAATCAGTGACTCGTTTTCTAGACGTTTTTTTTTATTCCCCCAGGGTCTAAGTTCAATAGTTTTAGTTAAACACGAGAGCCTACTGAACGTCTCTGAGCCCGAACTGCAATAAAATACCTCTGTTTTGTGCAGTGAGAATCAAAACGTTTAGGTGAATACTGAAAGGGATGCTTTCAGGCACTCCGCAATCAAACTCCTTCCAAACCTAAATAAAACCAGTAAATCAGACGGCATGCAAAACAAAATACATTTTTGCAGTACTCGGTTCTAGTGAGTGCGTGCCCACCCTGGTTAAGGTAGTTCCTCTGAGCAAATGTCAAGGATAATTGCTTGACTAATAATTCAGCCTTGGCAGCATCCATGGACAAGCATTTGAATGAGCTAAGAGTGGGCTAGAGCGAAAACAAGAAAAAAAGATGATTAATTTCTTGTGCATTAAAAGGTTTTCCTGACGACAGCGCATTTGCTGTGCCATGAAAAGGTGTGTTGCCAAACAAAATAAAACCGATGAGCTGTAATGAAGTGAGAAATAGTGAGAGAAGATAACACAAAGGTCAGGGGGATCAAAACGCTTCGGCTTGGTGGCATTTGGGTCACAGCATCGCCTCTCACTTGCTTCTCGGTTATGACTTAACAGCTTATGATTCTCCCCTTCCAGTTTCATACAGCATTTGATGAAAAGCTTCCAGGGAAATATTTGCTCTGATGTGTCATACTGCAGATAAAATTAACCGAGCAGAGGGTTATGGAGCAGAAAAAGAAAGAAAAATCAATCACTTCACACTTGGCCCTAAATTCTATGGACAACTGTGGAGAATTCAAGGCTAGGATGACGGTGGCGCAGTAATTGGGTTTCTCACTTTCTTTAACCAGGGCTTTGGTGCTGCGGTTTTCTGTACTGACAACCTGCAAAACCCAGGTCGGCATCTTACGATTGGGCGCAAGTGAACATGGCAGCATTGTCCGGTCTGGAGGAATCTCAGTTGTATGCAACATCAGGACAAGACAGGAAACAACTGCCTTGCTGCCCAGTGTCAAAACGTCTGCTGGTGTTGATGCTTTTAACGTGCCGAGACAAAACTGGACAACTGGAGTGAACTGACTATGCGGGGATCAGAGGAAGCCGCAGACAGGTGGCAGACAGGCATGTGTGTGATCAGGAGGACAGAGACGGAATCGGTGCCTGGACAGAGCGGCTGTGATCGGGGTGCGGCCGTCCCGCTGTGACCAGACGCATCTGACCGATGGCTCACAGCTGGACGTCCATGTCTGGCTGTCAGGTCTTAGAGGGGAGCCCAGCGGGAGCTCTGCGTTGCTGATATCATTTATTGGCTGTGTACCACAAGCCCCTGCTTGATTCACCACCTTTTGGTGAATCACCGCATTGCTATGAACTCCTTATTTCTCCCATAATCCTTCCACCGCGTTACTGGAAACAAGACGATGGCTGACAGATCTGTACTCATGAGACAGTGTTGCTCACAAGAAACCATACAATAAATGCAAACATACTGTCTACAAAATGAATCCGAGACCAGTCACAAGGTAACGTTTAGCTGCGTGTTTTTGTGCACTAAAATGATTTGTCGTTCAAAAATAAATTCAAAGCATTGATGGAAGATGCAGAGTGCTTGCTGGAGTCAGACAGGAGACTCAGTGCAGAAATAAAAGGAATAATAACAATTCAATATCCATACAGAAATTTCAATAATATAACACGCATTTTTGATTTTTGTAAATTCTATTCATGTGTGTTTGTGTGTTAACTGTGTGGTATCAAAAGTTTAACACTTTAAAGATAAAGACGTCTTCGAAAAGGAAAACTGGAAGAATACCAAATACCAAATATAATGCAAGTGAGGCAAATCCAAGCTATTACCAAACAAGAGTTTTAGTCATCGCAGAAAATCAAAGCGCTGTGAAATTAAGCACTCACTCAGCATGCTTTCAAACACAAGTTCCGACACTTCGGGAGCAACTGCTTGGTCGTGCATGTGGCCCGTGTGCGCAGCATGTGCACGTCCACACAGACGGCAGTGGAGAACAAGACTCTGAGGAGACGAGGGAAGAACAGGGGCCTGTTTCACAAAGGAGGTTCAACTAACTTCCGGGTCAAGAAAAACGAACTCGGAGTCAACAGACGGAGTTCTCGGTTTCAGGAAAAGTTGTTCAGAGTTGGTTCAGTCCACTCTGAACTCGGAATGTTGACTCCGAATTACCGCGACTATAAAAAGCCATCATCAGTGGAGCTCCGATACCGTGACTGACCATGGCAACACGCAGTAAGCAGAAGTGATCTTCCCACTTTAGTTCACTACAACGGAACATATTAGTGCAATCAAATGATGAATACAAGCACATATTCAGACAAAAGTGCGGCACGGCTGTCGCAGCGAAGTGAAGAGTTGATGTTGGATAAACTGAGAGTGAATGCGTAGTCAATCCTGGTGGCAGCTGAACATGAAGTAGGCTAAAACGTGTAACAGGCGGTTTGTGTTCACATTACAAAACATTTTGGATGAATGGAAAAATCTAAAGTAAAATCATTTAAGCTGTGAAGAAAATCCAAATGTATCCAGTCACAGTGATAAATGTCTTTAGTCACACAGGTCTGGGCAGGAAACTAATTGTTTTGAGAAATTGTTATTAACTTTTAAATCATGATAATTAGGCTACTTGATGATTGTGAATACTGGAAAAATTTTGAGTTTGTCACTTTTCTCTCAGTCCTGTATCGTTTACTTTCTGAGGTAATAGAGTGTGTTCTGCATCCAAGTTGTTATTGATAAAACTGAGATTGGCAAGTAAATATCAGCTTATATAGTTAACGACCAACAGTGTGAGTATAAAGTATGAACATATGTGATATTTGTGAGGAAACACTCTTACAAACCATCAGGATGTCACGAGTACTAGTCGGATGTGACTGCACATCTGCTCGGAACATTAACATACTTTTCTGGCACAAATGTGACATGTCATTGTTCAGACGTCTCTAAAATGTGGCGATATGATCAGATGTCTGATTAAAGTGAACTTGTTTCAGCTTCGTGAAGGGGAAGGAGACAGAAGGTAACTCGGGCTACGTTGACGTAAACCCGCCCTGGACCAGGTTTATTTGACTGCGTCAGTTACCACGGTAACAGACTCCAAGGATGATTTTTTTTTCTCTTTCTGAAACCGGCTCAACTGAACCCTCGTGCTTGGGGTTGAGTAACCTCACTTTGTGAAACAGAAAACTCTGAGTTTCCCTGAGTTCAGGTTCAGTATACTCAGAGTTTCAACATAATCCGCTTTGTGAAACGGACCCCGGGGCTTTTTGCTGTTTGTTTAGTGAGAATCAGTTGGAAGTCCTTTTGTTTTTGTTGTTTTTTTTTTTTTGTTGTTGTTTTTTCTTTTTCATGAGCTATGAGAAGCAGCTAATAGTGAAAACAACTTAAATACTCCCTTGTGGTCAGTTGTTCTGCTCCTGAAATGATGATCTTTAATAACTTGGAGTTATCAAGGTGTGGCAGGTCAAGTGCTTCTGATATGTACAGTACAGGATCATGACTAGAGTGTGAAAGGATAAAGTTATATTTGGCAGGTTGTAAATATTTCATGGTGAAAGAAATTAAAAAAAGACTAGTCTTTAGTGAGAGGAAGCATGGTGAAAGGAAATCTTCATCACAAAATGTCAATAATATAGAAAATTTCTTGCAGTGAGGGAAAAAATCTTTTTCTCTCTTTTTCTGGACTACACTGCATGAACTGTCGCTCTCATTTGATGTGGTTTTGACATCAGTCTATGAAACAAGTTGTCCATTTAGATTTTTTTTCTTTCTTTTTTTGTTTTTTTTTTTCACCTGTGGAACCAGCTGGATGTGCATGTCAGGTCCCGCCCCCAGTCTCATCAGTCCACAGAGAGCATCTTTGTTTCCACACGATGTCCAGAACAAAAACAAAAACAATATCCACACTGTGTTGAGGAAGGCGTCCCCAACTTTTCCTTCTTTTCACTCCTTCTTCGTCTTCCTTTTTTTTTTTTTTGCCCTTTTAAAGGGTAGCTTTCCTACTTGGTTTATCTAGTGTACAACCTTATATCATCTCTACATTTAGATAAACTCCTTTCCTTATCAGTTTTTTTCTTTAAAAAAATCTTTACAAAATTAGCAGAACAAACAAACCAAAAAAAAAAACGATAAATGTTCAACATCAAATGAAAACTGGTGGAAGATTCAAGAGAAAAAAAAACACACAAACAAAAAAAAAAAAGAGCTGCTGGTCGCTTCTAACCTCCCATATTTCCGGCTCTAAAGGTGGGTTTGGCTGCGTGCTGCCTGGATTCTTCATCACTTCCGTCGTCACAGCTCTCCACAGTTGATCCCAGGCATGGAGAAAGAGTCAGGACGAGAGGGAGAAGAGGACGAGAGAGGAAATTCGACAGGGGAGTGGGGGGGTGGATGGTAGCCCGGTAGTATAATCAGGCACGCAAAAAAAAAAGAAAAAAAAAAATATGGGGAAAAAAAGAAAATAGAAGAAACATCCACTCTGTCCTCTGTGCCCAGAGCCCTGCATCCAAACTGCCTGTTTTTCCCCTCCACTCTGCTCGGGGAAGGTCAAACCTCCACTGACTGGATCTGGTTCATCTGTGCCCGCATCATCTGGATACTGTTGAGGATCTTCTTTTGATGGCCTGCTAACGTCACACCAACCCTCAGGATGTCACTGTGGAGCACAAAAAACAGATGTCAGGCTGATTTTGCCTCAGGTTATAACTTTCTATCTTTCATTATTCATACATCCACCTCCTCAAATCTGTGAAGGTGAGCGTCTATACAAAAGACAACCTGGCAAGTCTCAGCCAGCAAAGTCACGTATCACAACGTAGTACAACAATTTAGGACAGGAGTGTACGACAACGGATGAAAAGTTGGATGACGGGCAGGAAAAATGGCCATGAAATTCTTTCTGACTTCAAAGAGTTGTGTGTTTGCACATTTTTGAGGTCAGGCGCTTCTATAATCACACACACACACACACACACACACACACACACACACACACACACAAAAGTAAAAAAAAAAAAAAAAGTAAACTAAACAAAACAACTCGGTACACTTTTTGGCTGATGTGGTTAACCCCACCCTTGCTACACAGCTGAAACAAATGCTTTCAGTGACAAATTAGCAACATCTCTTTCACTGAAATCCATTAAAGATAACAGAGCTGTCGCATGGTGCCAAAATAAACAGTTCAACATTTGTTTTGCGGCAGCAGCAAATATTTACTTTATGCTGAACTGTTACCGTATTACCATGAGACACTTCGTCTCCCTCTTTGTGGTGAACATCACTAGCAGTCACACTCTTTGGAGCGGTTTCTTCTTATCAATACCTTTTTGTTCAAAGACTTTAGGCTCAACTGAAGCTCTGAGGGTTTGTAATGTTATCCACTATCTTGTGTCTGTGCAACTGGTGTGATTCCTCTTAAATATGTTCAATCAGCCAGCCACATATTGTGGTGTTTCCTCTCAATTTTTAAAATGTGGTCAAAGAGGCCTGTTGAAAACATGGCAGAAAATAAAGGGCGCCGTTATGTTCCGAGCTGTTGTGCCCACTGTTCAGCCTCCCGGCTACAGCATTACAATCTCATAACCGCAACCAGAGCCAGCATCATTTATACCAGGCCGCGGGAGGAGTCTGGTTCTCACTTGTGTTTTCGACGCAGACACAGAAAACACGTTTTTTTTTGTGCTGGTTTTCCATACACTTATCAGACCATGAGGAGGAATCGTCAGCACTTACTCCATGGTCATCTGAGAGACCACATCAAATGTAGAAAAGTCAGAATTGGCAAAGTTTTCTTTGTACTGGCCCATCTTGATGGCATCCAGCCACTCATCCACAGTGCTGAATGTGGAGAAGTCTGGGATGCTGCGGTCCAGGAGAGGCAGATGAACACTGAGGGAGACAGAAACAGGATATATTAACATAAATGATGATATAAAATGGCAGGTCCAACATCATAGACAGTCTAGACCACCTGTGTGTGATTTAAACATGAATTATTACATTATATTTTCAAAACACTAGATGGAAATGAGAGAATCCCGCAGACCTAATCCACGAACCGATGTTTCCAAACTGATCTCTCGTAAAGGGTATTTTTCCAAATGAAGTGAGAGGCTTGAGGGAGCCAACGCATCCACTCAGTGTCTGTGGAAAATTTGGCCCGTGATCCTGCACTCCACCACAAACGAAAGTGCAGACTGGGAGAATGGAAATCAGCTAACCCTGGCTCTCCACGGAAACTAACACCCAGAGAAGAAAAGCTTAAAAATGTTTTGTTTTGAAGACTGCACAACTGCTTCGGCACAGGATTCGCCCGAAGCATTCGTGGGGAAGGACCGGATTTATCAAACCAAAAGGCTTTCATTTACATAACCGCTCGGCGCCAGGAGAAACAAGAGACACTGTTTGGCGAATGCGAAATGTGCCATGGATGACACTGTAGCAACAGCATCAATATCCCGCTACGAATGGAAAGACTTCACGTCGACAAAATCTCAGCTGCATCACACGGTTCAGGATGGTATTCACATCAGTGTGAAATGATGCTAAAATCAACAGCTGGATTTGTTGGATGTCTATAGAGTAGAGATAAAATACATATGCAAATATTATACAGAGAGTGAAAAATGGAGGAAGAAAAGGAAAAGGAAAAGGAAGAGGAAAACACAGACCAAGGAGGAAGATCCAATGAATCGCACGATGCAGATTTGATCAGCAGCCATGTTTTTGCTCACCCTGAAGATAAAGGGGTCATGGCCTTCAGCGTGTTGGGATTGCGGATCATCTTGTCGAGGTTGTTAACAATCTGGCTGAACTTGGGTCGGTTGTTGCGGTCCTTCTGCCAGCAGTCCAGCATGAGCTGGTGCAGCGCGCTGGGACAGTCCATGGGCGGGGGCAGCCGATAGTCCTGCTCTATGGCGTTGATGACCTGCGAGGGGAGACACAGATCTCTAAGGGTCGCTATGAGGCTCTATGAAGAGGAAATGGATTGATGGAGAGAAGAGAGCGCATAATCCAGTTTGGGTAGAAGGACTGGGATGTTTTTGTTTAGGTAAAATACCAGAAAGTCAGTGTAAAAGTAATTACAAAGACATCACACTAAAAGTTTGAAACTGATGAAAAATGATCTAAATGATAACAATAATAGATTGTAAGTTGCAGCAAAATCTTATGTTTATGTGGTTAAGATCGAATATTTTATGTACTAATCACTTTTAAGTAATTTAATTTAATCTGAAGATGGATGGACAGGCGTGTGGAAACGCGTAGGTTTTGTTTTTAGCACGCTTGCCAGGAGAAAACCATGGATCTGCATCTGAACAAGCAACTACTCTTATGGAACCATTTGAACAGACAAAACCAAAGTGGAGAAATTTGGCAAAAAATTCAATGTTTAGAAAAGTCGAACGCAAAGCACGTCAGTACAAACAATGAAAGAACATATCCGGTTCTTTCAGTGGGTGCAGACCTCAACCGACAGATGACTTTAAGGGAGTTGTGCATAAATGAATGCCTTAAAACTTTAATAACCTGAAGAGGAGTGGGCCAAAATTCCACCACAACAATGTCAGAGCCTGAGAACGGCACACTGACGAGGATTAGTTCAAGTTATT
Source organism: Xenentodon cancila (assembly GCA_014839995.1). Classification (NCBI taxonomy): domain Eukaryota; kingdom Metazoa; phylum Chordata; class Actinopteri; order Beloniformes; family Belonidae; genus Xenentodon; species Xenentodon cancila. The sequence goes on along the minus strand of CM026203.1, from coordinate 26,465,557 downwards.
GCTGCCAACGATGGTTCTAGTGAATCATGGGGTGTGCTGTGCTTTTCACATGGTGCCTCTGCATTTTGTTTAATAAGTAATAATGTCACATGTTGTTCATTTGAGGTTGTATCGAGCTAGTTTCAGGACCTAGTAAAAGCTAGATTCGTTTAGATATTAGAATTGACAGAGTTTGTACTTTTCTTTTCCATTTGCCGTTCTAACACACAATATCCGTTTGACCTTACTTACCCCCAACTGGTCACATGAAGATCATGTGTCCAGTTGTGTGTCCAAGAGTGAAGAAAGTTTTTAGTTATTACTTCCTAAACATAGGTACACGATGTACGATTATATACATGTTTGGGCATAAATCACTACATTATTTCTGCTTGTGAGGAGTTTTGAAACTTCACCAACTTTAACTCTGCCAGAAGTGACTTGGTCTCTGGCCTGCACAGTTATTTAAAGCTCTCTTTTCGTAAAGCCACCTTACACATACATGGAGGTGGTACATATGGCTGACACAGAGAAACAACCCGGAGGACACTTATGACGAGGGCACGCAACCCCCTTCTCATTATCAGGGTCGTTAAAGGAGCTCCATTCAGACCCAGATTAATCTCATTCAAAGACCTCCAAGCGAGGACCCCGATGGAGCAGAAACACTATCTGGAACTGCTAATATGATAACCGTTAAGGTCCTTGCCTCCTCTTAGCACATTAGCGTTCTTACTTTCAATTTGAAACTATTTTCATTATCTCTCTCCCCATAATTTTCTCTCTCCTTCACTACCCAGAGGGAGATAGAAAATGGAGGCTCCAGTCAAGAGCACAAATTGTCCACTGCACACTGCTGCGCATGATCTGATTATGTCTTTGTGGTGAGTGTGGGGGAATTTTCATATAAAACCCATGTGTTTGGCTAAGGGAAGCAGATACCAATGACAAAATGCATCCCTGAGGCATCTGAGGCTGTAATGAAACTCAGAAGGCCAAAAATGAGTGTGTGTGTGTGTGTGTGTGTGTGTGTGTGTGTGTGTGTGTGTGTGTGTGTGTACACATGCATTCTCAGGAATTAACAGCAGCAATAAAAATGATGACCGGCATGTTAAATACATACATCTTGATTGGTCATGTCCCAGTAAGGCCTCTCTCCATAGGACATAACTTCCCACATGACAATTCCATAGCTCCACACATCGCTGGCAGAAGTGAACTTCCTGTACTGGATAGCCTCAGGTGCAGTCCAGCGGATAGGGATCTTCCCTCCCTGTGAACACAAAGGGCACAGCCTAAGCAAGGCAGTCTAGACTGAAACTCACCCGTCTCAGTGTTTTGGCCTAGTAAAGAGACACTGCAGTAACAATGCTGATCGTAATCCAAACTTGATGGTGAACAGAACAAAACCCCAGGGAGGGAAGAGTGCTAGATAAAATACTGTTGAAGAAGAAAGAGAAGAACGTGTGAAGAGATGTTATTTGTCTTGTCTCGATTTAACCTTAAAAATCACCTACAAAACATTCTTGCAGGATTAGAGTTTTCATTTGGAAGTTTTCATTTGGAAAATAATTACACTGAACCGAATGCTGCTGCTTCAACGAGCGTGTGAAGGCTGGATTTAAATGTTCATACCAAAGCACTAGTGTAGGTAGGGTCTGATGTGTCGTCCTCCAGGAAGCGTGAGAGGCCGAAGTCTGACACTTTGCACACAAGGTTGCTGTTGACCAGGATATTTCGGGCTGCAAGGTCACGATGCACATAATTCATGTCGGCAAGGTACTTCATGCCTGAGGCGATGCCACGTAGCATACCGACGAGCTGGATCACAGTGAACTGCCCGTCATTTTGCTGTGAAACAGACATATTGTGTTACACTAGAAAAATGAAATCACCTGCTTTAATCTCAAATTCAACAAACAACAATTTAAAAACACTTTCAGCATCAACTTCTTCTCTTGAAATGATTTGACCCACTGAGAAACCACTGCACTGCACTCGTTCGGCTCATTTATCGCGTGTATATCGGCCTCCTACGATCTGCACTATCGCCTGTTGCATGTGTGGCTGAAACTGTGAACACTCGACTCTCCACAAAAGCTCTTGATTTTAACGCTTCATTTATTTTGGGTACTCCACCAACTGGGACAATGACAATGACCGATTTCACCTCAAAGAAGATGAAGTGCCAAAAAGAATAAAAAAACAAGGTAATATGGGTGAAAAAGCACAAACAACCGCACCGCCTTTATTACTTTAAAACAGTTTAATCGTCAACACAGCTGATGTTTGTCTACTGTGACGTCTGTTTCTTTCACGGTTGCCCAAAGCGTCCACCACACTTCTGCACTTCTGCAAAAACCTCTTAGAATTGACTTTATCACCAAAACAAAAGGTAACAAGGATTTTTCTAAAGTTTTACAAGCCGCCCCCCCCTCCCCAGGACTGATCCTTTGGGTTTGTTATGCGCAAAATGCCTGCCTGTTAAATTACTTTCTGAGACAGCTTCTGTAATGGTACGTTGCGGTTCCCAGGTGGAAATGCTCAGCCACGGTGCTGAGTGCTTACTTGAGTGCTCCTGATATGCATTCTAGCATATAAAAAATACACCATATGGACATGTTAACAAGGTCAAAAGCTTGATTTTCACTAGAGGCGGCATTTAAGTGCCCAACTGCCTGCCAGATGTTGCCTTTTTAGATTGCTGGTAAATTTTTCTTGTTTTGCAGACTCAACCGTTAGATCATTTTCTCAGAATGTCTTTGTTGGTGTACTACATTTCAATTAGGAGCCTATTGGTGAGATTACTGCTATTTTAAATAAATTACACTTAAAATAACACTCTCTGTCCAGAGCGTGCCCCTGCCTGTAGTGTGACCATGTACTGAAATAAGCTGGTATAGATAATGAATGGATGAATGTAATTTGTATATTTATTATTGTTCCAATCCACGAACTCTATATAAAAAAGTAAATTCACACTTAACTTCCTTTAGTCATACCACTTTGTAATAATTTGATTCAGACTGTATATTTATGTGAAATTCAATCAGAGTAAAGATAACAAAGAAATGTCACTTTAAAGTATTAGTTTCCACGAAACAACCCAGCAGGATATCAATATTATAGTTATGATTGGGTTCAACTGGTCTCGTCGGGGCGGGCGGGCCTAAGCCGGGTCTGGCTGTCTGTCTGCAGCTGTTCCCCTCCCTGGTTTGGTGACGGCTTTACCCCATGTGTGGGGAGTGTCTGGAGCAGTGGTGCAGCTGTGTCTCCAACTGCGCACACCTGCACTCTCGCCACCACCCACCATGACACCAGGAAAATAGAAGAGTCCGGAGCGCGGCGCATGGGAGCATTAGGCTGAGTGTAGACAGACGGAAAGGCTAAGAGAGGAAACTGGGAGAGCAGGCGAGGAAAGCCCAGAGCTCGGCCAAATTCTTCTAAACTATTTCTCTTTCAAACGCTTCACTGCTCATTAGTCAAGTGGATGATTCTCCCCACTTCAAGCTGGTCCTCCTCTGCTACCGTAGCATTCAAGCAGCATGCATTATTAATGAAACTGTTCTCCAAATACACAATGGCACATAAACTGAGCGGTACACTTTAAACGAAAAGACTCGAGATATGACAAAGAATAAACGAAATAAAGGTCTTACATGAATGATATGAGGATTTTTGCACACCAAAGCCGGATGTTCATTCTCTTTTACTCTCTAAAGATCATTATTGTTTCTCTATAATTTTGTCCTCTACTGATCGTGTAGATTATTTTAAACCAGTGAAGCCAAATGTTTGTCAGGCAGCTGAGAAACAACATCAGTGACCAGTGCAACCAACTACCATCACCCTAAAACATTCAAACCATGCTCGAAGGCTTTAACACCATCAGCAAGTGATGTCAAGCTGTCCCTGTTGTGTGCTAAAAAGGCTGCTTGTGTGCTTCTTCTTCTTCTTTTTTTTAAGCACAATGTGCTGTCAAGCACATTTAGTAAAGATCTATATACACAAAAAAAAGCCTTCACCACCACTTCAAAATCCAAAGAGTCCATGTTTTGCATCTCAGAGGTCGGAGGCAGAATGCAAATAAAGGCTCTGCAGCCGACCTTGAGCAGCGTGCTGACAGCAGCTTGCATGTCAGCTTCTCGAGGATGGTTTTAATGTAGTTTTGGAGGAGGAATCTTGTACTGACAACCAGGGAAAGTTTGAAACTACAGGGAGAATCAATAACAGGCGTAATTCTCCAAGGTAACTTAATCATGAGAGAGCTTAATATATATATATATATATATATATATATATATATATATATATATATATATATATATATATATATATATATATATATATATATATATATATATATATATATATATATATATATATATTAAGCTCTCTCCAATCTCATAATCAATAAGATGGAGAGGACCGCTGAAGTATCTCACAATTACTGTGTTGTGACTCTAAACGCTCTAAGATGACTTTTGCTGCTCAGTGCTAAATAAATAAATAAAAATGAATTCCATCACATGCTGTGACAGTACACAGTCTGGTAGCAGCTCAGTCTCACAAGAGAGCATGTAATAATTATTATTTGTACACAAGTCCCAAATGAAGCCATGTCATAAAAAGGGGCAGAAATAGTGAGATGATAATGTTTTACATTGCCAGCTGTTTTATACACACTGTTATCTTACTTTAACCATGTATTTCTAGCCAAGTTATAAGCTGAAAAGCTCCAGAACAATACTGAGTCCGATGAGGCTCAGACTTGATGCTGTGGTGTGACATCACCTTCATCCCACTCGTACCTCCTCATAAATATTTTTAGATCTTGTAGGTGTGAAAGATACCTTCTGTGACAAGATCACTTTATTAAAATGGACCAAAAAAAGGTATGTTATGTTTTAAAGACATTAACGTTTTGCACAGAAAGGCAGTTCTGGCTGTTTTGTAGCTACAATACACATCGTGGACAAATTAAGAGTTTAGAGATTCTGTCAAAAGACCGAGCTGAGAAAAAAACACTGCAGCTGGAGTTCAAGCTTAAGAAAGCACTTATTAAGTGTTTACTGGACGCCTTCCCACTTAAACTCTTTATCATTTCAATTATTAAAACATTTTTTATTCCAACCAAAAGTAGCACACAGTCAGATATTACCCCTTTACTGGGCAAAAAAAGGTAACTTTAGTTGATGCATTTACTATAAAAAAATTCTTATAATAATAATTTATTTTCCAATAACTCTCTGGGTTGAATTCTTTAAATTCCAAGTATGTCGCTGGGCGCCCTATAAAGAGTTAAACAGATGAAAGCATCGGGAAAAAAAGGGGCAGGAAAAAAAAAACTATTTTCATTTCAGTATCATCTCAAGACAGATGGTGATATAATGTCTGACATCTCATCTCGTAGGCAGTTTCAGTTTAGACCATCTAAGTTCTCATTTTGAGTCTTGCCAAGTATTTGAATTATTTATACAGGTCATACATCGGGGAGTATGGACAGTTCTATGCAATATCCTCCACTGGTGAGATTGTGAAAATTAAAAATCCACTGAACGCTGACTACTTCTTGTCAGGGAATAGAGGGAACATAATGTGAGCAATATGATGCTCTATGCACAGAACAGCATAATGAGCAGAAGAGACGGGCTACAAATCAAAAACAAGGGAAATATCAGAGAGCAAACATGATCCTGGTCTCTACCTGGAAAGATGCTTGTGAGAAAATGTTCATTATACTAACCAAAATAAAAAGGAAGAAGAATAGAAAACATATACAGATATTCTGCATGTAACTTCCATCCATCCGCCCATTTTCTATACCCGTCTTTTCCTTTTTTTCCGTCTATCCCAGCTCATTACAGGCGAGAGGCAGGGGTTGCATGTAACCACTCAAAATTAATAATTATAAACAATAATCGAGGGGATTCTGTGACTAATATCCAAAACCTCAGTGGAGCGATGACTGAATGGTTCATCTTTTCATTTCTAAACTGCATATTAGATCTATTTGTCTGACAAATCCCAGCAGCTGAAATTCAACTCAAAATGTTCTTGTTATGAGTGCCTAAATATCTTGGAGGAGGTAGACTTTTAAAATTACACCTTTTAATTATCCAAGAACCAAAGGTGAATTTCTTGAGGTGTATTTAATTAAAGTTAATTCTGTGAGTTGTTACACGCGCAACAAAAAAACAAATAAACCTTGGCATGTTTGTGCATAATAATGCTCTCTTTGCATATCACGAGTAATTGCCTCCTGTCAGTTTTTGACAGATAGTTAGCAGATAGCTCAGCAGTTGCTTAGTGAAGCAGACACAGTTGAAGAGCATCGTCATCGAGTTATGCTGTGATCACCATCTGAATTTTAGGGTTCATCAAAGTAAGAGATCTGAACGGAGACGTCAGAGCTTCAAGGCAGCCTGTCCTGTCAGTTTGTGAAGCAAACGTTACTGTCAACACAAACAACTGCAGCGCAGAGCTTTCAGCTGTTCCATGAAGAGTCAGTCTGACATCGAATATTCTCAGACGTAACAAAAAAGCCAGTTTTACCACACAGCATGTACAGCTATGAACCCGTAGGTACTCAATATACCATCACCTCAGAGGGTCATGATTATCTTCCATTACTATTGATTTTATTATTTCTGCTTATATGTATTCTACATGCAGTTATACAGTGTTTATGATTTAAACCTTAAATAGTAATAATGCTCGATATAATATTAAAATAAATCACAACTGCATTTTGCAACATATAAAAACCTGGTTCCTCACCCTAAGAAAGGTGTCCAGAGATCCGTTCTCCATGAACTCTGTGACGATCATCACAGGACTGCTCTTGGTGACCACGCCTTCCAGATGAATGACATTAGGATGGTCAAACTGGCCCATGATGCTGGCCTCACTCAGGAAATCCCGTCTTTGCTTTTCAGTGTAGCCAGACTTCAGGGTCTTTATGGCTACAAACATCTCCCTTTTACCCGGGAGCTTTAGGTTACCACTGCACACTTCTCCAAATTCTCCTGTTAAAAAGTTGGACAGGGAAAAAAACAAACAGACAAACAAAAAAACTGGTTTATTACACTCTGAGTGACAAGTGCAGCTAAAGTGAGCACAAATGCATAGAAATCAACTGCAAACATGTTGCTCTATCCAGATGTTTTTTTTCATTACCTGCACCAATGACTTGCTCAATTTTCACGCAGGATATATCAATCTCCTTCGCAAACTCCCTCACAGCCTCGTTGGGGTCCTCATATGTGAACGGATCAATGTAAATCTTCATTCCTGGAGTCACTTGTAAGACAGGAAGAAGCATCTAAAATATTTGATTCTGCAGTCATTCTTTTGTGTCTATTGGCCAGACGGCCAAATGCAATCAGGCACAGTAGAGGTTCATTCACCTGTTTTATATATATATATATATATATATATATATATATTTGCATGTCATTCAGGTAGTGAACAGCAGAAGATGGAGGAGATGGTGTAATAATAAATGGCGATTACATCAAATGCCTCGTGACTCCTGTAGATTGCTGTTTAGTGAGAACATTTTGGTGATCAAGGATGCAGCCCCACTACTCATCCATATTACCGATTAACACTCAGGAGAGAAAGCTGGGTCCTATATCAGTGTCACTCAGCTCCACTTGTAGATATAAATTGGCTCTCCTAAGCCCTGATGCCAGGTAAATTGGCTTAAGGTGGCCTTTAAGTGTTTGAGGACTTAAGTGTCCCGATTTTTAAATCCGATTATTTTGCTCATAGCTCCACATCAGACCTGAGGCCATTTGAATGGATACTGAACTCACGCCTGGGCTGCTGCAGTGCTAGAAGGGCATGCACATCGCCTCAAAACCTGGCACACAACACTGAGAAAGCATGCTCCAGGGATGAACAGATGGAGAGCATCTTACCAGGCAAAACCCCCCCATTAGTAAATCCTACAATCTCTTCTCAAGCAGAAGGTGGTTCAACAGACCACCTTTCTGTAATGGCAAAGACCACCAAAAACAGGGGCAAAAGCCTGAAGTGTGACTGGTGTGAGGACAGGATGCACACAAAACTCTTGGCTTCTGATAATAGCTGTGAAATGCCCGCGCCCTTTACTGGCACGCGCTTCGCTGAAGCACCAACCGACTTCTGAACACAGCATGATTGCATTCTGCTGAGAAAACTACCTTATATGATTACCTTATGAGTGGAATTTACTAGGAAAAGGAAAAGGCAGAGAGCTTATTACCAATTAAACAAATAAAAATGAGTTATAAACCACAGACGGGAAGTTTTTTTTTTTTTTTTTGTCTTAAATAAGGCATCAGAGTAAGATGGATTAGCTTTAATATCTTTGATGGAGGCAGGCTGAAATTACTTCTCAGCTCTTTCTCACAGATCTATTGCTGCATTATTGTCACTTCAAACTCTATATGCTATTGCACTGTATGAGGAAAGAAAATCTTTGAGTAATTCCATTCATTCACCAAATCTTTAGAAAATTTCAACAATAGCAAATGACTCGTGTGCATTTACATCCTAATGGTCCCAATGTGATTGAGGACTGACCTATTTCCTGCACAATGGATTTAGTTAACTATGAAATGTGATGCAAAGAACACACATTTAAACACTGTATCGGATGTGGCTAAATCCGGGCTCCGAGGGAGCAGAATCAAACAATGGGCAAGATTACACGCAAGTGGGGGGCCGGGAAAATGAAGTGGCGCTGTGCAGGGCCGTAGCCAAGGACAGCAGCAAGCAAGGTGGTAGCCATGGAGACAGGTGTGTGAGGTAGCAGAGTGCTGAATGATTGCCATGAGGATGACTATGTGACATGGTAGTCATGGAGACAGGTGTGTCTAGCGCTCAAGGAGAAACCAAGAGAGAATGTGAGCTGGGAGGAGTGGTGGTTTACTCACTGTGGCCGCTGGTGTAGTGCTGCAGTTTGTCTGTGTATTCTGAATCACCCCTTTCAAAGCCACGCCTCCTGGGGAAAAGACAAAGAACTCTAGCTCCGGTTCAAAGAGAGGGAGCGGGGCGGGGGAGACGTGATTCAGACGCCCCCAGGTCTACCTACGCTGAAAATAAATCGGCTAAGAACAGTCTTACAAGGTGGGAATTCTTCAGCTTTTTGCTCCACTGAAAAGAAGCATCCAGACCTGAACATATGTTCACCTTTCTATTCCAGTGCACAACAGCTTTTGAGCCACATTAACTGCTTGAAATATCTGAGTTCTTATTAAAAAATAAATAAAAAGCCTTTTCTTTATCCAACTTATTTTTGACAATTTTCTACAATGCTACAATTTTTTTTCAATAATAAACTGTGATTACAAGCTATTATTACTTAGAAGAAAGTATAGTATACAATTATCTCACTCCTGTTTCCATGCAAGAGTCATTCAAAAAAAATTTTTTTTTTCCAATGATACATACTTTAGTACCCCAGATGTCCTGCTACATTTTACCTTTTAACCTTACTATTCGTAACATCAGACAAAGAAGGCATCAGTGTCTGACAGCAGTTGAGGGAAGGCAAACATGAGATCTTCTTTTACAAATGTTTACTGTGTATTTTTTCTTTCCTTCTATGTATCTTACAACAAAGAACACAGCCTACAATATGATATTGTGCAACCATAATATATGAGTGTCGTGCACATACATAAAGTCAGAGAAATCTGCTGTAATAATGCAAATGTGCGCAAAAAAATTGGCTCCTCCATTCTTCTGTGACTTGAAATATTGCACAAGTGCAGAACTACACTTTAATATGAGCGGCCCTGGTGAGAACTGAAATCCTAACCTTAGGTTAAAAGCTTTTGATGCTTATTGAGCTGAAGCATCCACAGAGCTTTAATTTTAAAGATGCTAACTTTCATTCTTTTTTTTTCTTTTTTTTTGTTGCTGAAAGACTGGAATTTATTAAGAATTAATATATCTAAACCAAGATGTTCTTTTTTTTTTTTTAATCTCTTCAAAGCAGATTTAGAAAGCCAGCAGGCCATATGTAACCTTATTTAATAAAACACAAAGAGGTAAAGGGGAGCGTCTTCATTTTCCAGACTAGGTTATATGTTGTATAGACGAGTGGTTTTATAAAAAACTGTGACAGGACTGACTCACCGGTTACAGACGATGATGATGACAACCACGGCGATGAGGAAAACCAACCCTGCAGCCGCCGAGCCGATGATGAGAGGCAGTTTCTCCTGAATGCTCGTGTTGTATTCCTCTATAAAAGAAGAAGCAGATACATAAATAATGCCATGTACATACACACACTTACACACAAACAAACACGCAGAGGCTCAAGCGAAAACATATGGGCAAGCATCTGAGCCACTGCATATGGAGGGAGCAATGGGTGACAGACCGACATAAGGCTGGGTGGACCACTGAGCATCTTGGCATCTTTACTGGCTGCACGGATCATTTTACAAGCCACACTGAATGAGCTCAGATGCCACAGACATGGACAAATCATCTGGCAGAAAGTGTGTGTATGAAGTGAGGAGGGAAAGCACATTTGGGTGAGACCCAGACTTATCAGATAGCCAAGAAGGAGAAACCAGCTACTGAACGGGCACACGGAGTCAAGGCCAGATTATTCCTCTGGACACCACAAATGACACACATCGATTTAGCAGGATATGCTGGTCAGTGGCTTCAGTTAAGTTTTGTCTGCTATGCATAAATTCTGCACACGGTGCAATAGACGACAAAAATGATTTAAAATACAGTACATGACACGTGCGACAGAAATTACGCTATTAAGCCACAATCACGGCTTCTAGAATGACAAATTTGTTGTACTTTAACTAAATGAAGGGTTTAGATGTTATTTTATTTGGACTTTGAACAAACCCCAATTGTCTTTTGAGATGGAGTTGTGAGAACAGTAACTGACCCACTTTTACTTTTCAGGTGGGATTCCTCTTTATTTCAATTTCCAAGTATCTCTATCACTTGCAAGGCTGAATCAACACAAAAGAGCATTGTTAACTTCAAAATGCATCACTGGCAGTCTTCTTGTAGCGAAAAACATCTTTTGTGTCGTAGAAAAATTAAAAGCAGTTATCTTCGTGCCATATAGCCACTGTTTATAGGATATTTGCAGTTATGAGCTGGTTTGTTATATTGTCCATGTTGGGATCTGTGCGTGTGGCAGCATCAAGGATGTTCAAATGAAAGTTCGGGCTAATGATGGCCCTGAGCACCGCAGGCTCACGGAAATGAGATGTTCAGAGGGGAAAACCCAGGCACAGCTCTCACATAACCCTACTTGACTGATGTTTACCGAATGTTCCATCTTCTCCAGTTGTGTTAACGTAGACAAGAAACTTCAATATGATCCTTGACTAATGGTGTGTAGTGGAAAATTGCAAAAACCCCTTCTTTGGCATTTGAGTAAGACATAAAAGACAGAAATCATGAGAGATGAATTTGAATACTTACGTTTTTACTTAATAGAATATGTAACCATTGCTAATACTGAAAAATTGTGACAATAAGAATATGATATCAAGCCGAACTTATCTGGCTTTTGAGTACTCAGGAGTGTTTACCACGCCACATACCTCCTCGTTCCTGCAGCTGTCTGGATCCATACTGGACTACACGGTGTGTCAAAAAGCCATGCATGAAAGGTGATAAGAACTATGCGTGCTCTGGTGCACATTGGACGAATTCTCACCCTCCGTCATGGTCTGGAAGTACAGTTTGCCACTGTAGCGTCCAAAGCCAGCTACGGTGCGGGCCCGGACCTGGAACACATAGATGTTTCCTGGCTTGAGTCCACGGATGACCGCTGTGTTGGTCTGGCTTCTGACGGTGGTGGAGTTATATTCTGATTGGTCCTGGAAGCGGAAAGACAGCAATCCGGATGGATTTGTAATTACAATGCAATTGCAAAGGGTAACAATTATGAAATTCCATATGAATAGATTAAATGTTTATGTTAAATATGAAATTAGGAGGCAATTTGATCTCTTTTTTTTGAATACCTAAAATAACTGTAACTGAATCATTACAGAAAGGAAACAAAACAAGTAAATTCAATAAAACTCATTTGAATAACCTTTGATACAGCAGACTGAAACTGTCTTTAAAAGGGTAGACTTGGTGGCAGTTTCAGGTCAGGCAGCTCTTCTGAGTCATGCCCAGAGTCATGATCAGAGCTGTGTTCCTCTGCCATGTGTCTGTAATGCTGACAGGCTTGAGAGGAGAGACTGAGACTTTTTAAGCTTCTTTCTTCAATACACATCTCAACACACTCTCCTGAGCCGCAGCAGGGGTCAGGACAATTGTTTTGACAGCTCTCTCTGGCACCGTCAGTGAAGGGAATTAAGATCAAAAGTGGAGCACCTCAGCATGTCCACAAAAGCTCGACAAATGCTGTGTATATGGGTTCCTGCACACAAGTACTGGAGTGTGTTGTTACGTCTGTGAATAAGTGGACGTTTTTAAGCGATCGATGAGCTTGAATAAACACACATGCGTGACTGTGAGAGTTCTTTTGAGAAAGTATACTAATTTGGAGGAGCTTGCCCCTTAGAAAACTATTTTTAAATCAGTCAGTGTACCATTGTTTCAACCACAAGACTCTGCGCATCAATCCCCAGCGGCCCTACTGCAGGGCAGAGTGTGGTTTCCTTTCCCAGTGACTGACCGTGATTGTAATTGGAGGCGAATAAGCAGAGGTTCTAAGCGATGTTCAGAAGCTCCATGCCTCTGAGGATCTGCTGCTATGCAAACAAGCGTGAGGAAATTCTAAATTTAAATGCACAACTGAAGAAAGAGAGAGTTTTCACCATTGATGCATGGTTTATTTTTTGCCTGATAGGGAGGGGAGGAAATAGATATGCTTATAAGGATCAGTGAGGAGATTAAATATGTAAATGTGCTTGGATGAATGAGTGCATATTGTACCTTTTCATAATACTGTAATTCATAGTCCAGGATGACTCCGTTAGGCTGGTCTGGCTGGGACCAGGAGAGGGTGATGCTGTCCACAGTACGGCTGACCTGGTGCATTATAGATACAGTGGAAGGAGCTGTGAAGAGACAAAAGCAGGGAATCTATGAAGCAAATCAATTACAAGCAACTTCAAAGCCATGCTCCGAGAATTTTACAGGAACTTTAATCTGACAGACCAAACACTGGGTTCTGCAAAGGTGTAAGGCCATAAAACTCTACAGTGTATAATATCCTGTAGTCTCCTGTAACAGCCACGGCTAGACATGCAAGAGAAGCTGGCAAGTCACAACACTTCCTAAAACCACATCATGGGACTTCCCAGTATCAACTGTGACTTTGATGAGATTAATTTACGCTTGTCATGTTGTTGATAACAGACCACCTTGTGCAAATAAATCATTTGAAAAACACCAGACCACCATGTAATTCATGACAGAAAGTGCATTTCTCGACATGCGTTAGCCACACAAACAACGTCAATCTTAAAAGCCACAAAAATGCTACATAACATCCCTTTTGTACTGTTGTTTTTAGGTCCATCCAAATTTTATCTGGCATCTGTTTCGCAGCCTTTCAGATGAAATCATACTTTAACGTTATGTTGTGATGTTGTCGCCTGGTGCAAATGGTTTTATGTCACTGCAAGTGTTCCGGTTTCCTCATTTAAAAGCTCGCTCGGGTGCTTTTGACTGTGGAAGGTTGCCCTAAAAACGAAGTTTAAGGTAAAGATGATAAAGTCAAGTAAGCGCACATTTGTAGAAGCAGTTTTCATCTTAGTGGTTAAACTTGTAAACATTTCAGAAACAAATGATCTAATGATTGTTCTGAGATTAATATTAAAAAAAAACAAAAAAAAACAACAACTTCCAATTGGCTGGATGGTAGCAACATGCAGTGGGATCAGTGTCGGTTTTAATGCCAGTATGTTGTATTGGTACAGCGAACACGTTCAGTGGCTGAAAGTAAAGTCCACATTCGAGACGGCCACAAAAGACTGGATGCTCCGACAAGTAAAAGAGTTAACATTGGTGAGGCTTTTCCAGGGACTGAAAAGCGATGCCACGGCGGCCGTATTTCTGTTGGACACGTATCTTGTGTCCACCTGTTACATATGGGTCAGGTGTTTTGATACCTTTTTCACTCAGGAACATTTGGAAACCCCTGTTCAGCCCTGGCTTGAAGATAGTATTTTTTTTTTTTTTTTTTTCAGCAAATGTGAGAAAGACTGAGCATGTAAGTGCATGTTCATGCGTTGTGGAGGTGTAAATCTAAAAGAGTGGTTTTTGATGGCGGTTAGTAGGAGGAAACTGAGCATTTTGGATGTACAATTTCAAAATTCATCTCATTCCTGCAAATTTTTCTGGTAACGCCGACTTGCGTAGATCTGTCATCTGTAAACACTTGAACCTGCCTTTGAATTTGGTTTCTTTATTTTTTGTGGAACAAAACAAAAACCAGAACATTTATATACTAATAACAACAGTGATAAAACCCCACTGCCAATTTCAAGTCAAGCTTTCTCGTACAAGAACAAGACTCTGTAATATCCTAAATGACTTTTTGCATCATGGGTGGTCCAGTATAGTCTTACATAGTCCTGTGACCTTAAATATTGTCAGGTCAGGGACGGGGGACGGGGGGTGTGTGATCACCTCAAGTTGTCCAGCAACCATTGTGATTAGGTCAGGGTGCTGCAGGTCAGCGTAAAGCTAAGAGAAGCTGAGGATAAAAAGCTCTGTCTGGGAAGCTTGGCAAGGCCTGCAGGCCTCCGTGTCTGAACCTTTGTGTGTGTGTGTGTGTGTGTGTGTCTGTGCGTGTGTGCATGAAAGGGTAGGGTGGGCTGAGGTGTCAAAGAAGGAGGGGTGCTGGGCAAGATTTATGTACACCGAGCCCCACGCTCATCTGTTTTAGGCTCGCGCTAAACACACACACACACACACACACACACACACACACACACACACACACACACACACACACACACACACACACACACACACACACACACACACACACACACACACAGCCTTCAGCCAGCAAAACGGTGGCTCCCCTGAGTCCCGGCAGTAAAGTCAGAAGTCTCTCCTTCGGCACGCGTTCTCTGTGGAAAATCCATTGACTGGAAAACTACAACTGCCACGCCTCTATAATATAGGACTGTGAGGTTGCCTGAGTGTTGTCTATACATGTCATATATAAATCATTTATCTGCAATGCGAGGTAAACACATTCTTACAAGAACTGTCGTGAAAGGAGGAAACTAAAGTCATGCAAGTGACAATGACTGTAGTCTGCTTTATGAACTTATTGTGGACAAGCCTTCCATGCCCTCTCGCAGAAACAAAAGCAGAGACGTGACACAACAAATTACGATATCTCATAAAAAGTGGCGGGCGAAGAACTGAGTGTTTTTATGTGCCGCTGCCAGAAGATAATAAATTGAGGTTCTGTATTTCATCTCAGTGAAGCACTTTCAGCATGATGACCTGTGACTCTGCAGTGAAGGTACTTCATGCCCCCATCCTGGAGCCTGAGGTGCTGCAGTGTTTACAGTTGTATCCAGTCAGGACACAAGCCTCAAGATGGCAGCCTAATAAGGGAAACAGCTACTCCAAAGGGAACTCACGAGTATCCCATTACGGATGTGCATATATTCAAGACTGCCACATGGCCTTTTCCTGCATAGCATTTCCATTAAACACACGGAGCAGCCATGCCTAGTAAGCTGATACGGGCCCGGAGAAACAAAGGCAGCTCATGTATTCATGTACCGAGGATGGACACATGCCAGTGTGAAAAGCTGTCGAAGGAGAACGCTGTGGTTTCCTTTTGTTGGGAGACAACTTTTCAGACAGGCAGAGTGGCAGTCGCCATGTCTGGCCTCAAGAAACCGGTAAAGGGGTGGTGCAACTGAAAACAAACTGAGATTAAATTAGACGAAGACATGACTGTTTGAGGTAAAAACTACGCGAAGTGTTGAAACATTAGTCTTGTAGAGGAAAATATGAAGATGTTTTGAATATAAATCCAGCTGTGCTAGGTATTTTGAGTCCATTTGGTGCATTTCGAGCCAAGCTGACGTTCAACCAATTGACTGTGGAATGTGGTGGTATGCCAAGTTGCCAATGTTTCATTGCAGTAAGGCTTACTGCACCGACCCACATATGAAAACCATTTTCGTAAAAGTCATTTATGTGCTCCAAATCCACAAGTCTCCATTGTACTCCAAATCTTCAAGTGTACCTAGACTCTTTTTTTCCACTGTTAATCTATAATTTGAAGGGGTGAGTAAATACTTGGTTTCCATCATGTAAACATGTCACCAAGTTATGCCACTAAATACATGTTTCCCCTCCTTTCAAGTCATTTTCTTTGTTGTTACAGTAATTATTTCTAAATCATGGGGATTGCACCCCATTAAAAGACAAGTAGAAATTAAAAGCAAGGATGTGAGGGAAAGCCACTGTTATTTACATAAAAGAAGCAAGTTCTCTGTCACGTAAGATCTTTTTTTTTTTTTTTTTTTTTTTTTTTTTTGCAGTCAGAAACCATCACTTTTACTGGGTGCTTTATTCAGAGGTTTTCTCAGTGAATGCTCTATTCATGTTCCTAAACTAATGAACCGTTTACAATGACAAGGACAGGGATTGTAAGTTCATATAATTAAATTAGATGGCTGACTTGGAAAGAAAAATAGTGGAGTATTTTATGAGTTCCCCATATACCACAGAAAAGTGAGAGAACGGACCGAGGAGCGCTACTGTTAACCAGAGCATATGCTTAAGTTACAAGAATGTATGTTTTATCCAAACAAAATCTTAATAAGTACAAGTGTATTGGACTTTTTTTTTTTTTGGTTTCATTGTAAGCATTTTTCATGCATTCATACGGTAAAAAAAACTTGTAAAACCTCAAAGATAATCAGAGTGATGATCAAATCAAATAATGAAGATACTGAGGCATGACCGGAGTATCCAGTTGCCTAATTGTGAGAGGATCGACATCTCCAGCTGTTGTCAGCGAATTAAGTTTCAGCTCCCACATTATTGCTTAGTCTTGGATCTGACAGTGCGGACAGTGATCCGAGTCTGTTCTGGAGTGACTTCAAGAGCACAAAGGCGCTGTTCTGCTCAGCATCGCTAATAGATGTCTTACTGTTTAAATATGGTGTTTTCATATATATTTCTGTTCATGAAAATCAAAGCCAATTAAACAGAATCAGCCTCTGCTTAAACGATAACAAGAGCGAAGCTTTTCACAACCTTTTACTTATTGTATGTCTCAGCAATCTTCTTACACTTATTTAGAGAGCTTTTCCAGTCTCTTTGAAGATCCTTGCAACGTCTGCTGCTTGGCCTCTATTAATAAGCACAGCTCTGACCATGATGGGCATCTTTATTAAGCAAAGCTGATGAAGTGAAACCACCATGGATGACTGGCGGCAGGAGAAGTTCTTGATTTTATAGAAAGGAAAAAAAAACACACACACACACGCTGCAAAAACTGAGGTCTGTTATATGGATAAATCACAGGATTAAAAATGTATTTCCCTCAGCAAAAAAAAAAAAAAACTCAATGAGTTTTGTTTCAGTCTTTACAAACGGCAAACCAAAGAAAAACGGTGGAAAATCATTTGATTTGCAGGCTCATGAATCAAATGCTTCTATGTAAAGTATGTTTCAAGCCTTTTATCTGCATCTTTCCTACAACCCACTGTGTCTGCAACCATGTGGCTCTGATTTGATTAGACGTTCTGGTAGAGAGCGCAATGCTATGATTTGGGGAAGATGGGGGAGGAAGCGAGAACAGGTCAGGCCTCGTAAATCCCTTTTCCTTTTCATTGTAAAAATCAGGTCCCGCAGCACAATTTGTCCCAGAGGGCCAAACCGACTGCGCTTTAGACCAAACAGTCCTCCACACTAGCTGCCACTGCTCCACTCACTCTCACTGTTGTCCGTTTATGAGCTGCACATTGAGGATGTCTTAAAGGGAGAGGCCCATATTTGTATGTACTTTTAGCGCGCTGGCAGCCGGCCCTGCTTCCCCAGCTGCAAAGGATTGTGGGTTTTACATCTATAAAGATTTTCCAACGCAGTAAAGCGACAAAAGTGAGATTTCAGTTCACCAAGCTTTAAACCATCTGCATTAGAAAAGACTGGGGACTATAATATTCTTATACGCACTATACGCTAATTCTAACATGGGCACTTCAAAAGGTTAGAAAAAAAAAAAAAAAGAAAAAGTCTTCAAACGCTAGCGGAAGTAAAGGTTTTATTCTGAGCCAACCCAGCCAATTTACAGCTGGAGGAAACCCATATTTACTGATGTGAACACAAAAACAAATAGGCATTAAATATCTGGCTGTCTTTTACATTGTCACAGTCTTAAAGTTAACTTAGAGAAAACATCAAGCAGAAGAACAAAAAAAGGCTCAACTTTCTCAGTCTATCATCAACAAAGTTCAACATGTTGCATTTTATCAACATATTGCACTGAAAAACAGTGATGATTGCCTGAAATGGGGCCAAACCACAATGTTTATTGAAAATGTTACTTTAATAAAATAAACATTGTCAAAAAGACAATCTTTCATTCAAAAAGGGGAAAAAAGACCATCTTGGTGGTTACAAACATTTCCGACAGATTGTAATATTGCAATTTGGAATCCACAAATTGCCTGTGGTCCTTTGGTCTCTCTGGGCTGATTAAGGCAGAACGGAGGCAACATGTGAGCTGTGAAGGCTTCGAGTCGCATAGTTCTGGTCAAAACTGCAGTTTAATCAACTAGCTGCATATTTGCATTTAAAAAAGAATCTGGACTGGCATGTGCAGGAAGAAAAACTCCGCAAACCACTGGATGAATGTCAAAACTCTTCACTACTGGAAAAGCCAGCATGGCCCACAGCCTTCTTTTTCTCATCAATAAACATGCAAAAATATACATGTAGAGATTTATAGCAAGTTTAAAACTTCACTGCAGAATTAAGAAGGAGAAAAAAAACCCCGTTTCAAACGTATTGTCTACTGTTTATGTGGACACCTTTTGAGCTACCAGTTTGAAAATTGTGCTTGTCCTGCTCAGACTTGTAGTATTTTTGGTAGATTATCTCACTGCTTTAGGCAGTTTTAAGAATATTCATTATATTTAATGCAAACTTAGACTACGTTTAAGAGTGATGGCATTAATGACATTTGAGTAACAGAATGGGGAAACACCTTGTTTGAGCAAGAAACTCCAGACAATAACATCTCTGTTTTGCAGCCACCTTTGGAAAAGGTTAATGTTTACGTCAACAGGAATTTGAGTGTCTCTGGCAGCCAGAACGAGTGAGGAAGAAAAGTAGTCCCCGGAGAGAGCTGAGAGGGCAGTGGGTTTATAAAGCATGCTGCTGGGTTTATAAAATATCCATTTGCTTAATTAATGAAGTTAACTTAGCAAAGTTTATAGAAACGTGAATAAATTAAATAACAGTTATGGTAGGACCGCGACCCCTTTCGTTCTTTTTATTTTTTTTAAGCTTCATAACCTTTTTAATTGTCACTATCATCATGTTCTTGCTTATAAAGAGTAAATAAATTACTGCTGTAGAGCACAGTCAATTATTTAGACATTTCAGAATGCAGCTAAGGCATTCAGCCATTCATAATTGTGCATTCGTACTGTATTCTCTTATACTGCACACTGGGCCAGAAGATCATGGCCTTTTAACCTAGATTTTGAAAGCAGGCAGTGTGGATTGTCAAATCCCCTCCGTTGCACGAGTGTAAATCCTTGGATTACAATTTGAAAGAGAGCAGATTTAGCCCAGACTAAAGAAAAAAAAAAAAAAAAAAAAAAAAAAATCACATGGCTACTAAATGATTTATGAACAAGATCAATTAGTTAACTAATTTCGAATGTGCTAATTCTCTCCTGGACAGTCTTAATCAAATTCATATTCCACCAAGAGCCTATTTAAAGTCATCTGATGAACCTGGCTGCCAACCCCAAAGACTACTAACCACGTGCTTTATCGCTAAGTGAATCTCCTCTCGGCTGTGGTGCTTGTATGAATCCGCCTTTGTAAACAGGTTGCTGGGTATCAGCGGGCCCATGAATGTGGAGAATGCGTGGCTGCGCGTTGGCTCACTAGCAGAACAGACCCCTCTGAAGGTTCTGTCAGTGCTGGGCTCCAGGTGCCTGCTGAAACCTCCCGCCTTTCTGCCTGGCTGACCTACACTGGCACCCAACATATGTGCCATTCTTAACACCTTCTGTCACTGTCACGCTGCACACGACGTCTGCTGGTGGTCCCCTTCTGACTCTGCCAGTCTTTACAATGGTGTATTTACGCCTCAATCTTCACAATGATTATTTACAATTACTCGAGTATATTACCAGATAGATGCTATTAACCAGAAATGTTATTAACTATATAAAGGTATAAATAAATGATTATTTTTGTTGTGCCATTCTGGTAAACATATGTGTACAATCTATGCTCCTTTGGACAAAACCAAACCCGAGTTCGAGTTAAATGGTGTCGCTGTCCGTGAGTCAACAGTGTAGTGGCCACGTTTGGCTTGCTGGTGGACATTCTGGCAGTCCCACCTGGCTCTGCACCAGTGCTTTTCACACCATGGCTCAGTGGAGCAGAAAAATCCCTGGTAGCCTGGTTACAGTGAACCTGTGCAATTTGGACAATAATTAAGCCATAAATCTTCCCAAGACCATATGAAAAGGCTGCACCCGATTACAACCCCTCCCCATCCTCCTAATGTTGTTCACTTCCACACTCAGCCAGCTCGCCTGATAAGGAACCAATTCAGGCTCCTGCTTCTCGATGGCATTAGGAACAGCTCACCTTAGTTAATGAATCGCTTTAACAAATATGTCCTCTAGAATCTAATTTGTGAAAACACTGTAGAAGACAATACTGTAAACGCAGAGTAACTGCGGAGAACTACATTTATCATTTGTGCAAGGTTGAATTCACTTAGAGATTATCTTCTACATAAATGCCAAATCTCAGAATAATATATTACATTTACTGAAATTGATGAACTAGCAGCCTGAGAGTAAGCAAGAAAATAACTTGTGGTCTTAGCTATCATCTGTTTCTGTCTTCATAACCTCCATAAAAGCATACATTAAATGACAAATAGTAATGACTGCCATTTCCAGCTATGCTGAGGTACAGCAGAGCTACACCTTTTAACGTTTACTGACGGCTCAAACAGGATTGAATGAACTGACCTGGACTCAAACACTTGCTGCCATGCGTTTGCAATTTGTACAAGTACAATCTGCAGGCTCTTGATTATGTTTCTAACCTGTCTATCCAACAAAAAAGTCTTAGACTGAGTACAAAACAGCAGATTACTGCGGTGAACTGTGTTAAAAGTAAATATTGACTGTGTCTCAGCTGTTATATACAAGAAAAGAAAGCACAGCCTCTTTAAAGCCAAAGGTTTTTGTATCAGGACGTAACAGATTGTGGATACTGACATGCTGTCATGTTTCTCATGAAACAAGGCTTTCTCACGGAAGAAAAAAGCAACGGTCCCTTTCTCGATCACTGCTGAAGTCTTTCTTCTTTCTTCACATCCAGACCAGCAAGAGACTGCAAATGCTTAAATGATTATCAGCATCTGGCTGCAACGTCGCCTCCTAATTCCAGTGGAAGCATTTGGTTTTTCACACTCTTTCACTCTTTTATTATTATCCTTTTTCCATCACAGTAAGTGGCGACATGTGAGGCGTCACTGGATATCTATGGGATATTGAAATAAAACTAGAAACTAAAGAAAAATACAATCTAAACTGTTAACAACCAATCCCTGCAATTTAACATGTTGTGTAAATATACACATGTAATATTCACATTACATGTGTATATATTTAGATGACATGTAAATATACCCATGTAATGTAAACAATACATGGGTATATTTACATAGTGCAGATAAAACTGATAAAGAAACATGATTTTCAAACATACAGGACTGAAGTCTTTATTTAAGGCTGCCAGTCTATAAAACTGGGTCGCGTATTGAGTAAGAAAAAGAGAAAGAAACTGCCAAACGAGTCTGACGCAAACTAAACTTGACTGTAAATAATAATGCTATCATTTTCAACATTTTCTTGGGTAAAATAAAAAAACCTTAAGACCACAATCATCATGCCCATCATCATCACACCACGTTTACAAGGGAATGTCTGTTATTTTGATTCGCTGTCTGATGGTTTACATAGAGAGTTGGATTGACTAACACAGAGGGTAAGGCTTTTTTTATTTAAACTGTTGGGAATTCGGACTTCTGGTGAACTGGGAACAACTTTAACAGTATTAAAAACTAACAAAGATTCGCCCCTTAAAGCGTATTTTCAGCATGCATATGTCTGTAAACAGCCATTCCAATGGTACATTTATTTCTGACCACATCTGCTGCAGTGTTCCCACTAGGGAAATGGTCTTGCACCACTCTCAGCTGTTAGACACATGTAAAATCACCGCAGTACCTTGACCAAAACCTTGCATGAAGCATTACATTTGTCTGATATGTCATTCGCTGTCTCGCTATGTCTCCAGCTCACTCTTTGATGCCACGTCACCGCAGCATTTTACAGACAGAGCAATGCCAAAATGGCTGGCTTAGGTATGACTCATACTTTAAAAAAAGAAAAATATTGTTTAGCCTTACACTTCAAGGCTTCTGCCCTGTTTACAGCACATGATAAAAGTCTTTGGGAATGAGTCATACACTAATAAAAGAAACTTAAACAATTTCCGTACCTACATTTTCTTTAGTGTGACATGACACTGTAATCAAGAGCAACAACTGCTAGAACGACCACGTCTTTTATAACAGAGGAAGTGTCACAAATCACCTGCACAGAGAAGCCTGTGGACAACAGAGTGGTGGGCACTTGACAGGGTATAGAGAGTGGGAAGTTTTAACCAGCACCATCAATACCCTTCACACCAGCAGGTCAAAGCTGAGGAACAAGCCATCCGTACATGAGATGAGCTTCCATGCCATCCACTTTATATTAACACAGTTATTTGTTGCTTTCATGCAACACTCCAGGCTTTCTAACGGGCCGATTAACAAGTGTATGTATATAAATGTTCTGATTTTGTTTTTCTCCGTGTCACGCTCTCATTCTCACTGAAAGACAGAGGCAGAGAGCTGCCTGAGGTAATTAAGTATGACATAATGTTTATGTAACCTCAAAGCCTCACAAACCAGATGCAATTATTGGCTCCTGGTCTCTGTGACCCCAGCCCTGTAGCGTTTTGCACTGCGAAACTCCGCTCCTGTGTCCCAGTGGTGAGCAGGGTACAGGGTGATGGGGGAAGGTGGGAACGTTGAGTGGGGGCAAGCAAGAGTTGAGTTCTTTTCACAGCTTCCTCAGACAGAAGCTCTTGGTGCCTAATCCAAAGTGACGGACCCTTCAGTGGAGAGGGTGCAGAGCCCCCCAATTTCCGCCAGGACCCCTCAGCGGGAGCGGCAGAGAAGCCAAGGCTTGGGGTGGCAGACTTATTGTGGCCCAGTGAGTCGGAGTGGGGCAGGGGCCTCATTACAACGCTTAACTGCACTCACAGGCCCTCATTAACCCACCACACCAGTGACTCAAATCAAAACAGACAATAAAAAGAGGTCAGCGTGTGAATAAAGGCTTGCATTTCAGTTCCAGCATTGTAACTGAGTACTTTATCACATCTTTTTTTTTTTTTTTTTTAACAAACAGATAAACACTGAAATTCATCACAGATGGTCAATTTAAGTGAGGATATTTCCTCCTTTAGGTGTGTTCGCCAAACTTGTATTCAGTTCCTGTTTGACTTATTCAGTGTCGACATCCGGGCATTTGGGAATGCAGTTAACCAAAATCCAATAAAACCCAATGAAAAAGCAAGCTTTAGGTAATGCTAATAAGATCAGCCTCAGTACAGGGGAATAGATCATTAGAAATAACAGGCACTTAAGTAAGTCCCCTCTGGGGTGGAAAGCGAGCGTAAAATAAAGGACTGCCTGAATCTGCCTTCTCATCGGCGGTTAGAGAAGCAGGGCCTGGGTGGCCAAAGTAGGTGTTTCAGAGACAATCAAGACACAAATCAATACTTTTGCCTTTTTGAAATGATTAGAGGTGTGGCAGCTGACAGTCACCTTTGCAAAAGTAACGTTTTCTGGCACATTTGTTGAGAAACAATGACAATAAATAAACTGTTCCTGATTTTTGTTTTTTGTTTTTCTACAACAAGGTGAATCTTTAGCTGCTTTTTCATTTTTGAAAAGGTGTTTTAGTTTTTTAGGTGCTTCATATCACGTTTATATAGCGTGTGTAAAACTTGTAATATTTTCTGAAGTGTAATATTACACCCAAGTGGATGGATGGTATAAAGCTGTAATCACTGAACAGTGGGGAGACGGCAGCTAGCTGGCTCTCAACGGCTCGGTCTTAAATACATGGTGATGAGGTCACACCATGAAGACCAGCAGGCCATCACATTCTGTCTGTCACATCATCAGCGGTGCTCTGCTTCCCATTTTGCAGCCCTTAATCTGCATGCATCATCATACAGGAGAGGAAAGACTCAAGACGCAGTGGAAGCTCATACACAGTGAATTATCTGCTTGTAGAGGCACGGCTGTGATGAAAAAGGCTCCGTACAGGGCATGTGTCACGGAGAAGCAGCACAGAAAAAAAAGAAAAAAGAGCCAGACAGATGGACCCACTTAATTCAATTCCATTCAATTCTATTTTAGTTATATAGTGCTATCACAATACAAGTTGTTTCTAGGCACTTTCCAGAGACCCAGAACATGACCCCCGAGCAATTACTTACCAGCCTGGTTAGTGGTAATATTGACTGAAGCGTATTGGGGAGAGTAGGGGCTCTGATCTGACACCCCGTTGACAGCCTGCACCTCGAACGTGTACTGCGTGTGGGCCAACAGCTCACTGATGTAGACCCGGGTGTCTGTCAGGCCCAGCTGACGGGGCAGAAACTGGACGTTGTCTCCACAGCGGGTGCACCCTCCCCGGCCTCCACCGCAGCTCTTGCAGATGATGTTGAAGACCACGTCCTCGCGGCCACCTGAATCTCGAGGACGCATCCACTCCAGCATCACAGAGGTTTCATTCACACTCGAGATCACGTTCTGCGGAGCTGAGGGGACGGCTGGAAAACACACATCGGGATAGGTGAGTTTGATCGTGCAAATAAATATACACTTGTAGATCAAAGTCTTGTGCATCAAAAACATTATGTAGAACAGCTTTGCATTTTAAATCCATCACAATGCCGTAGATGCTACATATAAGTTAGTTTGAATTAACAGTATTTTCTTTTCAAATACGACGACAGCGAGATAGTTTCATCCCTGCACGTTTAAGTTATCATGTTTGGACAATAATGCTTGTTAACATTGAAGTGACATCATGTAAAAATGTCTGATAATACCATCGTACCGAGACAAAACAATTAGAAAGGAGGCAGGAGAAGATCAGTGGGGATGAAGTGTTGCTCTTGAATGCAAGTGGTTACAAAGATGTACTTTCACTGTAACGGCTAAAATACTGGGCCCAAAATGGTTACATGCCAAAACTGGGCTTTTAAAATTGTAAAACACATCTGACCTGACACAAATGATCAAAAATTGTAAAATGACTTAATTTCACTTGTGAGACTTGGCTGTAAAGGGTCCTCCGAACATCAAACCTTCAGAGAAATCCGCTTCTGCATCCAGCAATGCATCGTTGTGAAGTTCCCATTCACTTACACTTAACTTTGCATATAGTTTCAGAATGATTCACTATTTGTGTTGTTTTTGACATCAGTCAAAAATTTAAAGACAAAATAGAATTGTAATCTAAGAGAAAGTCACTGTTTCTCCTACTGAGACATTCTTAGCAGCCTGACATTAAAGGGTGAAAACTTTTCACACGACAAAATGTTGACAGGCCAAACAAACAAACGGTAAAAAAAAATGTTTATCTTCTACTGACATGAGAACATAATTATGGTTGACGAGCCCTAAAGGACTAATGAGATGAGCTGTTCTACTCCGCCCCCATCGTAAATCTGAATTGATCACTTCTCATTTAATTGGCAGCAATTAATAGATCTCCAGCTTTGGAAGAAAGCGCTTTGGAGTGGCCTACTTGGTGTTTCTCAGAAACATAACTCCTCCTTGGCATCTCCTTCCCGGGGAGGAGAACTAATATCCCTCCCATTAGCTTGCAGGCCTTTCTGATGGGCCTGTTCTCTTGCTTCAATCAGACCAGGCCCTGCTGCGTTTAATACGGGTGACGTGAGGCTGTTGCCTTTTCATTCACAACAGCTGTTCAACTCCCAGAGCCAGGCTTATGCAAATCTCCTTTGTAGGAGACCATCAAATCTTTTCCCTCCTCTCACTCTTTCAACAGCCAAAGTTTGAGAATGAGGAAAAAACACGACTGAAACATTGAAAGGGGCTTTTTTTTTCCTCAGTCACCCCCATTTTGTGCTACTTGGAGCCAACTCTATACACGTCTTTCCTACCCGTTCCCGCTCCCTCAAAGTGCTTCTTCACTTCATTCTGCGTATCTCTCTTTCACACTTTACCCCTCCCTTATTCACTTTTGCTTTGGTCTAACCGTCCATCTATCTTTCTCTTTCCCAACCTCTGTCTCCGTCTCAAATTCTAATTCTAATTCAAACAGCTTCATTGGCATGACAAGAGAGGGTTTCGCCCCGGCTCATTCTCCGTGAATGACCCCTTACGCAGCTACGCGCCCCGGCCCAGTAACCTCCGGTCTGGTTTGGAGTACGGACTCTGTGATGTTGGGGAAGGGCAGCTGAGCCTTGTCTGTCGGGTCAGGTCTGTGGACAGCCACGCTTTGAGCACATCAGCGTTATGTTTGCGTGAAGGACAGCTCTGACAGGGTTTCTCTGTTCGGAGCTGCACAGACCATCACTATCCTTTGATCTGGGGGCTCTTCTGCCAGTGGCTATGAAACGCATGTGTGTCAGGGTTCCTATCTGAAACCAAAGAGCAACTGTTCATGCCTGTGTACTACGTGCAAGTTATTTGAAAGCCCAATAACTTTTTATACTAAACATACTTGTGCACGGCATCTGGAGAGGATCAGAGTCGGTACGATAGTATCCGTTGCGACAAATGCAGTTAATGGCCCCCTCACTGGTGGTGCGGCTGTTAATGGGGCACTGCATGCAATGCTCATCTCCTTGAGTGGGCTTGAAGAATCCTGACGGACAGGCTGAAACACAGAAGAGAGGAGACAGAGTTCAGAATTAAATACATTTTTCAGAAAGTAGAACAGATTATAATTAGTTTCAGTCAATAAAATTCAAGAGAGAAATCATCATTGAAATTGAATACAACCTCACTTGTCTCTAATAATATATTTCTAATTGAAACCTTATCAGCAGAGCAGCAGGTTAAGCATAATAGCATTTCAAGGGAGTTTGGTGTTTCCTTAAGCTTATGAAAGAGCAGCAGTGAGCAAAGGAGGCAAAATTCAAGACAAAAAACACAAACTATGAGAACAACATAAACACAACCAGACATATAAATACACAGGATCGCAGCTTTGACTTTGAGGCAACTTTGAATTATTCACATCACCATAATCGTCTGAGAAGTGACCCGGTTTCCATTTTAAAGCCATTTTAAAAGGTCTCTTTCTGGAAATCTGCGAGCAAAGTCGCATTCATCACAGACACGGCGAGGAACACATTCACTGCATCAGCCATTAAATTCTGTATTGGTGCGTCTGCCGGTGTCTGGATGAATCACCTGCTGCAGATGGGGTGAATCTGTTTGCAAAATAACCGA
The DNA here is from genome assembly GCA_014839995.1 of Xenentodon cancila. Classification (NCBI taxonomy): domain Eukaryota; kingdom Metazoa; phylum Chordata; class Actinopteri; order Beloniformes; family Belonidae; genus Xenentodon; species Xenentodon cancila. Next base: position 26,437,764 of record CM026203.1, on the reverse strand, counting down.
GCTGTATGCAAAACCCCCTTATCCTGTCCTCTCCAGTCACATTTTGCCTAAATCATTAAGTTAAAAAAAAAAAGCTTTCTGACACATGCACCTGCATCGTGTCATGGGCGTTACGTCTGTCCCGGGATAAAAAAAAGAAGAAGTAGAAACAGAGAGGCATAGAAAAATAACCAACGGTTTTGCTTCAGGTAATCCAGCGCCCACCTGCCCCAAGAAGAAAATAGAGACGGGTAGAGGCAAAGGTGTTGGAAGCACAGGAACCAAAAAAAGAAAATCCCACATGGGAATTGTTGCTTTTCCAAAGATAAAACCCCTCAGGTTTTTCGGTGTATTGTTTCTATTTAGTGGTAACAGAAAGAGTGGAATCATTTAATAATTTAATTCAGTGTTATGAGAAAGAAAAATAAGACTTTACTGCATATTATTTTCCCTTTCTTCTATATTTGATTATTTCTTTAGAATAACAGCATAGGTTCACTGAAATATTTCATCTCTCCTATTCTGACCAGAAAGCTGCTATAGCGCGACTGCAACTTCTACACTGTAAGGTAATAAAAACACAGGCATTTTTTCCTTTTTTCGGTTGAGGCTGTCATTGCAATTACAGCTCAGCTTTAACATCTGGAATATGAAAACATTAGCAGCTGCAATTCTCATTTTAAGGAGGTCAAATCCCAGAATCACTGCAGATCCAATCACAGTGTTTTAGTTGCAAAGACCTGAGAACATACAGTACAGACCGATGATTAAAACTATTTTTCTCTTTTGTAAAAAAAAAAATACATCATTAGGAGCTAACAATTAAAAAAAAAAATTCAGCCATGCAAGATGCAGAGTCCTTTTAAAAGAGACAACAATGGACACATCCTGTATGTTGTGTAACATCTTTAACATCAAGCGTGTTATAATTTCATCCGTCTTTGACTTGAAATTATGAAAGTGAAATAACTGGGTGCTTTGAATGACAACACATTTTAATTATTTTTTCTATTTATAGCACAGATGACAGTGTGCATGATACCTTATCTGAATTAACAATAAAATGGCAGAAATTTATTCTGGACTCAATCTGAACTAATCCTAAAGACTGCCCCACCAAGTATTCGCTTTGACATGTTTTTCTTCCTCCATAATTGATGGGGAGGGAAAGGTTTTGGGCACCGAGCGAAACATGAGGCCTGGACATTCACACTGCCAGTCAAGAGCGTCTGTGAATGAGGCCCAGGCAACAGCTACGCAGGGAATTGGGCTCAGATCGGAGCTCGGAGGCTGAGTGTGGTCTGTGAGAGTTCGGGGCTTCGAGGAGCAACACTGTAGGAAACAGCAAAAAGAGGCTGTGGGGGTGGAAGTGTAAAGATGGAAACAAAGAAACGAGAGGGGAGAGGTGGGGAATGGCTGTGTTTGAGAATTTTTCGGCTGAGGAATTTAGTGAATTAGTGTGTCCATGAATTAGTGAATTAGTATGTGCTATGCAGTTGTGTTACGCAGTCTGTGTGTAACAACCTGTGAAATGACTTTAAAATCAGCGTAGACGGGAACGCGGATAGAAATAACTGGCTTGTTTTCACAAAGTTACATGATGCTAAAATAACACAGTGGTTGTTTTTAAATATGTGTTTGCTGATGTGTTGCAAACTATTTTGTAATTCAGATTTTCCAGTTGAACATCAAACCATCAAAAATTATTGCCGATTTAAATGATCACTTTAAATGATCTGTCCTTTTACTATATGCGCAATGAAAAAAAAAGTCCCAATATCTGATGTGCTTTGTAATGATACAAATGGTAAAATCCCACTGCTGCATTATTTCTTGTATTAAGTCTCTGTCTGCTATTTTATATCTTTTTGTTAGAAGTTAAGCCCAGGTAAAGCTGCTTGTGAGAGTTTCACAGAAACATGTGATTTATCATTTCCTTACAACATGAGAGCTGGACTGCACTGATATGTGGAGTTGAAATGGATTTTCATAAATTCTGTTACAGTCCCCAGCGTAACAGATTTTTTGTTCCACGATGCAGTTGAGCAGGATTTAAAGCCCGTTCCACTGCGAGCAGTGTAATGTCATAAATAAGACTGTTTTGATGTGTTGGCCTGTCATCTAGCTGTGTATCTGACAGCTAGATAACAGCTCTGCCTTCTTGACAGAAATAGATCTTTTCAGATTTGTAGAAAGATTTCACTTAACCTACTTAAAATGATAAGAGAGTGATTATAACATTTACTTTGGGTTGTATTTCTACTTCTATCAACGCATATTTCATTTCATGTTTGTTTTCTTGTAAGCTGAACTTTATCTGTACATAAACAATATACAAGCCGTTTACATGCTGGCATTTCCTCCTTTGACCCGGACACTTCCAGCTGGTGAGGAAGACCCGGACACTTCCAGCTGGTGAGGAAGACCCGGACACTTCCAGCTGGTGAGGAAGACCCGGACACTTCCAGCTGGTGAGGAAGACCCGGACACTTCCAGCTGGTGAGGAAGACCCGGACACTTCCAGCTGGTGAGGAAGACCCGGACACTTCCAGGTGGTGAGGAAGACCCGGACACTTCCAGCTGGTGAGGAAGACCCGGACACTTCCAGCTGGTGAGGAAGACCCGGACACTTCCAGCTGGAGGGGTCGCTGCGTTTTTATTGAATGTGCTGATGCTGTACATGCAGTTTCACGGTCAACTTCTTCACACCAGCATGCCGCGCCCACACACCATCACCATCTCATCCATGCGCCTCTCTTCTGCAATTGCCCTGTAATCATTTTTTTTTTTAACTTTGCATTTTCCATATCATCTTATCTCTGTTTTGTTTAAGGTTGTATGCAGTAACAGACACTCAAATCAATCCTTGAAAACCTTCCCCTCCAGTTCAAAAGTCTACACTATTATATGTCTTGGCATTCCTCTGTACTTTGCCATGGTCATTATTTTAGGGAAATATTTAGGGAATTTCCACTTTATACTCAGATGACAGATTTTAAGAGTTGCACAGTTGGCTGGTTTCAGATGCAGAGAAGCAGAAACATGGAGAGCAGTGATTAAAACTCAGATCAGGGCTTTAATTCCCTACCTCCCCGCCTGCCCAGATTGCTGCTGTTGAGCTGTTTGATCACAATGCTGGCAGTCTTGCTAAATACATGAGAACTAAAGGCTATTTTTTTTGGATATTTCTTCTATCTTCAAATATCCTTCTGGCAAGAAGAGTTAATTACTGTAGGAATATTCATTGACAACAGCTCCATTGTTGTTCCTGCATCTTCTACACACAGCTATTAATATCATCAAAAGCACTGAGACAACATGCCACATTTTTCACTTTTCTCGGGGGAACTGAGAGCATGGGTTTTGGAAATGGGATTGACAATGAAACGTGGCAATAAGTCAAGGAACAAAAGCCACATAGAAAAGCTTTAAGGGAATTTATAAACATTTCAAATTCAATTTAGTAGTAACCGTGTCAAAGGTTCCAGAGCTCCCCAAATTGCTTCCAGATTCACAGCAGGCATATTCACCCTCAAATCTTAAATTTGAAAAAACAATCAAGATGTTTGCCTGTGGAGTGAGACTTCCCTTCAGTCAGTGTTTGATGTATTATTTTAGCACCAAGTGCAAAATTTCTTTAACACTACATCTTAAAACATCGTCTACGTAACACTGCTCACACACGCCGAGCACCCAGCGTGTGTCTGCTAATGTTTATGACTGCTAATAACATGAAGCAACACAAACGCTTTGATTAAAGTTTCTTTTTTCCTTTTTTGTAGACGCGCTGAATACAAATAGACCTGAAGAAGCTGTGGGGTAAGGTAATGCACTCCACGAGGGTGCTAGTCAGCTTTTATAGCAGGTAATTTGCTGGTTGTTTCAAAGGTTTCCTGAATATTAGAGTTGAAAGGATTTATGGCAAACCGAAAATACCTGCAGCAAACAGTCATCTGAATCCAACAAAGTGTTTGGATCTGTGAGAGTTTCTGTGTGTGTGGGGGGAGAAGAAAATGAGCCAGCAGCCATGGTAGCGTTGGTGACTGGTCAAATACACACACGGAAAACACCTGGAGAATGTGACACTTTCATTTCGTCTGGCACATGCAGAGCTGGGCAGCGAGTTTACCACTGGACAATCAGCTGGGTGGTATTAACCAATGCAGTCCAACGTCACACTTATTATAAAAGCAAGGGTGGAAACGAAAAAAACAACACACTTTTGCAGAACCTTTCAAACCTCCTTCGCCCACCATCTCTCATCTACAACACCAAACAGGGAAACTCTTTCCAGCACACCCATTCAACCCCCCCCCCCCCGCTTCCCTTTTCTCCTTTTTTCAGAACCCATTGCACCCTCCCCAAAATGCCTTTATTTAATGAACACACTCTTAAAGAGAAGACAAGAGAGACAAAGACAGGCAAGTGCTGTGCATGTGTGTGTGTGGTGTTTAATGTGTGAAAGACAAGGCTTCAGGGTGAAAGAGAGAGAAAGAAAAGGGAAGAAAAAAAAATCAGAGGTGCGGGGATTTGTGAGCACAGCAGGAAAAAGTGCTGAAAGCAGTGAAAGTGTCCAGCATCACAGGGGCTGTGCATGTGTGGATGCTGGTATTTCCCTTTATACCATTGTGTCCAAAGAGGCTGTGACAGAGGGCCATGCACATCTTTGAACTTGCTCTGGCTTTGGTGCTACCTCCAAGATACATAACTGCTCCTCCACGTGAGAAATTAGATTAAGAAACCCGATTGCTTGAGCAAAAGCGTTCTCGTTACCTCTACAGTCTGGCACCCGCAAACATACGGCGGACCAACAACCTTTCAACTGGTCACATATAAACAGAGTGTAATCCTGTGAAACAGCAGTCAGGGCCACAGGTTGTGTGTCTGTGTTGGGAGTGAGTTCAAGCCAGGGAGCCAGAACAGCCCCCCCCCCCCCCCCCCCCTTTCCCCTTCACGCACACCCCTCCCCCCGCCCCATCTAAGCACTTCCATAGGGAACACTAGCTAGCACTGTTTGCAACACAGGCTCTCATGATTCAATTAGGAACGCAGTCCTCCTGGCCATCTAATTCAATCAGGCTTGTGTGAAAGCTATTAGACAACTGGCATCCGCTACACCACACACGTACACAAATGATATATTCATTTCTCCCTCTAGGTTTCCGCGTCCTGTGCCGTTAACAGGTCTGGGATTCTGTGTGGTCTCTCGCGCTGCGCGAGGGGACAGTGCCACGAGGGTAACCACTGATGGCCTAAAAGGTGTAAATCAGGCTGCCCGTGTACTCAAGGGGAGCGCTGGGTATCACTGAAATGGGCGATTTTCTCAGAAACTCTCTGACGTTCGATGACAACGTAGACAAGCCCATCTTCTAGTAGCCTGGGCAGCCCCCTCACATCGTCGAGTAATTAAGTGAACGAGAAGGCTGCCATGACTTCAAGCTCCATTTAGCAAATAATTCTTGCATATAAATTCAAACCTCTCGCATCACAATTTTATATTAGTTCTGGTACGAAGATTGACTGACAGGGAGGCAGTTTTTTTGGGTTTTTTTTAGCAGTTTTAGCGGATTACATTCATGCAAACTTGTGTCGGTGCATGATTATATTTTTGTGCACTGCAAGGGACTCATGTCTCAGCGGTAGGGGAGGACAGTTGGGATGATTGGAAAGTAACATTTCTCCTCAGCATTTTGCTCTAAGCTGCATTTCCTCAGCAGTTGTCATAGAGCTCAGATCCCCAATCCCCCTCCTTCCAGCAGACTCCTTTGAGACAGATTAGGAGCCAAAGTGAGCAGCAGATTAGCCAGAAATGTGGGACACCTGGGAAATGAGCTCTGTGGGCGCTGCCACCTCGGCAGGGCTGAGGCTCAAAGAAACACACAAACACTCACAAACAACATACTACACAGACTTGAAACTTAAAGCACTGGACACTGCACCACACACACACATCTAGGGCTAATTTAATTCCATATTCTTCAATAGATATACATCAAAACACAAATAAAAATAGACTGTAAAGCTCCAAGCTTCTAATAAAAATCCATCTGGCTACTGCCCAGAGGACAATTTCATCTTACCCTGCTAGGGCTTAACCTCCTATATGTGGCATATATACAGGGCTCTCCATCACAAGGTTCGGTATTTACAAGGACAAAAAGAAGTGCAAAGCACTGTTAGGAATGTCCGTGGTGGCTAAAAATACTTTGTCACGGAAATAGTGGTCATGCAACAACTGGTGTAAATTAATTTCCTATTAAGTGACCTTAATTTCTCATTATCTCCTTAAGTTCACCCAGAAATAATACTGGCAGGCAAAATGGCATGTCCAAACTATTCCTCATTACTCCAGAAATGATTCCGTAATAAAACTAGAGCTGGAGCGCCGTTTACTCTGTTGGTTCAAAGCGGGACTGCTCTGCTTTTGGTGCACATCAAAGTCATGTTGTAAGGAACAAAATGCGGCAGGAAGGCCGGAGTTGTTGATGCGTACGTGCGGGGACAACTACAATACTAGCACGCATCACTTCAACCAGGGAAGCGCTTGTTTCTTAGCCACGTCTGGCTTACTTTTATACAGTAACGCAGAAATAGTTGGTCAGTATAAATTACTAAACAGGGGGAATTACAGATGATTTACTTTTTTACTCAAACTGATTTGTGAAAAGTGCCATGAAGACAAAACCACTTAGGCAACAAGACCATGATGGAAACATGGTCCAGCCAAAATGAGAGATCTGGAGGGGTTTGCAGCTGTCAGAAATCATCAGAGTATTCCCTTCTTTTACAGCTATGTTACTGCACTGTTAAAACCAGTAAAAAACTTTGACAATAACCCCCAGATACAGTAAACTGCCGTCTGGTTGCTGTTGTTGTTGTCATGCTACTACTGAGGACATGCAAGTCCCCTCGGTTCCTTTTTTTTTGTTTAAATTTGCATCGACAGTGACAAGTTGACAAAAAACATGACGGCCGTTTCAGTGTCAAAAACACTTGACATCTAGCAAGAAAAAAGAGAAAAAATGATCCTCCAAATCCATCCAAATCTATACCTGCTGCTTCTTATTCAGGGTCGGGGGGTCTGCTGGAGACTATCCCTGTCCATCGCAGTTACCTGGAGAAAACCCAGGAACCTTCTATCTGTGAGGCAAAGACACCATGCTGCTCCATCACCTTTACAATGATCCTACAATCAGCCAGTGCTCACATTTCAGTATATTTTTGTTTCATAAATGCCTTGAAGAATCAGGTAAGTGTTGCTGAATGAACAGAACATTTTGGTGCAGTACTGTAGACTCTGAGGTGCACCAGCTAACATCTTACACGTACAATCCCTCTGGAAATCATCATTCCCATGTGGCAGCAAAGTAGCCTGTGTTTAAAACCACAATGCTCTCATGATGATCATCAGGTCATAAATACGAAAAAAGGGGCGGGGGTCATTGAAAACCATCTTAACCACAGTATTGCCATCCCGTCTGATAACTACCATCTGTCAAATAAAGGAGGAAACAGAGATGAAAGAGGAGCATCAGTGGAACCATGCATGCAGCTCAGTAATAACCTCTGGAATTTTCACTGCAATCTTTTTTTGTCTTTTTCCCCTTTTTATTCAATAAGAGGGGAAAGTACAAAAACAAAAGAGGTACAATTATAGAACGGTAAATTTAAAGGTGTTTGAAATATATATATACATATATAAAAGCCAGGTAGGAATATAGAAAAGACCTAGAAGGTGGGCTGTTATGGGGAATAAAGCGGAAAGGGTCATTTCATGCAGGCAGATCACTTGACAGCTCGCTCTCCAGAGGATGTAGGGATCCAATCAGGTTGCCAGTGGACCCTTTCGGTACACAGGGCTGCAGATGGCTGGGGTGTGGAAGGAGGTGTGCAGGACCCACTGTCAGCATTAATCTCCATTTAAACTGGCTTGTTAACCTTCATGATCTGCATCATACTGACATTATCTATATTGTATTCCATTATTTGTAATGACAGATCATTAAGGCGGCTGACAAAATGTCAGTTAATGCTATAACGTTTAAAATTCTGGCACATTCCTTCATTATCAGGTTGCTGCATGCACTGCAGATAAAATAGCTATTTTTGCACGGGCAGGATTGGTGACATTTCTCATGGCACTACGTCATAAAAAACTTAACTTAGTGATTAAAATAAAAACACACACACACACATTCTCTGTCAACTGACACTTGGTGACAGTTGACGTGTTTGTAATGGTGAGAGGGCGGGGGAAAAAAGACCACCTCTATGTTCTGGCACACACTGAATGGGCATACAAAGTTGTGAATATGAGACGTAAAAGAAATGAGGAGAAATGAGATTTTCAGATGTCAGAGTGTATTGTTGAGTATTTTTGAGGCAAGCCAAAAGAATATGGGTAGTCTCTGCCAACATTCATCATTTTCTTTTTGGGAATAAATCACCTGATGCCCTGTAGGATCCAGGGCATCCCTAAGCACAGCCACTGAAGACTGTAGAGCTGGTTCAAAACAGTTTCCCCCAACCCTCTGGACAAGGACTCATATTTCAAACCGCTCTCTAAACCCATGATTCATGCATTTTTAAGATGTTTGCTGAAAACTGTTTACACAATGTGCCTTCCTACATGGATAAATAGATGTGTCTGAACTCTTTATGAATTTTGACTGGGGCTGCCAGTCCAAACCCCCTAAATGTGCCCTTTTTCTCAAGGACAGCCAGTTGCTAGGGCAACAGGAGCCATTGCTATGTAAGGCGGCTTCCCGACACTGTTCCGCAGGCTGCACTCGGACCTTACAGCCCTGATCACCGCCACAGACTGCTGATGACAGCGGGGCTGAGTGGAGGAAGTGATGTGAGTAAAGGTACAGGATAAAGGCTGGGAAAAGGTACGGAGAGAAGAGAAGTGAGACGAATTAGTGATAAATAACCTCAGTGACATAAGGTGTGTTGGTGTAGAATTCACTACTTTCTCTGGAAGAAATAAAACACAATACCGGAATAATTGCACTGCCTGGTTCGTGAAATAACCAAGCTGTTAATGCTGTGTTAGTGTTTTTAAGAATTTGTATCGTCATTTTGGGATGAATACAGTCTTTTTTATCTGGTTCAACACACAGCGTTTATTTGCTGCGCAGCCCAACAGTGCCTGTAGCTGACATCCTCGCCAGTACAGGTGAGAGGCAAGCGGAGAGATGGGTGGTGGTGGTGGAGTCCTTTGTCCTCGGAGGCAGATGAAGAAGCTGACAGAAGCAATCGTTTGTCTGTATGTGTCTTTCTGTGTCTGTGTTTGCAAAGAACAGCGCAGAGAGCGAGAGAGAGAAGAGAAGGGAGAGTGGGAAATGAGGAGCCGTTAACAGAGTCCAAACAAAGACACCAAGCAGCAGAGCGACAGAGGCTCCCTAAGGTGCAGCCTGGCTGATGGACAGGTGGCATAAAGGGGCTGAGTGTTGTCCAGTCAGTGGGGACAAGGGGCGTCACAGTAGAGGGAGTGGGGGAGCATAGGAGGAAGGAAAGGGGAGGGAGGGTGGGGGGGGGGTCACATCACCAGGAGCAGCTGGTGCTGGATCCTGTCACTGTCCAAATGTAGTCTTCCAATACACAAACACACAAAGCACACAAGATAAACAGCACCCTGAGCTGGGGTGTGAATGCTGCGTTTGAGGCTGGGTCTCATGTCTCTAGAAACCTTTGAAATGCATTTATTTAGGATTATATGATGCTTTCTGACCCCAAGCATTTAATGAAGCAGCAGGGAGTCCAAGAGAATTACATTATCCGTCTGATCTACAAGTGAGAGGAGGGCGGTGGGGGTGGGGTGGGGCTGGGGCACCTGTAACATGCCACAAATGCATGTAAATAAAAGCGGTGTTTTTAATTTTCCATAATTCGGACAGTTTTTGAGGAAAAGCATCGTGCTCAGGATACACTTGACAAAAGTGGACCAATCTCTGAGAGGCGAGTTTTCTAAAATGACAATAAGACTGAAGTGAGGGCTGCTTCCTTGAATGGTAAACAGGCTTATGCAAATTCAGGCCATGACATGACACAGGAGACCCAAAAAATCTGACTTCGAAATATCCCTGGGGTTTCACAGTAAGTCATTTCTGCAAACACACATGTGTACACACACACAAAAACCATTGCACCTGCGCCTGAATGGCTGATATTGTTGGTAGGAGACTCACTTGAACGCATTAGTGGCTGTTGTTGAAACGTGGCATGCATTAAATAATCCAATCATAGCTGCAGAGTGAGGTGGTGGCCTGAACAATTTCGTACTGAGTGAATTTATTGACTAATTAGCCTCTGAATATGTAATTGATTCATCTAAAACAAGTCATTCATGAGCTACTCATGTGCCTGGACCGTGTCTTGAACTGCATCCTCAGCCCTGATAAAGGACGGGCTCGGACGGCCGGTCTCTCTCTCTTACATCTGTCCTAATCAATGGAGGCTCTTCAGCGCGGACCCTGGTGGTGGTGGTGGGGGTGGGGGTGCAGTGAAATAAAGTACTCAGCTCTTACAGAGAGGGACAGGGTTGATGCCGGGGCAGAGCGAAGGAAAGGGAAGTCCTCAGTTACCCCGTAACCCCAGTGCTGCTGAGCTGCTGCAGTATATTCTTGCTTTTTTTGGAATATCAGAATCAGAACGGTTTCTTTCAAAATAACCACTCTCTTAGATTACTGATCCACCTTATCACGTCTATAAACATTACCAGACTTACTAAAGAGAGTTAAAGCACCGATACAGCCTTAAGTAATGGTTTATTACATTTCACAGTATTTAATTCTTTTTTCTTCTCCTGTTTTTTTTTTTTTACAAATCATTCATGAAGTGAATAGCGTCATTCACTTGCCATCTTGTGTTTTAGTAAAATTAGAGGCAGGAGAATGAGTCCAACAACATTGAAATAAAATGCATCTTTTAATGCCTGCCTTGTTTTGAAACGTACGTTTTGAGCTGATTATGAGAGTAGTAACTGCAAGGGACCAGTGTTGCTTCTACATTCCCTCACAAATGTTTAAAAGGGAACAAAATTCACTATCAGCTAAATAATTTGTGTCTTTGCTGGTTTCTTGTTTGGAGAGGTTTCTTGTTATTACCTTCAAGGTTCAATTTCTAGTAGGTAGCGTTACCTCCTACTTTAGAAGGTGACAAATGTATGAAACTGCGTGCAGTTTGCAGAGGTAAATAAGAAATGATTGGATTCCAAGTGGGAGGCTAAAAAGCACGTCAGGGCCACAGGATGCAACGGATGAACACAGCGCCTGATTATAGGGTCAACCGGTCTCGCGTGGATACGATCAGGAGGGAGACACAGATGTACAAGTGGAGCGTGACATGTTGGCCAGTTCCCTTAACGGCTCCGTGAAACATAAAACATCACAAAAAGGAATCATCATCTCGTGTCTGGCACTCAGAACGCTCTCTAAGTATTTATTCTCGTCTTCAAATTCCATTAACAAACTCTTCCCACTCCGGCCGAGCAGCCTCAGCCATTACACGTGGCTCAGGTCATATTTCACAACTGCAGCCATAAAACAAGATAGAAATGAAACTAGATGAACGTTACTTTCATAGGAGGAGAACGCTGTGTGAAATTCTTTTTCATTTTATGTTACATTCTGATTCCACTTTATCATATTAGACCTAAATTGCTCCAAAAACGTGCACATTGTGCACATATGTGACATGCACATTTTCTTTCTTTATAAATGTCAGTTTTTCTGTAGGAAAAGAAGCATGGACTGCATCTAACCCCAGGTTTAATCACTTCAGACTCACGAGATGTGGAAGAAATGTGAAAAATGGCTTCGTCATGTGTATTTAGATTTATTCCCCGTCCAGCTCCACATAAACATCAGCGTCAGTTCAAAAAGAAAGTCAATTGGGCCTTTCCTTGTTTGTTTTTGTCACATCAGCTTTGTTGTCTGAGGTCATAAGGAAATTATTTTGTCTTGTGGATCACCTTGTACGCGAGATTCTCTGATGAAGTCTGTACTTCAGTCCTCCTTAGTTAGGCAGGAATCATTGTGCGACTAAAATTCATACACGAAACAAATGTACACATATAACTCTAACTCAGGACACACTCCTAAAGGGATGGCGTTCCCATTTGGCACTACCAGGTACATTCCAGCACTGCATAACAAACACATCGGCACAAGCCAGTACATTTTGTCTTTGACAGTAATGCTAAGGTGCTGAAAAGGTCATTGTAAAAATATAATGCTTGAGTAGGTGCTTGTACATCCTTGCAGATAGCTTTTTTCTTGCTGATACTCTGACAGTCTTGTGAGTCATATTTGCCTCCATGTACATCAGAAACTTGCTGCTGGGGAAAGTAGATGAAAGAGTCTGTACACACAGACAGTACTTGACAGAGCTGAAAACATACACAAAGCTGGTTGAGAATCCATTTTTGTGGTCATGATAATGTTAGTTTAGTAAGGTCTTGCAAAAAGTCCACTGGCAGATTAGTCTTGGGTTCCTGGAAGGAGCGGGATTATCCCTGAGATGATGGGCGGGGGGGTTTCATGTCAGTCGTCCTCAGTCTAAAAATCCCCGTCCACTGCTCACATATTTGAAATGCCACATTCAGACAATCTTTAACCTGGTAGACATAACAGGTACTGCAAGTGTGGTTTTCTGCAAAGTGCCAGACAAGCCTGGAGCATATTTGTGTCTCATGTATCTGCGCATCTCAGGTTTCAGATCCCCCATCACCTGCTCTTAACTTAAATTAATGAAGTGAAATAAAAAAAAAAAAAGAAACAATTGTTGTCTATAATTCAGCCAGCACATCTGGCCTAATGAAAAGAGATGGGATGAAGTCACAGTTAGTCTTGATTTACTTCATTGCAGTTTGATGAGGACATGGGAAGGGCATCTGTCCAAGACCTTCGATTTGTGGACCTCTGCCAGCTCTCCTTACCAGAGATGTAAGCAATTGATTAAAGGAGAGCCCTATGTGCAATCATGCCTGGTGATTTTATGGGCTCCTTCTTTAGACTACATCAACAATTTTTGATGATCTTTTTTTTTTTTTTTTTAAGTTTTATCCAAATGACATAATACCCTGAGCCCGGCAAAGACCGTTTCCTTGTTATGTTCAGCTCAGCGATCAAAGATCAGCTGATATAAGAGCCGGCAATGGAAAGAAAAAAAACCATCCAGATATGTTTGTTTTTAGACAGACAAATGTTTTTACGGGTTCTCTCGTTCACCTGCTGGCCTGTCCCAAGCAGAAAACAAACAACTATGTTCTGAAAGGTGCCACCAGAAGTCTCTGAGGAGGTCAAATACCTTCTTATCAGCACACAAACAGGTTCTAGCTCGACAAGCTCAATTAGCCAGCGCTTAGTGCAGCGTATGAGGAGACCATGCTCTCAGCACGCGGCCTGCATCAGCAGAACCAGCGAGATGACAGACAAGCCGGGCCCACAATGGCCCGATTGTGACAGTCCCTGAAAGGTCTGTGAACGGGTCCACCAGGAGAAAGGACTCTCAGGGGTTTTGTGATGTGGCTGATAACGATCTACCAGCTGAATGAAAATGCCACTGTAGAAAGTCCTCTGGATGAATCGCTCCCATTGAGGTCAAAATACTGAAATGAGCATAAGAGTAAACAGAAATGCAGATGATAAATTGGTTTTAAATGAAAGATTGTTCAGCTGAAATCTAAATTACACTGTAACTAATACATTGTTTCCTGTTGCATACTTAAGGATGAACAGACAAGGCCGGACAAGGCTTGCTGTTTGCCTTTGAATGCACTCCTGTTTTGTCTGGAAGGTCAAAAACATAAATGATCAGATGTTTATGCCATACAACTGACTGTTTGGATAAAAACATGACGGAACCTGTGGACAGCATTGCTGTGATGGTAGTGATGCCTATCCCTCTTGCAACACTACACAGACAGATGATGGGACACTTCAGAGCTACGATTTCAATCTCAGTCATTCAGCAATGGGAAGTATGCCTGCTGGCATGATGTACTCACAGATTTAAACCATCTTTTGGCAAGCATGCATTGGCCCTTTTCCACACCCCCACACTTTAATCGCAATGAGGTACAACAGACGGAATGATTCAAACTAAATTATAACCCTCATTGGTCCAAGTGATTCTTTATTGTAATGTCACCACTAAGGTAAAACATCTGCGTACGGGATCACGAGCATACACAAAGTAATATTATAATCCAAATTTCACCAAATGTATACACTACCTTGTACCTGTAGAGGGCTCCTACATAAACCATAGATGTGTGAGCATGTCAGCTAGAGGCCATCATGAATACGTGATAGCTTTCTGGCCCGAGCAACATAACTAAGCAATTACTGATCTCCTCAGAAAATGGCTTCTTCTCTCCGTAGACTAGACAAAGGCTGCACCAAAGAGAGGGGGGGGGATACTACTTATCTACAAGCAATCTGTTGAAATAGGTCATTATCGCAGAGGCAAGCTGTGAATGCACCACATCCCCAAATCAATACGTGAATTGCTATATTTAGTAAGAAGGTCGCAAGGAGGAGTTAACAAGGCTCTACAAGGAGTGAAAAAGAAATCAATGGATCAAGTGCTGTGCTTGAAAGAACCTGCTCCTTTTAGATGCAAATGGTTTCTAATAGTCTTTTCGAGTGAAAGATACTTTCTGCGGATTGTTGCGATATCCCACATGGTGGCTCAAAATGTCACTTGCTGATCATTGACATTAAAGGCGATCGGTGAGACAATGTAAAATAAAAAAAAATAAAAAAAACACTGCTCTTGACTGGGGCTGCCAGTAGAAATACAATTAGATAAAATAACAGCAGATGGATATATGGGGATACAACTGTATGAACACACGCTACTGACGGCTCAAAACCAAGCGAATTCGTATTTTTCTCAAAGCTGAAATAGGTTCCACTCTTATTTCAAGAAGTCATAATCTACTGAGATTAAAACAGACATAGTATAGGTCCTCTTTCCCTCTTGCAACTTTACAGCTTCCCTTTAATTCTGTCTGTGTCCCTGTGAGCTGACAAGCTCTGTCTTTGAGGTTGAGCTTCACCGCCGTCGTGACTTTTCACGTTGGGGAAAAAAGCCTATGACAAGTGGAGAAGAGAATCAAAACAGCCCCATTAATAGCTGTGACTAATGTATTCCAGACACTTCTATAAGCCGGTTACTTCACAGAGAGGAGATACCCGTCCTGCAAGTGGAGGCAGCAGTGGCCCTGGTGTGTGTTGAGACGGTGCCATACAAAGTACGTCGGTGGAGTGTAATGAAAACACCCTGCACATGAAAACGCACTGATGCCCCCACTACCACCACCCACCCACCTAAAAGGCGAGCATAACTCTGTCGAGACCACACAGCCTTGAGATGACCACAATAAACCAGAACACTGGTCCCAGCACGAAGTGAGCATTTCCCAGGCATCAATACGCTGTGAGGCCAATCCGAGCTTTGTAGTAAACACTGGCGGGTGGTTAATGTCAAACCGGAGGGGCTGGCTACGTGATTCCTCTCTTTGCTCTGTCTCTGTTTTAGGACTTGTTATTTTCCAATCAGTCCCTCTGTTTCGGTGATAAAGTTGTTGTTCAGAAACCCTCTGCAGGGAAACAACACAATGCTTTTAGTAAATCAAATCCCACCCTGTAAAGAACCTTATTTTTCTCTCTTTCTAATATCACCGCTAGAAATACAATACTTACTCTGAACGCACTGTATTTTTTAAAAACCTTCATAATCAATTATTCCTTGTAGAGAACCACAGCGTTTTGAAAGTTAAGAATGTAATTGTATCAGCAACGGTGATATCGATAATCCCTGGGTAAATCGTTCATCGGCTGAGTCTGCTCTGATTCTACTTTCCCTGTGGGCCGCGCTGGAGCAACCGTGCACCTCTTCAGTTTACAGTCTAACTCAATTTTACACAACTTGTCCAGGACTTGCGAGGTTTAGAATTACGTATAATTAAATGGCTTTAGTTCAGCTTGGTATCAGAGAAATTAAAAAGAAATTACTAGCTAATTTTCCAACATGATGGGAACATAAACTTAGATTTATAACATCTCAGCACCTCCCCAGAACCCATGCTGGGAGGTGGGCAGGAAGCTTATTTTATTTTTCCACATAAGGCAAACAGAGCAGCTTTCTCATTAACTTGTTGTTAATGTGAATCCCTAAAGGCTTCACAGTATAAATTGTTTGAAAATAGCCCTAATAACAACACAAAGACCTAAAGGTGGAAGAGGGGGCGGTGAGATTATTTTATCCCGTACACCACTGATATCTAATGTGCTGGTAAGATTATTTCTAACCCACTAGATAAGGATTAGCCTGGCGGCTTGTGCTACGCCTTTCATCTCTCAAGCGTGGTTTGAAAAAAAATATCTGTACCCTTCGGATGAACCCAGCTCTTTACAAAAGTTTAAAAGAATGTTGAAAAGAATTTTAAAAACTGGGTCCGATTCTACCTTTTAGCTGAAAAGCTTAGGAATTCCACAAGAGAGCGAAACGGCTTATTATATTGTGTAATTTATTTGCTCAGCAGCTGCCTGAGAGGATGTAAAAGTTTTTACATCCAGTATTTTTGTAAGTATACCATTTACAAAACCAGCCTGCCGCCCGCAGCTATGACACATCCAGCGTGTTCAGATAAACCAGCTCCAGATTGTTTCCCAGTCCAGCAGTAAGAACGCTCACCTTGAACAATTACAGACCTGATTGAGTACCATCATTTTAATAAAAAGAGAAGCAGGGAGTGAGAAAAGTTATTTATTGTTGCTGAATTACATTTTGGGTTGAGATGAGTGTGTTGCGGTTTCTTTTTCATCAATACCTCTCAGACCTGGATCTGATAAAGTGACTAACATCGACAATATCTCTGTTAAACTAAATATTATTCACCTGGATTCCCCAAGTCAGGAACACACAGGTAGCAACTTGGAAAAGCAAACAAAGTGCAGTCCTGTGGTTGGCTTAAGGGGAGAACTTCACTTCACACTGGAAGGGCTTTGGAGACGTGTTCAATTTCAAACTCAAACACCACTCAGAAGCCTCCCGGGGAGGCCGATGACAGAAAACTTTGCTACACCGGTCCAACTTGTGAGTTGACACTAGCCCATGGATTTTTAAACATTACGGGATTAAATCCCAAAATAAAATAAATGCAAATATGAACCTCTTGAATAGGTTGTTGAATTTGCTCAAATGCTGCAGGGGCCCCTGTGGTTCCATAAAGCTTGTATGGACAGAATCATGGACGCAGGGCTTCGCTGAGGTTACAGAGATGTTGTCCTTCAGTCCAAGGACACTCAGTTTGTTGATTCTTCTTATTTGCTCTCCGGCAGCAGAATTAGTTGCTAATCTAACACAGTCTCTTTTTGTTTTCCTTTGAGAACAGCAGGCTGAGGTCTCTGAATCTAAAACTAAAAATGTATATGGTAAAATAATTAAATGCACAGAAATTGATCTTAATGAAACTGCAAGGGTGTTATAATGGACTGCCCGACCTGACCGGGTCCAAACACATCAAGATCAAATGCATTAACATGACTGGACTGTGCATCAATGACATATTTTAAATACTGTGTGCTGTTAACCATTTTTAAGAGCTGCATTAGACGTGGTTGATGAAAACATCAGTGCTTCAAAATATAACTTTTCCAACTAATTCCCGATGTAGTGAATATTCATCGCCACATGTGGTTTATCAAATATTTCTGCTTCTGGAGAAAAAAAAAAAAAAGTAGTTTGCTTCAATGAATAATAAGCTACAAGTTATTTTAGTTATTTTATTTAACTTGCTGTGCATCACCACCAACTGACAACGCCACACACAACTCTGACAGCTGGATCCGTTTACTCCAAACCAGTAATTGAAAGTTGCCTAATTTGTGTTCCTTTTGTTTGTCTATTATGCAACATTTCAAAAAAATTCACTTTAAATTTACTTGGCAGTTAAATGGAAACGCTACTGTTGTGTGTTTGTAGAGGAGAGGAGTGTTTTCTCTCAGAATGTGATCAAAATGTGCATAAACTTTCTAATTTTAAAGAAACCAAGAAAAGAGTTCTGTCCTCCGATTTCATAACTATTGTTATGTCTTTCTTTTTAAAACTATAATGTGTTGTCAAAGGATCTGTATCAGGAAATCTTGGCGCGGCCTGCAGAGTAATCCCCCATTTTAAGTCAAAACATCAAAAGCCCAGAACAACGGTATGAGGAAGTCTACAGCTTTGATATTCTTGAATCTGTGGTATCTTCCTTTATCCTCAGAAAAGAAGATGATCTCTCCTGGCTCTCAATACGCAATATTTTGACAGATAGTGAGGCATGTTACACTGATAGTAGAAGAAAAAGAGAGGGGAAAAAAAACCAGCAGCTCTTTGCCTTTTAATATCCCCACCCCCAACACCCAGCCCCCACTTCTCCATGCTCTTTCCTTTCTATTAAATCACTCCTCTCTCTTGGCCTCACCAATGAAGCCATTTAATCTTTAATCATCTGTGGTTCAACAGGAGAGACATCTTTGTCTGTGGGTGATATTACTTATTTTAGAAGCGGGTATAGCTCTGGAGAGTCTCCTATGTATGTGACTGCAGCCACTCTGTACTCTGGTTATATAAGACGCTGTCCGCCAAGTTCTTCACAGAGCAAAGTGCTCACAAATAACTGAGAGAAGACAAATGAAATACCTCACAGCTGTTTTTATATTCACATGGCATTCGCTTGTTATTTTTTCTCGGTATTAATAGGCACATTCGATCATTCTAACCATCTTATATACAGTATGAAGCGGAATGTACTTAACTGTAAGTGCAAAAGTTTTAACCTCTCATTTAGATGTCAAGGGTTTCGTCTCTTGGACACGATGTCCAGGGATTTCACATTGTACATTTCAATAGAGTCAGGAAAGTATATTTTTCATCTGTAGTCACACATTTATAAATCGCTCTAAAGCATACCACATCACTGTAATTTTCTTTGTGTTGACCAAGTGTTTTTTTTTTTTTTTTTAAACAGGGTCACTGATCCTCAAGCGGGATTCCTATCTCTAACAAACTGCTTGATTGTTTTTCATCTTTTATCCAGACAGATGCTTGATTCATCAGGCTCCTTTAACCGAGAAAGCGACTCGATTCCACAAACACGAGAGGAGTTGAGGACATCTGAGAGAGAGCACATGGGGATGTTTTCACAAAGCCGCTGCCTTGTCCCTGGCAAGAAAACAGAGGCCCATATGGAAGGATCTCTATACTGTGCAGCTCTTGTTTCAGGACCAGCCGTCCAAAGCAAATTTATCTTGAACAGAACCATAAGTTCTCGGAGTTGTCACCTTCCAATGCTTTCATGGAGAAACACCAGAAAACTGTCTGCCGTTTCTCGCGCTCAGACTGAGAGATGTGTAGGTGTTATGACAAAGAACCAGACCTAGAGGAAGACTACACTTGATAAGATGACCAATAACGTGGAAGGAGATCCTGGGATTTGAAGAGGTCAAACTGTCAGAATCTGAGATGCAAAAGATGGTGTGGGATAATGAGGAGTGTGACAGAGGGGGCATGTGGAGTAGAGTCTGACATGTGCAAAAACATGTGGAATACATTTACAAGCTTGAAGGCCGTGATCTTTGAGCGCAGGGAGATTCGAAGGGATCGCAGGTCACATTATCACTTCAGCGGATGATAAATGTGCAGTGAAAATTTAAAAAAAAAGTAGAACATATGTGCATGAGTATACTTGGTGCTCTCACGAGAATGTCTGCAACGTAACTAAAGGATTTTCACTAAATGTTGGTGTGAGCGTGTCAGCTATGAAATTACAAATAGGCGTTCTGCTAATGTAGACCAATATATCTTCACGGAGCATCTAAGTTTACTGAACAACAGTTCATATCATTTAAATACAACAATACTATTACTCATACATCTGATATTAATGTCGAGTTTGCATGCACATGATGAATGGTGCTTTTGTGTTTCAGAGAGTCTGACTCCAAACTCATATTCTCACTCTGAAATATGAATCTAACTTTGCTTGCCTTTCGACTTGCACGGAAAAGTCCCACTCAGGACCAAACCAGGCCAACTAGGAACCTGCTGTTAACGGTAGCAACATCTGAATAGTCGTTAGTTGCAGCCATAGTTAACGGCCACTGTGCTGTACGCAATTATGTAATAAATACAAGTGAAAACCCCAGAAAAAAAAATAAAAACTAGGGTTAAAATATTCAAATAAAAGTACTAGTCTGGACCGTCAGGGGTTACGTGATTATTCACGTCGTCACTGGATTACTAAAACAGAAGCCTTACTGCTGATTCATGTCCAGTTTTATATAAAGGACAACCAGCATAATCTGAATAACAGACATGTTTTCAGTTTTTCTGTCTGTAGTATTTGATTTTAATCTCAGTGAGCTCGTTTGAACGTTTATTTAAAAGAACTGCTGACTGCAACTCAATTTGAATCGACCCCTCGTTTCTGGGGGTCTGTGTGATTTCTTTTTAAATTGATATTATGGGATTGTTCAGCCCAATTCCAAGAAACGGCAACTGTGGCATGACATGAAGATGGGTGGAGATAAAGATTCAGAGCAGAGCATTACTAAATTTATGCAGGTCACCGACATATTTTCAGACTTTCAGACCCAAAACGAATCAATATGCTTGTGTTTCGTTTTTTTAAAGTTTATAATTCTATAGTCAACTTTATATACCCAAACCTGTTCTCTTAAGCAGAGAAAAAGCAATTACTTTTCCTGATATGTGCCCTTTTAATGAACTTGTGTGGGAAGTTTCAAAGAAAATAAACTGTAATTGGTGGAGCTGATAACAATTCAGAAATGTTACACGTGACATCAACTAAACTTCAGCTTCTGAAGATACTAGTTTAATAAAAGACTGCGTATGAGTTGCAGTTTAAAAGACAATTATCAGTTATGAGATTTTCATCTTAAAACCAACAATCCCTAAAGCTATTTTAAAATGGAGTGTTTGCAACTGAACTACAATGGAGTGGAAGCATAAATTATAATCCACTCATCTATTTCCTTTATCGTCTTCAATCCTGTTCAGGGTCATGGGGAACTGGGGCCTGTCCTAGTTGTCATCGGGAAAGAGATGAGGCTCAGCCTGAGCAGGCTATCGCTCCATCACACGGATATATAGTAAATACGTACTTAAGAGGAGCAGTTCATAAAATGTAGGCTACCTGGTTTAAAATCTATCAGTTCCCTCTCCCCTTTCCCTTTCTCCTGGAACATGCAGAGCAACAGAAGACTTGACAGGAAAAGCTCTTGGCCATAATGAAATCCCATCACAGTGGGGAAGGGGAAATAAAGAGTCCCGAATGCTCCCCGAGGCCTCTGCGAACAGTGACATGTCTTCGAGCTTGCCTGTTTGCCTCATGCTGGTAAAACATCATGCGCTGTGCATGGACCAAAGGAGCCGCTCCTTTCAAATACACATCACAAGCTTTTTATTGGATGCAAATGAAAAGATTAGTAATGGAAATCAAAGGATGTTTCCTGTGATGCAAACATTAAATCATGTTGGTTGAGATGCCATTTACAAGGCAAGTGTTTCAGTAATGAACATCTGCTCAGGCATTAATTTGTGTTCCTTATGCTTAAATAAATGGCTTCTAACAGCAGTTGAAGCAGCCATCAATCAACAAGCAAGTGTGTATTTTACTTTAACATAATATTGTCTCAGTGCTTGTTGTGTACAGTGTTTACATTTGAGTGTCTTCTTTTTCATTTCCCCCTCTCTTGTTGCCTTGGTCTTGCTTTTACTGCATACCAATTCAAGTGTTCCTTCATCCTTGTTTGCACAATGCCAACTGCAGAAAAAAGCCTTAGGGGTGTGTGTTTGTTTTGTTTTGCTTTGTGTCTTGCTTCAGCTCTGAGGACAGTCTCCCAGTCATCGCCGGAGCTGTTCCCCACTTGTGCTGTTAGTCAATTAGAGCTGCCATTAAAGACAGCGGTGGCGAGGGAAATAAAGGCAGCGGTGAGGATTTGTCTGTGCTACGCTGATTTCCATCCTTAAACCCTCTCCAGACGAAGAAACTGCAATAATTGGGATTCTGACAGTGTGTTATGGGGAGTCATTTCCTGCGTTCACCCCCTCCCACCCACTTTTCCATGCAATCATGTCTATCCAATCATGTCTGCCCGGCACCTACCTTTGCACTCAATCCCCCTAACTCTCTTTATCTACAGCCACATTTGGTTGAAGAATTACTGAAGCCTTTCCTCCTTAATCTAATTGCTCTGGTGCAATGACAGGAACCTTACTTCCAAGCACTTACTACCACTGATGCAAACCTCACCACGAGACTGTCACTAGAGGCCCTTGTGTTGCTACAAATTCTCCACACTGTGACCTAAAAATGCGTGTCATCCATGTGACTTGCAGACAACTGAGGAGTCTTTTTTTTTTCAAATTGGTTGCATTTGCTATGTCCATTATATGGTTTATCAAAAACTTGGCAGCTGCTGAGAATATGAAGCAAGCGTGGGAGAGTTGAGGGTGTCAAAATGAATTCTGAAACTGAAAATGTAAGTCAGAGTGCAATCATACACGGATGCAAAAAAAAAAAAAAAAAGATTAAATAAGGAAAAACAGGATTTTGTGATTTAAGAACCCTTCTCTCAATTCTTTTATCTACACAAAATAATGTAAAAAATGTGTTTCACTGTGATAACCAAACTGATTTTACCTTGAAATTCCTCTTTGCTCTGTTATTTCTACTTCATATCACATGTAGAATATTTCTTCCTTCCCCTTAAAATGTGGGCCACAGGCCCAAGCAAACTATGCCACCGTTTGATGATGCTTTTCATTCTCTCCCTAAACACAACCACTGACATATTAAATACATAACCAAGAAATGAATCAAGTTGTTGTTATCACCCTGACAGATTGTCCCCATCCAAATTTGCACTGCTCAATAACACAAGCCACGCTCCCACAGTCGAGACCCTTGAACTCACAATAGCATGGGGTTAGATGATCAGATTACACTGAAAGACACACATGGGCATTGTTAAAGGAGTTTGCAATTCAACCCATGAACATGGCTCTCACTGTGCCCCACCGAAGGGAATGCTTTTCATTGTGGAGTGAACAGCGAGGGCAAACAGGACCTCGTGTGTCTCTGTGGTGCACCATCTCCTCAAGGCTCTGAGGGGAAATCGGATCTCTCCTTTTAGGACCGTCTCTGCTGAAAGACCCTCATATGGTCTCTTTTACTCGTAGCACTTCTTAGTGAGGAAACTTAATCTCACTTGTAAGACAATTGCAGAGGAAAAAAAAAGACCGCAGCAATTTGATGTAAGCACCCCCTTTTGTTGTCAATATTTTGACAGATTTCATGACAGCATAATTATTTGTCGGAATCCCTGCCAAGGGTTTAATTGTTACATGCATAATTACAAGTTTAGCTGAGAAGATGCTTGGAACGGAGCGCCGGCTGTATTATTAATATTACAATATAAACTGCATCTTTCATCTTGGCTGCTATATGGTGTCTGTGTGGCACTCTAATCCAGCCAGGAAAGAATATATCTTACAAAGCCTTTGATAGCAACTCTCACAAATCAATTAATTACCCTGTTATATTGGCAGTCAAATGCACATCTTCCACAAATCAATTCATTATCCAGCCCCTAGCAGCTGAAAGCCAGCAGTTGACCACAGCTTCAAGCACAGATATCATCTTTCAGTGTTGAGGAAAATGACTAGAGCTGAGAAACTAGTAGCAGCCTTCCATCAAAAAGGGCTTTTTAACAATGGAGAAGCCAGAGAGTAATGACATTTGAACACTTGGCACACATTTGGCTTGTGCTGAGGTTATATTGCCACTATAGCATAGAAACATCACTAAGCATAGTGCTTTGCTGCATTCCTGCACTGCTCTCACAAGCTGTAATACCAAGTCTCTTGATTAAGGAAGACAAAGGAAAGGAAAGATTGGTCATCATCTACTTTCACTGCTGCAGTGGTGATGATGAAGAGAGGAATGTGTGAACAAGAAAGCTCTGGATTCTGACAAACAAATCTGCTGTAGAGCAAACAAAGAGAAATAAATAGCCGAGTGATGAGGAATGAGGTTTTTCTTTGGTTTTTTTTTTTTTTTTTTTTTTTTGGTCAGTCTCAAAGCCATTTGTGGGAGTTTGAATTGGATCAACATGCTTTTCCTGTGTGATCATATAAATGTATAATCCTATTTAGCTTAAAAAAACACCATGACTGAAGACACCCCTGAGATCTTCAAATCCATGTGCAGCGATGAATTACATCTAGGTCAGGAAGCAAGCAGATCGTGACTGCAAGGATCTGTGGGATAAACTCCACAAGGTCAGGCTCGTACCTGTTCTTGTTTATAGTCACTGAAACGGTGTGACAGTATTTGTAAGGTCTCCTGTCCACGAAAACATACACCGGGGGCTGTGCTGTAATTGCAGACACACTTTAAAGAATGGGCTACAAAATTATCCACAAATTTGCAGTATGGGTGGTTTGTGGTGCTAGGCTGGATCAGCATGGCTCCAGCCTGCAGGGTGCATGCCGTCACGCTGTGTCACATTATCAAGATCTCAAAGATTTCGACCAACTGCCACCTGCCAGAGTGTGAATAGTGCACAGCAGAGGTAAATGTAGGGTATAATGGTGTTCTGAAAACCTAATCGATTTGCTAGTGAGGGATTTTAGTTGACAGGAAAATGCTGCCAGCTTTTTTTTTTTTTTTTTTTTTTTTTTTTTTTACAGAATATCTTTTTTTTTATTCCTTTGGAAGGAGACATTCTCAGACGAGAGCTAAATTTAGAAGATTCAAAATAGCTGTTCTTGGTTTCTTTAAGTGTCTGTTTGGCATTTTGCTGTTGTGCTTTGTTAGTTGATTTTTAGAAGCACTGATATATTTTAAACCCTTTTACTGTAAAAAAAAAACAACAACAAACAAACAAAAAACATCAAGTTCTGAGTAATGAATTATGAAGGACTCCTCTCACCCGGCACACTCACTCTTCACCCCTCTTCCCCTCAGGCAAGAGTCTGCAGAGCATCCAGAGCAGGACCACCGGGCTGAGGAACAGCTTCTTTCCGGAGGCTGCTGAATGCTGGCGGTGCTCTGTAGCTTCTGCTGCTTCGGGTTATACGATGTGTAGTACAGACCAGTTGGCCAACTGGATCTACCTCAGTGCGCATCGACTCTACGCCACGACAATTCATTTTCTTGCTCGCTGTGTTTATTCTTTTTCTAGTCTATTTTTATATTTACCACTTTCCTTTTTCAACTGGAGCTCGACTTCTTAATTTCACACCAAGTCTGCTGGTATGACAACAAACTGGTAATATTTTTGAAACAGTTCGTTAAATGAGACACAGTTGTAAAATAAAGATGTCACGTCTGTGATCAGCAGCTTCTATTCTTTTATGATAGAAAAACTGAACTAAAAATATTTTTTTTTTCCAAATTGTGAAGGCAGTTGTATTTTTTTTTTCGTAACACAAGATGAATTTAGTTGAACAATCGATGCAAAAAATTTGCACATTCATTATGAGACTCTTATTATAATTGAAAGATATGATTATATTCTCATGTGGCTTGGAAACACTTTGGATGGATGGATGGATGGATGGATGGATGGACGGACGGACGGACGGACGGATGGATGGACGGACGGACGGATGGACAGGAGAGGTTAAAGTAGATTGAACCCTGCCACACATAAACCATTCCATGGATAAAAAGCCATCCTGGTTGGATTTCTCTGTTATGACGGTAGACCAGACTGTTTCGTTTGGCAGAATTCACTCCAACATGCATTATAATGGCACAACTTACCTCGACAAACAGTTCCATTTTCCACAGCCTCGTAGCCGGCTTTGCACATGCAGCGCCCAATGGGTACCATCCATTCTCCATCCCCATTGCAGTACAGCTTGATGGGCACATCCACCTCCTCGGCGTTAGGAATACAAATACCCCTTGCGGCTACCAGTGAGGTGCTTTCAGCTCCCGACAGAGTCTCCTGGAACAACGCCCCATTAGTGATGATTCGAGGGCACTTGCGGTAGAAAACCCGAACAGCAATGAGCGACATGCAGCCGCCATAGTCCTGAAAGGCCAAGTAGAAGCCATTTCGTGACACAGGGCCAAAGCTTCGAACTTCAGTGTTGATCTTCATCACTCTGCCCCCAAGGTCCACCTGAGAGAAGCTCTCATCTGCTGCAATGGTGTCGACCTTGATCCAAGGGTTCTCCATCCATGCTGGGGAGGTTCTGGTGGCTGTATCAGCATCTGATTCGTAGTAATATAGGTTAAAAGTCTCCTTACATGAGCCTGGCACCTTGGGGATGCTACTGCAGTCCCTCACAGAGAATTTCATCTCCACATGGATCCGCTGCGCACCACGACGCCGGATGTATTTTGTCCGTACCCAGTTGTTTTGATTGTTGTCGAAAACATTACAGACTTGGTACGTCCTGATGGTGTTCATGTTTTCATCGTAACCGCTCACCTCCTCCCACTGTTGATCAAAACACACACGAGAGGAGAGAATTAACATTTTTTCCCACACGGGTAATTTAAAACTTTATAAAAAATCTTGTGGGGAGGAAATAAAAACTTAGTAATTGAGGAACATAGTTACTGATTTGTTCAATTTAGTGTAATTCAGCTGTAAAGAAGTAATGGGCTGCGTGTTTTGTATTAATATAAACTGTGTAAAGCCCCGGTGATATCCCTTTTCCAGCAACAATAATGTTTCCATGGACACTTTAGAATCATTGCTATTACTTGGCTAATCAGCCTAAAGCAATATTTTGATTAAATTTATTACATGTTGAGAAGAAACATAATATCTCTAATAACTCATTTTGAAAGGATGCATTCAATTTGTGAAGAGGAACATATGAGAAGTGACCTTTCCAGCGTGTCAATCCATTTCTTAACGTAATAATTATATTATCAGTGCTGCACTAAGCTTTGCTTACTTTGAGCCTCATTGAATGTTATTAATACAATCAAGAGAAAGTGTTTTAACATTCAACAACCATAGTAAGAGCTTTGTCTTAGTCAGTTTGGGAACGGCACACTAGCACTCCCAACTCAGGGTTCATTTAGTTAAAGCAGATGCATTTGCCTTCCTAAATAAATCAGTTGTTCAGTCTTTTTTTAAAAGTAGTGTATTTGCTATAAACTGATTAAAAAAAACTGCAACTGAGTATGAGCATGTGTTTTTAATATATTCCATTAAGAAAAATGAATTACATGTTATGTTAAATATTTTCACCCTATCCTTCCTGTCAGCAAGGACACAGTTAACAAAACTGTTTTCTCTAAGAGACGATTACATCACCAAAAAAAAACAGAACAAAAAACATTTGAAACTCAACAGAAAGCTCTATTGGTATTCTTTTTTCAGTCACGTTCATGGTGCACTTTCATAAGGGGCTTTTTGACTTTGTAGTGAAACCTTCTTTCATTACAATGCTGCAGCAAAGAAATGGTACCAAAATGTTCCACTCTAAAATTCACTCTAAACAGGCCTAATCATATTACACAGGTAATCATACAAGGAATAATCAAGGGGAAAATTTCACTCTGGGTTTAATGGGCATGATGTGTCACTTCAAAGTTAATGTATTGCACCCAGAGTAAAAGCGCACGCTTTGACTTTTCGAAGTCCAGATGAAACGACTCAACGTTGCCTTTCCCTTGGCCATGGATTAAACCAGGTTAAAACACTGGGAAGACCAATCATCATACAGGCCATGACCTCGACCTCAGCATCTCAGATAAGAAAAAAAATATTCACCCCCACCCCAAAGAACTTTGCATCTGCTGCACCCTCTACTGCCTTCGCCCTTCAGCCTTCACTTCACAGCTGATATAATTTCTCAAATTAGTGCCCACTTAGGGAATTTTCAGGCACATTGTAACGGGTTGGAAGAGGAAAGTCACTCCTCTTGTTGCAAATGCACATTCCGTCGAACACTTTGACTAATTAGAACAGCTTTTTTTCTTTACATCCCATGTCACAATTATTCACCGATGCTTGTCTCGATGGACATCATCACAAAAACCAACCTAAGACAAGTCAGATGAGCAAAGAAGTCTAATTTATGGCCAAAAAACAGAAAAAAATCCTTATCAATTCTAAATTTTCAATCTGAAACTGGTGGGGTGGTGTTAGGCTGGATGCCTTTCAGTCACAATATCATAACTGTGTCCCAAGTTGAATGGAAACCTTCCGATGGAAATGCATACAGTTGAAAAAAAAAAAGTCAATTTAAGTGCAAATCTCAAATTCAGTCATGCAGAAAATAAGGTTGAATGTTGATGTACAAGTGGAAGTGTTTTCTTTTCAGTTTCTTTACAGTCATATAAGTAAAGCAGTTGTGATTACATGCTTTTACATACATATATATATATATATATATATATATATATATATATATATATATATATATATATATATATATATATATATATATGCATACATACATACATACATACATACATACAGCAGGTCCATGATGGTATGATTTGAGGGTGAATCTGTCTTTTGCCCAGAACTGACAAACATAATCATCTCAGGTCATGAGCAGCCATTGACCTTCCCACTTGTTGAGGAGCAGGAGGGAGGCTTTGGGCCAATTAAACAAGAGTGAACAGCCTGTTCTAGTGAGCACAGAGCGTTGGACAATCACAGTTTAATAAAATGAATGTGGAGACAGGTGGTGTTTGCCGCTAATGAGGGATACAGACAGGGCAAACTCCAGGAAAAAGTGTTGGCGGAGATATGCGGGGAGGGGTGGTGGTTGGGGGAGTGGGGCGGTTTGAGTCTGACAAAAAAAGACCCCAAACAAAATGTGTTTTGATGAAGGGCCTCTTTTTTTGTCCTGTCATGGCCTCTTTGCCCTCCTTTCATCACAGCCAGTGGAGGGAAGCAAATGGGGCATAATAAGAGCCTAACGATCAAGTACAGAGTGTTAAATTAGAAGAAACGTCTTCATTTTCACAGCTTTTTCCCCTGGCTCTTATAGAGGGTGCCCTAGAAGGGTGGTCATGTGCTTTAAGTACAGCAGGTGGAGGTAACACTGGTGGTGGATGTCAAGAAAGATTAGCTGCAAGGAACGAGCCACCCTCAGATAATGATGGAACCAAAAACCCCAGCTTGTTGAACTGAAATCCTGTTACATTCAGCAAAATGTTTTATTCTAGCTCCCTCTGTGAAAGTCAACACCCACAAGGTTAGGTGCACAGAATGCTGCATACTAAAACAGAAAATAATGCTTCAGATGAGAACCATGAGCAATGTCTTTATAGGCAAGACATGCCAAATGTTATTAAGAGCTTTGTATGTCCTGAAAGTTTCAGGTAATTTTTCCAAATTAGACACATGACTACTTCAAGGTTATTAACTAATGTGTTTTCATGGTACATAGGCTTCATCCCTCACAGAAACGCGCTCTAATGATGGAAAATCTGTGGTGTGAAACAGAATGTGCAACTGGCTCCAAACAAAAGCACAGTGTTTTAGGTTGTAATTGCTTTTGTCTGGGTCTAACAATCCTGGGCTACAATGTTCACACAAATCATTTTCAGTGTTTGGTTGAGGCACTGTATTTACTATGCTAAATAGACTAAGACAAACAACGGCAATGTGCAGCATGTGTTGTTTCACAAATATAGTATAAGCAGTTGTTAATGAACTCGGAAAAGATCTTGATGAATGTTGTTAAAATGTCTAAATATGATAGTAATAGCAATGTAAAAAAAGAAAGTTATAATAATAATAATACTTTTTTTTTTTAAATTTGGTCTACCTGACTCATAACTAACAATATTATGAAATATCTTCTTAAAAGTTTTTGCCAGACCATTTTTAATGGATCAGGGATTTTGCATCTGGGATTGTTCAAATATATAATGTCAGTACCAAAATATGGGGATGCTGTTTGAAGTGTTAAAAAAAAGAAAGTATTATTTTGTCTCAAAAAACCTCAATCTCAAAAACCTATATTTTACACACAATAGAATGAAAAAGTTGGGACATAAGCACCAAAAGGCTGGATAAGTAACTGATACTTAAAAAGAAAAAAAAAAAACCTGAAGAAATATTTTGCAACGACTCCAGTAAAAAAGCAATAAGTTAATGTCATGACTAGGGATAAAACGCATATACGAGAGAGGCAGTGTCTCCAAAGTAAGGCTGGCAGAGTCTAAGCAATCTGCAAAAAACTGTTGACAACCTGCGAAACAATTTCAGAACAATGTTACGCAGCAAAAACAATTCAAAGGCACAAATCATCTACAGTAGAGAATGTGAAGAAATCTCAGGCCGAAAATCATTATAGGATGCCCGTGATCTTCGGACACACAGGCGGCACCAGATTCAAAACAGGCAGGATCCTGTAATGGGAATCAGTTCGGCCCAGGAACACTTCCAGAAATCGTTTTTTTGTAGAACACATCTAATCCTATATTAAAGAAGAATGGGGCAACAACTCAAATCTCCAACTAACTGCTCTTCTCAGCTTCCAGATGATTGAATTTCGATATATTTCTATGTTCTATTGTGAATAACATATGGGTTTATACATTTTGTGCCAGCGTGAGCCAGCAATTCATAATCCTCAACAGAAACAATATGAAGAGGCTAAAGTGACAGGTCAGACTACAATACTGTGTTTAAGATACTACTTTCCTCCTGTGGAGGTCTATGAAGTGCTACAGTTCAACGATGCTCATGGAGCATGAGCCTCAGAATCAATATCACTTATTCCACTTGAGGAGAAAGTTCAGCTGACCTGCAATCCATACGCGTCAATGACAATACAGCGTTGTTTTATCTGTAAAGCCAAACAGATCGCACTGTCAAGAGTGAATTATAGAGTGCAGTTGCCCGTAGAGCTGAAACAATTCACTAAAGATGGTACTTCTTTCTTTTCCATTAACAAGATGAAAAATCACATCAATCATACATTTTTTTTTTTTTATAAAAACTTCACTTTAAGTATTGTTCTGTAGATGCTGTACACTGCTCTTAATCTATATTTATACCTTGTCCATTTAATCCAAACTCATTCACAAAGAGCCAACAGAATGATTCGGTCTAGTGGGCAAGGACATCCTGTCAGATATGTGTCTCAGTTTTAAAGGGATTAACATTGCCACAGTAGCAACAACATCCTAAATGAAAACAATGCCAAACCTGGCGAAAGGCCAAATGCTCATATCTACTGTCAAGGACACCCTGATTAGAAAACAGCTGCAGAAAAATGCACTGCTGTAGAAACCTGTCCATATATGCAGTTATCTCACAGAAAAAGCACATCCACTTTAAATACATTTTTTTTTCCCCAGTTTGGGGTGATAAATGTTAATTATTTCTAAAAAGTAGCATAGTGGCATGAGAAAGACCTCTGGAACAAGGTACTTTAGGCAAGTATGGCCATAATAAACAGCACCATGTTTGGTTAATTAAAAACAATTAAACGAAAAAAGAGTGAATGTTATCGTTAAAAACAACTCATAACTGTCAAGCGTGGGCAGATGATGATAGGGACTTGTTTTGCTGCCATTGGGCCATGGCACCTTGAAGCCCCTTGAGTCGACATTGACGTCCTCTGTATAGCAAAGGAGGCAGCACGGTGGCTTAGTGGTTAGCACTGTTGCCTCACAGCAAGAAGGTTCCCGGTTCAATTCCCGGCCCGGTGGGTCTTTCTGTGTGGAGTTTGCATGTTCTCCCCGTGCTTGCGTGGGTTTCCTCCGGGTACTCCGGCTTCCTCCCACAGTCCAAAAACATGCAGAGTAGGTTAATTGATCTTCCTAAATTCTCCCTAGGTGTGAATGTGAGTGTGATTGGTTGTTTGTATGTGGCCCTGGATAGACTGGCGACCTGTCCAGGGTGTACCCCTGCCTTTCGCCTGATATGCGTCGGGATGGGCTCCGACAGACCCCCGTGACCCGGAAACGGATAAAGCGGGTACAGATAATGGATGGATGTATAGCAAAGGAGTTGACCAGAGACCGTTGCACGGCCATCTATCAAACAGCCAAAGCTTAGTCAAAACTGGATCATGACCCAGGACATTCCCAAGCATGCCAGAACATGTCCAACAAAATTGTAAAAAAAAGAAAAGACTCAGACTGTTGCAAAAGCCCAGTGAAAGTCAAGACTATACGTAATGAAATACCATCCATCACCTGAAGAAAGCCGTGGGTCAATGAATACTTGTATAGCTCAACAAACTGAAGCAAAGTTGTGAAGAAGAGTGGGCCACAATTCCACAACCCTGGTAACTTTATACAGCAATTGATTAGCCTATGTAAACTTACTACTGCCAAGGTGGTCCTACAAAGTCTAAACCATGGGGTGGACTTTTTGTTTTTCATACTCCTTTCTTCTTGATCATCTGAGGTTGTATTTCCCCTTCAAAACCCTTAAAAATGAAAGATTTACTTTAGTTTTCCCTTGAATGTATATGGTGGCTTTACTATTGCTCTTTAAGAGCTTTCTTGAGGAAACCACCGTAATCGCAGTGTCCAAATTCTCCAATTTTATGCACGTTTGCGCAACCTTGAGAAGCAGCATGCAAACAGACATTTTTCTGGCTGCAAACAGTTGACCACACATTTACTTTTCATGGACATAGATGTCAACAGCCAGTCAAATTTCTAAAGAAAATAAATGAAAAAATACTTGTCATTCTGCCTGGTAGCACATTTTGAAACTGGTTACTGACCACTGTAGCCATTCAAACTTTGTGAATAACTGTAAAACTGCTATTTGATAGACTAGATGATAAATCAGTCTTACTGCACCCACCGTTAGTGTCAGTTTAAATTTAATGTTGAGCTACATTTAAATTTCATTGCTATTATTGCCATCTCTTCACAATAGATGGCAGCAAATCCTGTGTTAAAGATAATAATTTCAAATAATAAAGGAAAAGCCTATACAAACGATTGGTCAGAAAAAAAAGGCAGGCGTTTGTCAAACAGCGGTGTGAATACACTGTCAAAAACAGAAAAATTATGTTTTCATTGTTTTCATATAACATTATTGTTGTGTTTATCAAATCTTGTCGTTGCAATGTTTGAATTAACCTGAAATAGCCCCACAGTCCTGAGCCACGTTACAAATTGCCATTCTATCACTGACAGAAGTAAATAAATTATTCACACAAAAGTGGGGAGAGAGACCCAATGGAAAGCTCCTGGGGCACAGTCACCGTATTTGCAGTTGTGGGAAATCTGTCAGAGCAAGAGTGCCTTCCCTAGAGGGACAGAGGACAAATGACACCCAGTGTCTGCATTCAATTACTACGAGAAAGGCCATGGGAGCCATGTCCTGCAGGAGACCGGGCCTCACGGAGAGGAGCGACTCACCCACTCACCGCCTTAAGTAGAACTGTCTGTTGTAGTCGGCCTCAATTACCACTGTCCACTACTAATGTACAGCATGTGAATTAAAAATATTTCCACCTTTTATCCATCTTTCCACTGAGTTACGTGTGTGTTATGTTTGCGTAATTCTTCACGTACTTACTTACACGCGTTAAACGTCCATGGTCCATTGTTTGACAAATGACTTGTAAAGGAAAAGTCATGTTAAAAAGGTAGGTCTTGTCGGTTTGCCGCACACGTCCACAATTACTGTATTAGAATTCCTTTGGAATATGATTGTGGTTGTTTATATATGAAAGCAAGATTTAATAATTTAAAACGGATTTGTTTAACAAGCATTTTGCAGCACAGACTGCTTCTCGTCTTCCAGCGGCATGTCCCAAAGTGACACTGGATATACATTGCTGGTACAGCGCTGCGTTATAACACATCCATAATGATAACCTAACCCACACACACCACCTCATTATGTTCTCTGCCTATGCACGAGACCTCAGTTTTCCTTCCACAGAAGTTGTGTGTGCTCCCTGGGGCCACAGGTCTATTTCTAAATGTCTGCAGTTGTCAGTGCTGCAGCATAGCAATGAATGGCTCAGGACATCTGACCTTGTGTTCACATGTCTCTCAGCTCCACTTGAGAGGAAAACATTGACCACTTAACCTTGCACTGCTAGTCAGCTACACAGTATATCAGTCCACATAGTCATATATCAGATGTAGCAGATTATCAGGGTATCAAGTTAAGTGTATAGTGGATTTGCTGCAGCTGATGATGGTCAACATGAGTTTGTAAAAACCGGGAGAAGCAAGAAATATATAAATAAGGTCAGTGCATAAACTGTAAATAAAGGGATGGATGGAGTCTGTCACTGGTTTCTGGAGTACCGTTAAACATTAAACGTTTAGCCGCTACTACCTTGACTTCTTGCAACCAATGTGACATAAATTGCGATGGATCTAAGTGAGGAGTCCAACATCCTAAATATGACCACTGGAAATGTCACCTGTCAATCGAAGCAGCCAAACCAATAATTCTGCATGACTTCTGCAGCTGAAACGTGTGAGATTTAAAATGTCTCCCCCTGTAGTTGAAAAGGAAAATTAGCCCAGCAGACTAAATGTGCTGAATAATTTATGCTTGGTGGCTGGGCTTTTTGACACAGCCTGACTCACTCTTGGTCCCAGCCTCATGTGGCTGTTTCTGCAAACTGCAGCGTCACTGATCTGTGAAGAGCATGTTTGATTATTGTTTTATATGGTTAAATGCAAGAACTGGCTTGTTGGAAACAAAGATGGTTATGAAACCGGATTTACCCATGCTGAATTGGGTCGTTGCGCCATACAAATCACCCACTGTATGATAGTTTAACACATATTTGTAGGAATTTCATATAATAATGATGTGACAGGCCTTTTCCATTTATCCTGTAAAATAACAGTGAAATAACAGCAACTGTCATAACATTTCCGCATTAATATCTTACTGTTTCTTGTTTGCATTTCTTCTGCATTGCAATGTATCACATGCCAAGTTAGGATATATTTCATAAAGCTATACAGAGTAGTGAAAACCAACTGCTGGTTCAGTGCTCTGCTGGATGTTACTGATCCACTAGATAAGCCCATGAAGCCATGCATTGCAGTATAAGTGTAAGACAATAGTTTCTGTAAAGCACCTCTTGCTGTTATACTGAGCGAGAGCACAAGCTCTGGTCCTACACCTGTTGCTTTGGGCCATAAGGGACACGCTATCTCCATCACACTTACACTTCACTCTCCAATGGATTTGGCTATTGAAAAACTTGGCCACTTCCTCATAAAACTTGAGTGGCTACGCAGATAAGGCCAATCTATACCTGACTAAATCCAGGGGCTTACGGTCTTTACATTTCATTGTGCTCCAGAAGCAGGACGTATCATAACTGCACATGGAGGATTTCATAAGACACATGGGATTAAGTGGGGTCAAAAGCGCAAAAATAAGAGCATGCACCAAATATTCTGAACATATTCATCATATATCAACTTTTCAGCATATATATTCAGGTGTATGTGTGGGGACCTCAGAGGTCTTTAGTTTTACATTTACATTTACCTTTGAAAAATTGAGCTTTTACATTTTCACAAGAAATAGTTCCATCTCTAATGTCTGCTCAAGGGCTTAACATTCCAGTTAGAAGTTTCCACTTGATATAAAACTTGATTATGAAAAAAATGTTAAATGTATGCTTGGTGAATGTAACATTTTTTCATTAATGAAAGGAAGATGTGATGTTAGTGTGTCTCGTGTGCAGATTGAATCCAGAGCTGTGTAGACAAAAAGAAAACAGACGTCGCTCTCTGCTTTGGTATTGATGGTAGAAATTAGCAGGAGGAGACAATGTGCCTCAGGTTTGGAGCGATGGGACCTCATTCTTGCTGAACGGCTTTGAAGTAGCATCATGGAACTGTTGAGCACCAGCTTTCTTTGCTTCTTTGTTAGTGCAAAAAGCAAAGCATAACAAAGCATAATTCAAGCATCTCTAATACAAACCACAGAAGCATAAATAATTGAATAAAACTGGCACTGCTCTTTTTTTTTTTTCTAAGTGTACAGTGGTTGTTTCCTTGATCTGGACCCATTCTAAGAAGTCTATATCTTGTGGTAGAGAAAAATGTGAAGGATACCAAGTCACTGGTTTTGGCTGCTTTAAGGGGGCCGGGCTTCCATGGAGCCAGGAGGAACTGATGCCTTGGCAAAGCATGTGGAAAAACTGTACATCCAGAGCCAAAAGGCCCATCCAATACATTGTTTCTGCTATGGCATTTAAAATAAAAAAAAAAGGCTTTGAAGTGTATTATTCTTTATGTATAATGTGTTTTTTCTTAAAGTAAAACTTGAAAAAACATATGAAAACAAATCCATCCGAACAGTGGTTTGAAAAGTTAATTGTTTAATCATTAATGATGCATAGCGTTTATGCGGATTTTGCATGACGAATTAAGAAAACATGTATAACTCTGTCTGCGGCTACTTTTTTTTTTTTTTTCTCCCATTTTTCGTTTTCTAGCTCGCTCTGAGGGGGGGACGCTGCACTCAGTGGTCTCTTGACCTGAGAGTGAGAAACCAAAACATTGACTAACAAGCAAAATTAGGTTTTCAGTGGGAGGGCTGGCAACATTTTATACAAAAACGGCACTTCACAATTAACATGGAACGGTTCACCAGGCATCTTAGGTTTATCACAATGAAAAGACTCCGAAATGACTTACAAACACAGCAATTTAATTAAAATGTCATTGTCTGAGGCAGAATGTAGTGAAAGCCGAGCAGGTCACTCACGCTGTTGTCACTCGTCCCCGACACTGGGAAGACTGTCCAGCCGAGCTCCGCCGTGGCTGTGGTGGAGTCCATGAGTGTCTCTGTGGAGAGAAGCAGATATGGTGGCCATATTATACCTGCCATCAGCTGCTGGGTGAGGAGAAACTGCCCGAGTACTAAAATAACACTGAGAGCGAGGAAATGACTGAGTTTAAGCTGTGTGAAACGTACGCGAAATTGCAGTGTTTTGCACTCGACTGTTAAGATGTTGCCTTTGGTTCAGCAATTACTTGAAATGGACAAGCGATTTCCTAACAAGTCAGACAGGTCCGGGTGAGGCAGAACTATGCCTTCATACCTGACTCCGTGTGGAGAACAACCGACTGGAAAGACAAATCTCCATGGTATAAAGAAGGGGCCACCCTATATGCCAGGGATTAACTGGTGGAAAGAAACACCTCTGGTAATTGGGGTCAAAGACAATGTGCCTCCTGTCTGTCATAAGGCTCTCAGCGGCACACATTCCTCCAGCCTGATCCAACTGTCTGTGATATGCTTACTGAGCCACTCACACGGTCACCTTCTTCACCTCTTTTCTTAAATCTCTATTCATGCCCTCGTGCCTGTTTTCTCACCCAAAATTTTCTCCCAGCTCTGCCGCTCTCTGCTTGCTAACGAGGGCGGGTCTAATGAATTTCTCCAGCTGATTAGTCCTGCGTTACTCTTGTGCATGTAAAAAGAGCGGCGGCAGATGGAGAGACCATCCGCCAGGTTGCAAACATCAGCTGTGACTCCAAAACGCAGGATTTAGAAACACATTCGACAAACATAACAACTAATCTTGATGTGAGTCACAGCCAGCATCACTGACATGGTCACATGGACTGACTGAAATGGTACTAGTTCAAAGTAGATGAAAAAAAGAAAAAAAAAAAAGTTTGTGCAGGTTATGAAAAAAGAGAATAAAAGACTGGGCTTCTAAAATTACACTCTAACAGGATTTTGTTTTCTTTCTGCATATTCCGCTCTGCACCAACTTGCACAACACTTCAGAGACTTCCCGTTGTTTCATAACCCTGGATTTCCTCTGATTTATTTTCCAAAGAAAGTCACGGCTTTTAATTAACAGGCTCCACAAGCATTGGTTTATTCCAGGGCCTTCTGCTGACTTTCAGCATCTCATCAGCGCTCACAAAACATAATACTGGATTTCACATCCTATTCAGTTATCACAAAGCCCAAATCTTATAATTAGGCAGATGAGGTTGAAATTGAGCAGCTATTGATAACCTTCTGTGTGACTCGGAGCCAAGCAGTATACATGAGTGTTAGGCAGTGAAATGGTAATTATCCCCCATAATGATAACGATAATTAGTGGGGGAGTAAAGTGAGAATAATGAACCCCCTCTGTGGAGGTTTGTTGTGGGGGAACAGGGAGCACATTTCTGCAGGGACGTTAACGCAGACTGGGTGACATGTCATCCTCTGCTCCAAAACCCTCGTTGTCTTCTTAGCTCTGGAGCTGCACATTCCCTCTGTTTCTCCTTTTTCTCTGATCCATCACCTTAACACTTTCTACTATTTTTTTCTCATCTTCCCGTCCCCATACAGCCCTTCACTCCCTGCTTGCCCTTTCATTATCTGTCCCTCTCCTTGCTATCAGTGGCCCACATGCTGGACTAGTCAAAGCTCACTATAAAACTGGCCACTTTTATTCCTTCTGCTGTCTACACTTGAGTCCCTGCAGCCACACAGATTCATTACCTCCCATGAGGCTGAGCAGCACATAGCTCAACACTGTCAAACCCGGCCTCATTCTCAGTCTGAACATCCGGTCGTGGAAGAGCATGGCCAGTCAGCGAGATGTGCTGGAAACGAATCAGGATGAGGACGTGGCATTGGGGATTCTTGCATGAGCATATCAGAATCACTTATTTGAATTTTGCCACTCGAGGGAATTGCTCTTAGAAAGAATGCATAGACATCAAGCTGCCACTAAACCTTCAGCAAATGTCCCCTGCGGTTGCAGAGCAGACAAAACCAGCACAATACACTGAGAGGAAAGACGTGCAAGCCTGAGAGGAGCATCAACATGTTAATGCTCACAAAGTGAATTCATCACACACCCAGGCAGAATAAGGAAAAAAGTGCTTTATTGGAGGATTATAATACCGCACACATTTCTCTTCAAGGCTTTTAATTAAAAACCAATTAGATAAATGAAGTAAGTGCCTGGCATATGCATCCGCTGGATGTTGAAAGCAGCAGATGTATGTCAGCCGAACAAACGTGCATCAGTCGGGGGATATTCATTTAAAACAGCTTTGTGTATGAAAGGCCTTTATTAAAACATGTTTTGGCTGCATCTATGAATGAACGACATTTCTTTTTCCTAACAAGTTTTTCTTACTTCAAAAGTGGCCAACGGTGAACTTGAAAACAGATAAAGTCCTTGGCTTTTGTTTTGTTTTGGAAGGTAACAAACAGCTTCTTTTTTTTTTTTGGACAATATTTCGCATTTGTCACTTGGCACTTATGATGTCAGTTTATTCAATGAAAACAAAATACAACTGCAAAATATATAATGTGAGCAAGGTTGAAAAAAAAAAAATGCAATTATATCTTAAAAAGGAATAAGCGGGTATGGATAATGGATGGGTGGAAACGATAAAACTGACGTTCGATTTTATTTACCCCAATGGATTCGAGAGCAATTGTGGCACTTTCAGATTGCTGAAGCTCAGTTTGTCGTGTGGTGCATTTGTTCAAAAGGACCAGAAGGACGCATCCAGTGCTCTAACATCTGGTGACAAATAGCAGCCTCTCCATTTCCTACTTACAGCGTTAAGTGTCTTGGCATTATTTGTATGGCAGTTAAGGGATGCACGAAAGGAGTTTTTAACTGTTTGAGCTTGTGGGGAAAACGGTGTCCGTGTTGGCAAAGACAATAGCAGTACTTCAATGATTAATAAATGAATGTTTTCAAATATAAAAGATTCATGTGCAAAGCTTCAACCCTTTTTTTTAGTTACAGAGGATGTTAACAATAGGCAGTAAATGATTCAAACTCTTTTTTCTTTTTTTTTACTTGATACCCTCAACCATGGAGGGGGGCTATGAATAGGCAATAAGCCCAAGGAGTCTAAGAAAAGCAGACTATGAAGAGTGTGCTTCCTCCAACACTTCCTGGGACTAAGGAGAGAGTTTAGTGCTGATCCGGGAGAGAGCTCTCAAGTGAGAGGCTGTCTGAAGTGACAGCGAGTGGAGAGGAAAGGGGGTGGGGGGGGTGTGCTATAACAAAACTCTTCTTCTGTAAGAGCAGTCAATGCTTCATCTAAGCTCTCTAAAGAAAGCAGCAGCGTTTTCAGTGAGCGGCTCAGATAGGAAACGTTCACGGAAAAGACACCCACAAGCAAGTGGGAAAATAAACAACAGGTACGTCTAAGCTTCAGGCGGAAAGGTGTGTTAGCCATTTAGTAAAGCTCCACCAGTATTAGTGCCGTTACTCTAACTGACTTTCACCGTCTCTCTGCAAAAGACGAAGTTCCCATGCAGCTCTTTTTTTTTTTATTCATTTATTTATTTATTTCCTGTCAGCCTGTTTGTCACTACTTTGCAGATGGTTAACAATGACATCTGACAACCCATGAATCAGCCATAGGGCATAAATCAGGACTGTACAGCTGGATGACCAATTAGGTGAAGAAGGTGACATATGTTGTGTGATGGATGTCTCCAATGCCATGAGAAATGTCTGAGCAAATCCCGTACACTTTTCTCCCAGAACATAGCCAGAACAGTTTTTTAAACAAACAGGGATTTCTTGGCTTTCAGTTGCAAGTTTAAACCTGCAGGTACATGCTCATTAGGAACTGCTTAGACTTCTCCTTGGCTTTCATTTCCCAAGATGAGAAACCCAATCAGACGCATGGCTTTACATCCTGTTGCATCACAGGAAAAACCTCGCATGTAAATGACTTGACATGGTAGCTCAACCAGAAATCAAAGAAAATGAACCAATTTTCTTACAAAGTAGCCTATATTTAGTTCCTATGGTTTAACAAGCGTATTTTCAGAAAGCATTTGACCTCCAAAGCAGCGTGAAGCAGCTCGGAGGCGTGACTTCTTTTTATCTTTCTTGCCAGTGGAACTGCAGCCTCAGTCCTCTATGGAACAAATCCCCCCCACATTTCATTTAACGTCGACATAAACCACTATTGCTGTGATAATGTCAGCTATCATAGCTAAAAGGAGCAAAAATGTCCTGCCCATAAAACCCATGTTGTGCACGGTTCCATTTAACCACAACTGAGGGATGAAAGTGCACTTGCTTGCACAGGACAGAACACTGAAAAACCACAGGACTTTCTGGCAAATTGTGGAAAAAAAACAACCAAAAAACTGCAGTACCTAAACTACACTTGTGGAGTAACATGAGCAAGCTGGTCATTGTGCTAAATACAGAATCTTATTTGGTGGATCATGTACGGAAAACTCCCAAGATTAAGGGTAAAGCAATGATATACCCCTGAGGGAGCGAGAGAAGTGATGGATAGCTTTAATGATAGACAAGGCTACTGTATGGCCAGTTGGAAATAATAACAGTCTGTTTCATTTAGAGGGAAGAAGTGGATGGAGCCCCTGGTCCTGAAAACCTCAGCTTAACTTATCTGTCATCACAAGCTGGGCTCATTAAGGTACAGCAGCACTCCCACCAATGTATGGCGGCTTATCCCTATGTCTTAAATGAATTCTTAATGGCACTTTTACAGTGAAACAAGCTCTGTGGACTAGAAAATGGTGTTGTTTTTTTTTTTTTCTTAAAAGCAGATCAGCAAGACGCCCTCTGTATCCAGGACCTGTCATTGATGAAATATACCATTAGGTAGATTTACATGGTGTAAAGGTTACTACTGGGTCCTAAAATGGCAAGTTTGGAGTTTGCGATGATGATTTGGTGTAGAAGTGAGAGCGAGCTCAAAGTTCAGCTTCACCTCATTAAGGCTGCAAAGTGCTGAGTTTTCCAAGGCAAAGAAAGATGAGCGAGGAAGCTGGGTCGTTGATTTTGGCAGACTACGATGGAGTGTGAAATACAGCACTACACATACAAACACGCGGAAAGTAGAGTACTCTCAGAGCGCTGGCTGTTGACAGAATGATACAGCGTGGCGTTCCCTGGTGCCTCAAGCAGGATGTATGACAGTAATCTCTACACAGCCAAGCTGTTTTATCAGTCAGAGTACTGAATTTGTCAGCACTGCCAACAGCCAACCGCCAAAAACGTTCTGCGGATGTGACGTCTGTATGTAACACTAACGTCCTTTAATGTAGCAGCAACTGCATTTGATTTTCAAGATGAAATTTAATGTGATTTTCAGTGAACTCAAGGAGCTGATTATGACTAGAACATGTACGGACAGATTGCTGCGCTTGTCCTTCGTGAAAGTTAAATGTCAAAGTTTCGTAGCCTCGTTTGAAGCTCTGCGTCCCGAACGAGCCACAGGAGTCGCATTTGTTCATGAGGTGCTCCTCACGGAAGGTCTAAGTAAATCCGGCCCGTCAGAAAACATTTAACAACTTTCACACCTTCAGAATCGGGATCAACAGAAAACATTAAACACATCCTCGTTCTGTTTAAGGACGTTACATAACTCCTTTATAACATAATTGACAGCTGCAACGCTCACATAGATAAGACAAAAAAAAGGCTGGATTTGGCCATCGAATGTCAACTTTATGGTGAATCTGGAAACATTATAATCTCTGACTGCTTAACAAAGGACTTCCACTATTTGTAAAAAAAAAAAAAAATACAAAACACAGCATGTCCAAGGTTTTCTCAAACAAACCTTGAATCCTTGCGATAAACAGCCGCGTGTCAAGAAGAACAAATATGACGCTGGATATTCCATTATTGTGCTTTATTTGAAAATATTTGAATTTTCTTGCTTCGGAGTTGAAAAGATATTATTATTATCATGAAAATTATAGTGCTCCTACTTCCTTATCATTTCACAATCAAGTAAAATGACATGAACAAGAAGTAATCTATATTTTTTTGCTTATTTAGAGGCCTAGAACACAATTGTTCAGTGTATTTTGTTCATAAAAAGAAGTGCCTGTGCACAACAGCAGATTTTAATTTTTAATTGAGAGAATAACAGCGTCTACTGCAGATGATATTGCAGTCTTAGGGGTTATTTTTATTTTAGTTTAGCCATTGTTTGTATTTCAGGGTTAGTAAACCATAGCAATTTTGGGATTGTGGGAATATACTTATTTTCTCGTATATCTAAACATAAAAGAGGGTGTCGTCTAACTAGTCTCAACAAAGCTGGTCGGACATGAGGAAATAATCACTGTAGTATTACTAAGACGGCTGCAGCTGTTCGTTTTCAGTGACTGTCACTGTCTTTTACTTCACTGTCATACCAATCATCTGAAAGCACAGCTTTTTTTTTCCTCCCATGCATGAAGATATGTTTTATATATTAGTGATGCCTGTAGGCGTATTATTAGTATACATTTACCATTAATATAGTT
Organism: Xenentodon cancila; assembly: GCA_014839995.1. Classification (NCBI taxonomy): domain Eukaryota; kingdom Metazoa; phylum Chordata; class Actinopteri; order Beloniformes; family Belonidae; genus Xenentodon; species Xenentodon cancila. The sequence continues at coordinate 26,394,513 of CM026203.1, read as the reverse complement.
TGGGTCCAAGTGACACTATATTTCATGGCAGAGACGTAAATCTAAGTAATAAATTGTGAGCTGGAACAGCCACCTGGCCAGTTTTTCACACTGTGAAAGAAACCTGGCTACCAACGCAGGCTTGAAGATTTATAAGTACACTTTCCATATTTCCCGAACCCCTGACAACCCAAAAAGACCTGTTTAAAAGATCAGTTCATTTTAAATTTTGCAGTGGAAATTCTGTAAAAGTGAGTCCCACGTTTTTATAAGAGGCAGCTGAAGAAAACATAAGTATGACTCAAGACAGGAGGCCATGCCAGCGACGTTGAGCTATCCATCCAATCATTTTAAGTGTTTTATGAGCACTCTGATGTGAATCTACTGTATGACTGCAGCTGAAATACCTGCAGCAAAGTCGGACAGGGAAACACAAATCATTTTTCATCAAAGTGACAGCTTCCCAGATACCACCGCTAATTGACTTGATGGAAATCGCAAGTCTCCCACGCCTTGCCTACAAGCCATTAGTCAGAAGTGGATGATTTAAAGAAATGCACAAAGCTCATGGAGGACCATAAAGGAATTTCTTATTTTACAAACGTGTGGTCCCTGGCTTCACATGAAGAATTGTTTTCTCGCCCTCTATTCTCTATTCTTTTTCATTTTCTTTTTCTTTCAGGACTTGTAGATGTCTTGTGAACATCAATCGCCTTGCACTAGTCCAAAAGACCCGATTCCTTTCCAGCTTTAAATGTACATAACTGACAATATGGGTGAATAAGACAAGTTGTCTCTTTTAATTTGCCCTACATGAGTTGATCTCTGTGGTTGTCAAGGGATCACACTTCTCCACACTATCTCCATGCCAACCAATATGACTGGCAACTGAGGCAAATCGTGTGGTAGTAGAGAAAGTGTGATGGGTATAATGCAAGACAGAGCACAAGGATTTTGGAGATACCCCAACAGTTACAGTTAAACGTAGGGTTGAAAACGCATAGAACACAGTCAGTGGCTGCGTGCATGTTTGGATATTTGCGTGAATGATGGGCAACTTCCTTTTTATTGTCGAGGCCTGTCCTTGTTCAGCTGATAAAAGGATTCTACTCGATGTTATGAGACAAGTCAAGTCATTAAAGTCTGACAAACAAATGTAGTTTATGACCTATTCTACGTCCTTTTAAAGACTTTTCATCCTCTGAAAGATGCTTTAAAAGCTGTTGTAAATTCCTGGGAAGAGGCTCTAGGTCCTTATCACTTGGAGTGTAGCGATAAGGTTCAGCTTCTAAGGTTTAAAGCTGCATCTTTGACAGAGACTAATAAAATGTTATTCAACAATACACCCATCAGTGTTTAAGCCTGATAGTGAATTCCAACCGAGGGTAAGAAGTGTTTAAGTACAAAAGTATATGACAAGGCTCCTTGTAGCTCACTGTTTTGGATAGTGGCTCCTGACATTTATATCAACTGTAAATCTGAGAGCTCATACTAAGAAAGATAGTGAAACCTATTACATATAATTGCCAAGGTAGCTGCAATATAAAAAAAAAAATAAAAAATGCATCTGATAATATTTCAATTTTACAGGGCATAACTTCATTTTCACAGCTTGATGAATTTAAAAAATATATTCTGAGGCGTAAACTAATCCTGTATTTATAATGTAAATTGTGACAGCCAGTCCTAACATTTATTAAGCACTCTAGATCCCAACTAATCAATGAACCCATAAACTTCAGCAAATGGGCAACACGCATGGAGCAACTCCCTCAAAGAGAATTTGCTCTATCCCAGTCCTATCGAGGCTCCTCTGAGGTTTGCCCACACCACACGGGGGCACGAGTTAAGCTTAATTATATTAAACAAATATGTCTCTAAGTCATCCTACACGCCATGCTTTTATGTTCTTGGTGGACATGTGGTTTTTGGGTCAAGTACAACGAGAAAGAGTGAGAAGATCTTTAGACCTCCTTGCACTTAATGATAAATCTGGCTCTTCTGCGGCTGTAAATGTTTTATGAAGTCTAAATAAATGAGTAGCTTCTCCTTGCTGCAGACCTGCCTGTCTTTGTCTTTGGCTCAGTTGTGACTGCAAGCATCGAAGCCAATAAGGGAAGCTTCCTTCCTGTGCATGTGGAAATCTTTTTTGACAAAATAGTCCTTGTTCAGGATATCAAGCTGCTGCAGAGTTTGCAGCAACTACACCAACAGGGTGTGGAAAGACATTAAACACTGATTTCACTTGCAGGATGAAGTCAGATTCTGAAAATACGGAGAGGTTTACGCTCTCCAAAGGCTTGATATGAATCGTGCAGATCCAAAGGATTTGCCTTTTGGTTACACTTTTAAGGCATCAAAAGACACTCCTACTGTGCACTCATTTAATTTAAAAGGATTCTCACAATACTAATATATCGTATGTCTGCCTTTTAGCTCTTTTTAAAGTTCAAGTACTGCATGTTAGTAATTGAACAAGGTCCATTGAATGAAAAAAAGACTTTGCTCTGTGTGGACACAAGCACTCATCAACACAATATAACAAAGTAGTAGTACAAAGTACACCATTGATTACCCATCTGTTTGTGGAGTATAACACAAGTTCTAACATGTTATAAGAAATGTGATGTCTGCTGTGTGCACCATTTCCTTTAGCACAACAGTTACATCAAGGTTAAGATATAGGGGCAAACAGACTCAACTTTTAATATCCTATTCATCATTTGAGCCAAATACGCTCCCGTAACTCCTGAAATTCACTCGGTAAATGCACTGGAAGCACATCCACAAATATTCCCTCGCAATAATGGGCTTACATATGCGTTACAACTGTTCAGACAAGAAACTGACTCCCGTGGTAAAATGAGTCATTTTGCCGTTAGGCCCCTTTTTTTCTTTTTGTCCTTATGACTATTTATCTCTTTCTTTTTTTCTTTAAGGTATAACATTTCACTTCTGTGAGTCGTGAGGAATATGAAGAGCGTTACTGATGTGTCAGAGGTCAAACTAGGGGAGCTGATCTCCTACCAGCCAATGCAACCAGTCTGCCAACAAAGTCTGTGATCGTGCAGATACTGCAGCCCCCCAGCCCCCCAGCCCCCGAGCCCCCGAGCCCCCCAGCCCTGCTGACCTACAGATGCACGCACACGTACACACACCAGCCCATCCACCTCTACACCTCTGTCTGCTCAATCAATGGCCGATACACACAGCGAATATATTTTGTCACTGTTTTGTCACTGGGTGTGTGGGGGGAAGAATAATAGTTCAGACAAGAAGAATTTGAGTTAGGTGGAAAAGACGCTGTGTCCAGCTGAGCAACCTGCAGTAAAATAGTGCTGTTGAGGATGATATCATATACCTATCCTCTAAAAACGAGAGGCTAGATGTATAGGTGTAATAAAGGGTATTAATGGTTATCTTTACTTGTGTTTTACACTGCCTGCAGTCATGTTGGAACAGCAAAAGAGGAGTATGATTTATTTTCATGTAGTAGCACACCACACACACACACACACACACACCCTGTCTGGGTCCTGCCTTTCCTGTTCTTCCTTTCACCTCTTTCAAACCTCTCTCCTTCTTTTTTGCCTTCAAGCCCCATTCTTTTGGCACTTTTGCTTAGTTCCCTTCCATCTCTGCCTTACACACAGGCACAGCAAACCAACTCTCGTAACCATTTCGTGGCTTAAGTGTTGTCTATCGACCCAGTGACACGGGTTTGAGAAACAGATCAGAGCTCATGACAAACTGTCTGTTCCCTCTAGTCAAGTTAAACTTTCAAAATTGTACACAAAAGGTACGAAACAAAGTTCCTCCAAAATCTAAAGCACAATGATGTTTGAATTTGAGCCTCGTGATCTCAAATCGAATTGCAATATTTGCCAGCACCGCCCCAATACCGACACCTCGTTTTGAGTTGTGAAACCTCTGCGCTGTGTGCCGCAGAGGCTGTCAGTCCGACTCCAAACAGCCACGACTGTTTAACATCACCACCCCATCTGCTTCTCTGATGGGGACCACACATTTCATGGAAGACAGAAGCAAAGGGGAGTCACGCAGGAGATAAGGCATCTCGGTGGATTCCAGACCCGTGAGCTGGATCCTATGCCTCTGTGGCTGTGGAAGAGTTATGGTGGGGTCACAACCCCCTGGAGGTCTGTAAAGTAGAGAGTGAGAGGCAGCAGAAAGCCGAACCTCAGCCACATGCCTTCCCGACTGCCTGCTTCACTTCTGCATCCAGTCACACAGACAAACAGCTAAAACATGCCACAGAATAACCCAAAGTCATCAGTCATCCCTAAAGCTCCTGCAGTCAACATCCTCTTCATCAACGACCACACGGCACAATGGAAACTGAGTTGGCGTTCCATTAATGCAACTTAAGGACTTGGCGTTATTCAAACTAACATTCACTGGGAGATATTGGACACCGGTGGAGCACAAACACAGAGCTAATGGTTTCCTGGTGGTGAGCTGTGAAAGTAGACGTGGTGGGGAAACGGAAAGACGGAGAACGGCTCGAAAGAGAGGCAGGTTAGCGCTGCCTTAGAGACTGTTTATGTGGTGAAAACAAAACACCAAACTCATCACCGTCAACTGAGCAGTGTACCCTTCATCTGAAAAACAGGGACAGCCACCGAAGATGGATCTGCTCGGAGGAGATTTTCCAACAAACTGTATGTCTCAGTGTCCAAAACAATGTCATCCACCTTTTTTGAAAAGTAACAACTTGTTAAATCACAGAGCGAACAACACCATAATGATTTATTTCCAGAAGCCTTTAAATGTGTCTTGTTATATCAATATAATAACACTTTTACAAATAAACTCTGCTCTGATTTGTGGATAAGACGTTTGAGGCAGCAGCACGTATCAAAAAATGTGTGTGAAGAAAAAGGATTTTGGGTAAAAGTGAAATAGAGGAACAGGAACTGAGGAATTCTTGGCTCACTCTTTCTGGCCATATAACCAAGATCCAGGACAGCTCTGACTACGGCAGAGCTACACTGCTTATACTGATCCTATTTATACTATTTATATTTTTCCTCTGGGGTTATACCAGGTGTAAGATATAGACCAGGTTTAGCTTCATGCCAGGTAAACTCAGATCAACGTTTGCTCTACAACCTAAAAGGTAAACATAAAGTGTCTGGCTCAGGTTATATCCAGAGATCCCTTGTGGTTCTCTCTGGAATGTGGTCTTTCTTTGCGCCGAAGAAGCCAGCCATCCTGCTGTTTGTTTTGTAGCCATTATGGCCACTAAGTCTGACAAGGGTACTTTGTCCCCCTTATCTCCTGCTGAACAGCTAAAAAGCATAAGTGTTTCGAGTGTCTGTTCAACCTTGGGTTTAACTCCTATCAGCATGTTTACTTGTGACACAGATCAAAGACAGATTGCTTTGGAAGGAGCAGCTGTAAAGGGGACTGCAAATGTGTGTCTGTGAGTGACTTTATGGTTTCATTCCAATAGGAAAAAGACAAAAGGTGTATGTCAGCGCCGAGGGCTGCCACTGACAGGTGAGCACAGGGGAAAGACATCCAAACAAAGTGTGTGGAGAGTGATAGCAGCAGATAATGTTACCCAAGAGGAGAGAGGGGGAAATGCACTGAAGGTAAAACACCCAAGCAGCTGTTGTTGCTATGGTAACAGATCAACGGTATGTTAAGGTGTGATGGACAGCATACCATGAAAAGCAAAAGGATGAGTCCATTCCCGTAAGCCAGTAGCTCTCAAACTGTGGGAAGCACATGATCGGACTGCTTCTTTTTTTTTTTTTTTTTTTAGTTGGTTAATTGCTGGACGACACGGACTCCTGTTTTGGATTACACGAAGCAAATGATGCCACCCTGGTGACTAGAAAAAGAATAGACACACGGGGTTGGAAGTAGATCCGCTAATGGAATGGGAGTATTTCGTTTCTCTTTTCTACCTTCCAACAACCGTAGGATCAACTTCTCCGCTGTTCCCTCCCTTTACAGGTCTAAGCTGAACATCCAGCATGAACTGAAAGAAACAGTAACGGGCCTGCAGCCATATTTAAAAAGCCTGCAATGCACTGATGGGCAGGTCGAAAGAAAAGTGCTGTCTTGCTCGACGTAAAATAAAACAAAGTAAAAAAACAAAACAAAACCATAACAGACATAAACCGAAGCATTCCCATGCTGTGTTCAAACAAATTCAGCGCAGTGTTGGACAGAGCTGCACAAACGGCTGATAAAGGGGTTTTGTTGGACGTTGGACACAATGCAAAGTAATCTAACCACCTACTTTGTTTGCACAGATTGTAACTGTTGATTAAACATTTTTATGATAGATTTATCGTATTTGGGTAAAGCACAGACTGACAGAGATGTATGCTTTTGTGCATTTGCTGTAATGATGTGCAACTTCTATTTCATTGCAATTTATTTTTAAAAAGCAGTGTGATGAATCAATGTTTGAAAAAAACTGGCTTAATAAGACATCTAATTATTTACAGAAAATACAAGACAGTTCCGATTTTTTTTTAATCTTTATACTTTAAGTTAAACTTGACACGTCAGTCTTGTTGGGGCAGGGTGGGACTGGAAATCATTCTTCCTCCAAAGGGAGCGTGAAGAGAAAAGTTTGAAAACCACTGGAGCCAGGAAACAGGATACTCAGAATGAGAAAAACCAGTTGAACTACTCGGTCACACAAAGTGCTGTCAACCATACAGGTATTCCAACCTCTTCAACACCAAAACAATACTTTGCATTTCTAAAAATGATGCAAACTGGGTTGGATTGTGCAAAAAACAACTGCTGGATCTCTTGCTGTTTTATTTTAGCTGCAGTGACAAATATAAAATCGCGTTTTATTCAGTAACTTTAAATAAAGAGAATAAAAACAAAAGGCTGCGGGTCTATTCTTTCCCGAAAGCATAAATACTGTATTAAACCTCATCTGAAGAACTTGCTTTGCTCTTGAAAGGATCTTAATTCCTTGGATTAACTACTGAAGTTACCCCGCATTCTTCCAGTCATTCTTTGAAAACAACCACACATTACTTTGGAAACTTCAGAAAAGCTTGCCTTTGTCCATAAGATAAACAGACAAAGGGGAGAGTCAAGGAATTATACAGCATACGCAAAGAAAAACAGTTGCTTTTCAGAATGAAGTATACATAAGGGTGTTTTTAAGGGATTTGAAAGTACAGAGCTTAAGTGGGTGTTCATGTACGAACTGTACAATTTATATTTATAGACACCTTTGCAAACCCAGTGTAAAGGGTATTATAAATTTGAAGAACTAGTTTAGTCCAAACTTCATAATGACAAGAATACATACGAACCATGAGTATCATAAAATAGATATATACTTTTTCATTAAAACATAGCATGAGTTGTGTCTGTAATTTTCAACTCAAAGCAATACTGTGGCTCTTTGATTAAGATTAATATGCAATCTGCTTGTTTGTCTGTAAAAACAAACAAACAAACAAAGAAACAAAACATTGCAACAGGATGTGTGTGTGTACATCACTTGCAACTTTTTGATGAGCTCTAACAAATCCTCCAGATAAAACGGCATCAACAGGTGGCAAAGACGATGGACAAAATGAAACAATAAGGCTGCCAGGAAAATGTTGACAGAGATTAGGCACAGACATGGGAATCAAGAGAAACAAAACGATATAGATAAACCATAAATTGAAGGACTCAGCCAGCTGAAGCACAGAGGGACCGATTCACATGCCTGGTGAGCGGTTGGCATGCAAATCAAGCATGTATGGGGTTACAGGCAGGGTGAGAAGCGGGTGCATGAAGAGGCTTCACAGGCAGTCATTTGCCAGCATTCAGCTGCCATCAATATCAGGCCCGATTAATGAGGGGCTGGGGTGGGGGCAAAAAGGACTGCGGGGGGGGCCAACAGCCAGGTGTCGGAGGAGGCACAGAATGGGAATAAAGAGAGCGCAAGCAGTGATCCGCAAGGAATTCCAGTTGAGCGACAACAAAAGTGGTGGTGGTGGGGAGGGGGGGGTGGCTGGTATTTGGGCACTGCAAAAAAATGATCATTAAAAAGCATGATATCTGGGTCTGGTACGTTCACATATTTAAGAATAAAATAAAAGATTTTATAAAAGAATATTAAGTTTAACTTTTTCCAAGAAAAAACTTCTAATTTTACATTTGGTCAAAAAAAAAAAAAAAAAAAGGGGAGTCTACATGGACTACATGACTTATTAAGGTCTTCTGTGATGAAAGAAAGGGAAGTAAAGCTTGATCTGTGCCAGCGTCTCTGAGAGGGCTTTGGGAAGGAGTTTTAAAGGTTAAAATCATGTTCCGGCCTTGTACTGGTCCCACTCCCCCAGAGGAAAGGGTCCCTGTATGGGTGACAAAGGGTCATGCTCCTTTAGGCATCTGTGAGCCTGAAGTTATGTTTTATTGCCTGTTGTGCCTATTGTGCATGTGGGTGGCCATGCATATATGTGTGCACTTTTGTCATGGGTGGAGAGTGCACATGTGTGTACACATCTAGGTGCATGCCTGAGTGAGCGTGTGTGTGGATTTAGTGCATGTGTCTGTTGGTGTGTGTGCGCCTGAGTAAACTTGCATGTGTGCTGGTACAACACAAAGGCATTAGCACAGAGTGGTTTACCATGTGTGTTTCTATGCGTGAGAGAGAACTGTGAACCCCAGGGAGCAAGGATTTCTGGGTGACAGCGGGATGGTGGAACAGAGATCAGTGTGTGTGTGTGTGCGTGTGTGTGTGTGTGGGGTTGGGGGGGTGTTACCCCTGGGGTCCCCCTGGCTTCATCTGTGACTGGACAGGTCATGTGACCACTGGTTCTCACACTGGCACTGAGTAGTCAGAAACAAGAGGGCATCGTGTTAGGGCCGCATGCCTGTTTCATTGTTAGTGCAGGGTGCCTCACTGCTGAATGCGACAAATCAATCCTGAAACATCAGCATCAAGCCACGGGCGCAAACTGGACTAAACGAATCAGGACAGAAGCAGCACTGTGCTGACTCGTCTCTGGGAACTGGCTCAACGGCTGTGAGGAGTTTTTTCTCCTCATCTATCTGTCTGTGTGCCTCCTCTGCCTCTGGCTCTTCATTTGTCTGTTTCTGTTGTCTGTTTCTAATGGCAGGGAGAGAAAGCAAAACACATCTTCCCCCTCTCAAAGCTGAGTGGCAGTGCATTTATAACCTTGCAGAGGACACACAAAAATAAAACATAAATATGGATTGTTCCTTTCAGAACAGTTCTTTTCTCTTTACTTCATTTCCGCCAGAGAACAGAGCTCCACATGTGGTTAACCAGCACAAATATCCAACAGCTAATGAGTATACCATGTAACACATGTCTTAACTAGGCTTCTTCTCATCTGTTGCTTCTTAACTTATGTACCAATGCACGTTAATAAAAGATGGTGACACAATAACAGCTAGGCCGACTTAACACACGATCCATTTTTAAACCATCATGATTGACACCAAATCTGCTCCCTGCTTCTGTTATGTTCGTGCCCTGAGCTCTGACACCTACACATTACACTTTGCGTTTAGCTCTACATCCTGTCCTTCCTTCTGTTGTCACCTTGTCGTTTGCATTGCTTTAATTATGCCACTGGAATAATAGTGAGCGTGTTCAGAGGAGGTTATACTAGCTGTAAAAACACTAAACAGGCTGTAGGAATACTAAGCGCTGATTTGAAACAGTCTGGATAAACCTCTGATGTGTCAAATATAAGTTGCACTTCCTTCTGTGGAAAAGTGAAAGAAAGCTGGAGAGCAGAAATATGAAGACATTCAATATTACCTAGGATAGTAATAAAGGCTTCCATAAGTATTATTAAAGGTGACTGTTAAGTGGAAGAACTGGGAAATCACTAATTTAAAAGCCAACATTCAGTAGAGCAGTTGTGGAATGGAAGCATAAGCCTCCGAGCGTGCTAGTCAACTGGAAACGGGATCAAGGTCTTGTTCTTCGAGGCAGTAGACAATTTAAAAGCCACACAGGCATCAGGGAACCACGCTACAGATACGCTGATAGCAGAACCACTTCTCGAACCGGAGTGGCTGACTGATGAAACATGCATTCTGTGGTTTTTACTGCATTTCAGGGGCCGTGGACCCGTTTCAAAGCTTTACGCTGAGACACGTGCCAGCCAGCCGCGCCAATGACACGTAAGTCTTTCATATTTTAAATCACCACAAGCCAAAGTTGTCACAGATCGTTCTGGAAAGCTTTGTGAATTCCCAGCAGTGGCTCCAAAAATCTCCAGAGAGTTGCCAGGTTGTGTTGGTGGTTATCTCAAGGCCGGCTTTAAGCATTTGGCTAAATCAGGAAAAAATAAACAGGGGAATTTTGGCACAAATTTCTGGAAAATGCCACAGCAGCTGCGAGAAAACCATAAAAAAACAGAAAGGTCACTTTGATTTCTATACAGCTCAAATCATTGCGTGAAGTCCGGGCCTGACGAGGACAGCGCTGGTGTGTGTGTGTGTGTGTGTGTGTGTGTGTGTGTGTGTGTGTGTGTGTGTGTGTGTGTGTGTGTGTGTGTGTGTGTGTGTGTTATGAGTGATGTGGCGGACTGACTGACAACTCTTCTGTGGCACCAGGTCCCATCGTGAGAGAGTGTTAAGGTCTGTGCTGAATAACCAGCTCCATCCACCACATTCACACAAGGGCTAAAAGGTTAATTGAACCTCAGTGCTGTGCCTTCCTCAGTTTAATTTACTGTGATTAATTCTTAAAGGTTATTGTCAGACTCACTTACTAACTGCCCAACGCACGATGTAATTAACCACATATGTAAGACGTGTCTGGCTGGGTAGAAGACTCGGGCTGCATCCACACAGCCATGTTCTGATCATTTCAAATATAACAGTCTCAAAACACAGCTCCCTCCCCGAACCTTCAGCTTGACTAAAGGAGCCGATGCAGTAAATTGTTTCAAACAGTCCCATTTTGAGATTCAGGGGAAGAGCAGTCTCCTCTTTCAATACCGTCCCTGCAAAGAGCACCTCAGAGAGAGCCGCCAGCGCAGAAGCGTCGGTGTGAAAATATTGAATGGGGCCGACATGAAAAACACTGCGAACAAATCTTTTGTCACATAAAGCATTTTTGACTAGAAGTAGAATATGCCAGCTAAAGTTTTCACGTACCCGTTTTTTCTTCTTCTTTGTTCTTGTCACTCAGAGCACGTCCAACTACATCGTTTTTTTCTGGGTAATCTTTTAAGCAGACAGCTCTTATATACTAAGCTATAAAATAATTACCATGTCCTTAGCTTAAGTTCAACTAGTGTTGCTTTTGTTTTTACAAAAGCACCAGCTATTCATGCGTCCAAAATGTTACAGGTAGCATTTCGTTTTCTGACGGGAAAGCAATGAATACCAGAAATTAGAATGTCATAGACTATAAGCCTCAGCTCTTGAAGCGCTTAAGTTTTATTAGAGCCCTGTTTTTTCTTTTTCTTCCTTTTTTTTGATGATATGGATGGCCAAATTCCCCTGTCGACATGCTGCCGCAGCTTATCTCTGGGAAGGAGTGTGTGTGTGTGCATTAATTTTCCTGTGTATTCTCTCTGCTGGAGTGTGTGCCTGCATACATTGAGCACATTCTGCCAGCCCAGTGCTGAGACCTCGTGTTAGTGAGTGTGAGCGTGTGTGTGTGTGTGTGTGTGTTTGTGTGTGTGTGTACTCAGCAGTCTCGGTGCCTGGCTTATTCGCTCGTTTTTTTCTTGATAATGGGTGTATATACATTTTAATCTTGGATTACTTGGCCAACTCAGACGAGGGCCTTTCTGTCAGCCTGGTGCAGGCAGACAATTATTACAATGTCCTCAAGCTGAGTAAGAAAATCATTGCTGAATGCTTTTATCCCTTTTAGAGTAGCTAACATAATGCATCAAGCACAAAGGCATCAAGACAGAACTGAGACATATTTGGGGAAGGTAAAAAAAAAAAAATGGATTGTACACTGTAATCTGTCCACAAATGAATTGATAGGCTGTCCTTGTGTGAAGAACAAGACTGACTCTTTACCTCATACCAGTTTCTAATGAGCATACAAACAGACAAGGGCTATATTTATGACAAGTTAGAAAAAAAAAGTGTCCCCCAAGCTTTAAAAAGCTTTTCAAAGTTATGTTTAAGCAATTTCTCCACATTTTCTGAAGGCATCTTATAGAGGTAATTACAGCAAAGTCAAACTTTCCTGCAATTAACTGTTATTTATGAGGGTGAATTAATTTACAGAAAGTTGTTGGCTACTTTGAAATATATGCTGACCTTGGCAATAGGACACAACACGGTAATGCATTCACACTGCTGGCAGATTTTATGCAAACGAAAGGCAAACTGAATATTTGATCAGGTTTTTGCTTGTCAAGGTTACACGGCTGGAGGTTTTCCTTGCAAATCTTTGGTTCTGAATGCTTTGTGGAGCTCCCTGTCCTGCAGCTGTTGCTTTATGCATTTCTAAAGGTAACACACCGAGTCACAGTGGTAAGCTCTAGAGCAAATGTAGAGGGGATTGGGGGATTGCATGTTGTAATTAATTTACTGCTAGATTATGCCGGATAATGCCCGTATCATTAGAAAATTAGGCTGACAGTGGTCTTGCTGTGGACACTACGGGGCACATGTCTGTATGCACATTTGTGTGCCTGTGGAGGCTATTATGGCCCTTGAGATATCTTTTTAAAAGGAATGTGCTTAATTATATATATGCAGGCAAATGCATGGGGAAGACAGCCTACAAAACATATTATAAGACAACTGCTTGAAAAACGTATTGCACTTTTAGAAGGGCATGTGATTCCTCGGGTTAAAAAGAGAAATTTAGAAAGAAGCAGATTTCTACCATTAAAACCAATAAATCTCTTTAAGAAGCACTTTATGATAAATGATTGCAGCAATCTGCTCAAATATTTAGAGCATCTTTTAAAGTCAATTTTGTACAAATGATACCCTTTGTAAGCTTGACTGCCACAGAAATAGTTCAGTGATTGAAGTGATTAATGTAAATATCCCAATTTACATTTAAGGTTGGATTCTCTTGAAAGTTTCCTGCAGGGGCAGCATTCCTAAAGCAGCACAGAGTAACCACTAACCGCCCTCTCTTTCTTTGTGCCAGTTTGAATGTTTTCTTCTTTTTGGAATTTTGGCACCCAAAAAATGCACACATTGGGTTGTCTGCAGCATGACGGCCTACCCCTGCAGCCTTAAGATGTAAAAAAGGAAAAAAAAATTGAGTTGTGCCTCCCAAAACTTGAATGTTTCTTTCCATTTTGTCTGTTGTCCTACTTCGTTGTTGTCTTTGGTTTCCATCTGCACAAAGGCAGTCAAAATTGAAAAATGTTTGACCATTCCACAAGCTTCCTCGCTCTGTATAAATTTCTCCTTTGCCCCTTTGTGCGATTAATACCTTCATGTCTTTCAGACTCTCAGTACCTCTTCCCCAACTCCACATCACCATCCCAGACAAGCCTTAGTGCTCATTATACACAGCTTCCACTCTAGTTCACAAGATTAGGCAAATGAGCTCCCAAGTGCAGTCCATACACAGCAACCTGCATCCCTGTCTCTTTTTAAAAAAAACCTCCTTGCCCTGACTAAACTGTTAAAAGCACCTAATGAGAACTACTTTGCCTGGTTTAATACCATAACCATAAAGTTTAACAGGAAATGGTCGGCAATCATAAAATATGTAATGGTTTAGGGTTTTTAGTTCCCTTGGGCTTCTTTGTTTTCTATTCTGGGAACTAAAAACCTCATTTCACTTTTCTGTCTTGTTTTTCTTAGCTTTTTGTGTTTGGTCTGTCCTTTTTTTGTCTTTCTCCACCTGCTGCTGTCTCTCTTGATAATTGTAACCCGTGTGTCATATGTGACACCTGTTTACCCTCAGTACCTAGGTTCATGTCTGTCAGTTTGTCTATGCACACTGCATTTATCATTTATACATATATATATATATATATATATGTATGCATCTATATATGCAGATGTCTTGCTGCTGCAGTGTGTTTTCATCATTGAAATGTGGACATTATTATCAGCGTTATTACCTCTGCATCTTGGCCTCCGGAAATTTGAGTCCTACACTTACATTCGTGCCAAAAAAGGTTATTTAATTCAAATATTGATTATCTTTATTGCAACATGACAATAATAAATTAAGAGGGATTATTGCTACAGATAACAAAACCTCATTCTTCAGCTGAGCGGCAAATCCCCTCACAGAGCACAAATGAAGGTTCCTGAACAGATCACGAAGAAAATATTATTCAGCATCAACTGAATTACTCTCTGTGTTTTCAAAAATAGCATGCAGTAATACATCATTGTTCATTTATGCTTCAGTGAACTCCGGCGCTAACTGTGGGAAAACGGTTCATTTTATAATAATATTACAGACAGAGACAGGAGTGGTAATTCATCATTGGTCTTATAAAAATCTCAGAAGTAGATTGTTCTTAGTGTAATTCCTGGAAAAAAAATGTCTAAAACATTCGTACAACAGAAATGCCATGAGTCCTGACAAAGAGAGGGAAATTCAATCAATCAAGTGACAATTTGGGAACTTAGTCTTAGCAATCTCCGTTTCTTTTGTTTTGGTTTTTTCATGTCAGATTTTTAAATCTATTAAAATATTTAAACACATAAATACTAAACAAGGCTGTTCCCAGATTAAGACAGCATTGAAAGGCTCAACAGGAACAAAATTCATTTGCTACAATGTGTTGCTTTCGTTAGTGAGGCAGGAAAGATTAGGATGCCATTCCATCACAGCAAAATATAAAATAACTGGCCATATTGGGGATAGCCAGTTCGTTTATGATGGTCTAGGCTGTAAGCATTCAATTTGTACCTTACTTCCTGAGCACAATAAATACATTTGCTGGGAGAAACCAATCTTTCTCTATCAGATAATGAAATCTCATATTTGGGAATCCAATACCCAAGTTTGGACCACATCCAAGCTATGTGACTATCAGTCTCAACACAGTTGGACACAGACACAGTGTGGCATTGTGCTTTATAAAGATGTGACTGATCTGATTATTTCTCCACCTCTTTTAGGTCCATGGGTCCCTTAATGGTCTCCTACACCTTTCATTAACACCTTCCCTAACAAGCACAACTAGTCAAGAGAGAGTTACAGGTCAGGAACCTCACAAATGAGTGAAACTAAGGGTGAAAATGTGCATGAAAATCCTAATCCATTTAGTTCCAGGACAAAATTGGCACATTAGAGAGAATTTCTTCCCCCACCTGTATTTATAATGTAAAAGATTAATATCACTGAATGCAGAAAGAAGTTTAGAAAGCTCTTATCGTCTGCCTCATATCATTCCCCTGACTGACTGATTGAATGTGTAGTCATTACCCACACATCTAAAAGACATCACATATCGCTCATTCACATATATGTACTCTAGAGTGTCAGTGTCAGTCGAGACTACCTAAAAGTGTAGTCCTAAAGCTGATAAAATGGCTCTTTCTATGCACTTGGCATTAACCTTGATGTGCAACCCTTTCTCGTCTCCAACACAAGATAGGAAATTGTTGGAAGCCTGGGAAGAACCCATTTATTGACGTATGCTCTTGGTTTTTTTCTGCTTTTGTATTCTAATAACATTTTTCTTTCACATATTATAAAAAAGACGTAGAAAAAGAGGCTTGGGAGAGTAAGGATTGTAGTGTATAAGATACCCAATAAATTGTCGCTACAGCTGGATTTTTATTTGTCTGGGTTCATCCATACACAGTAAGACATGACATATAGCATCAATGTAAAAACTGCTTCACTGCTAATTAACGAACGAAGATGTTGCAGCCCTTTTAAAACTTGCAGAGAAGTGCGAATCCCATAGCAGGCAGCCAAGAAAATAACAATTCATCATGCATAGCTATTGGTTCGATATAAGCTGCCTGGAAGGGAGCCAAAACAGCACTTTCAAGAGAGCAAAGACACCTTTGCCTTTTAAAGCAGTCATAAATCCCATTGATTGGAGTTAAATGCTTTCATTCTGTGGATACTGGCTATTACACCAAGCAGCATGTAAAAGGGGGAGAGATCATTCAACAACAGCACAGTACTCAACTTATGTTCATTCTAGATGAAGTCAATATTAGACTAAGTTTGTAGAATAGTACAATAGTGGTAAAACATGACGATGCATATAAGGAAGGCTAAGTACATGCTACTGGTCATACTGGTGTAGTTTGTCCAACCAACGCACCATTTGTCAGACATACAGTAAAGATATTCATCTGAACTTGCTAAAGTACACTTTGTATAATTTCTACAGGCGCATACAGCCAAATGTAAAGTTGATGGTTAATGTCAGAACGTGGCAACATCAGTACCAGCCTTCTCCTAACAACTGTTTCCTTTACTTTATAGGTAAACAGAGAATACATGAATACAGAAAAAGAAGAGAACAATGTCCTCCCACAGCAGGGAGACGGTATTCCCTGGTCGGATTGTTGTGGCTGTTCTATAACTGTTTTGTATTGGAGTTTATCACCAGCTTCACAAACGCCCTTAAAAAAACAAAACAAAACAAAAACACCTTAATCAAATCCATGATTGTAGTGGTATTGATAAAGAAAAGAAAAGAAAATCTTTATCATGAAGCCATCAGTTATCTGTTCTATCATACGTGAACTCCAAGCTCAGCTATCTAGTCAGAGTGATTATCGTGCCACAACAAACAAACTTGTAATTAGAGTCACTTCAATTGTAACAGCAAATTGAAAGGCACTGGAGTGGATGATGTAACGCAGAAGCAAAGACGCAGGGTCTAAAGTTACCACGTCAGAAGCAACTCTGCCTGGCACTGAGCCACTCTCCTGCCAGTATGCCCCCTTCCTTTGCTTTTTAGTATTTGTTCCAATCAAAATGGCACAAATACAGAAGGAAGCACCAGACATCGTGAGTGCAATTGGGTAATATTTCACAAGAGGAAAAAGGCAAAATTATGTAAATCGCTCAGTTCTTTTGTTTTATTTGCTCTTCTGTTAAAGACCTGGCAAATTCTCAAGTGAGTCTCAAGTTTCTAACAGATTATGAAGTATGTCAGTAAATCAAATTAGCTGAAAATTGTTCCTCCCATTTATTTACTGACTCACCAGTGCATTTATTTAACTATCAGACTTGAGTGGGGTCAGGGCTCCACTTCTCATCAATTACCTTCAGTATGTGTGCTTCTTTTTTATGAAAGATATAAAATTAAAACAAGAACCTGTAATTTCTCAAGCAATGCAGTCAGGATGAATGAGTACTTGTACTTAAAGGAACACAAATGCATCCGGTGCTTAAATGGGAACCCTGGCAATCCAAGTCCACATCAGGCCATTATCTTTTAACTAAAGGGAGGGAATTGATAAAAGAAAATAGAGTGGACTTATGACTATTCACTAGTATATATTAATGTTTTCATCCAACATGGTAAAAGCACAGCTGCCATGGCACTGAATAAATAAATAACTGACAATAATTTATCTAACCCTCCTAAACCCAGATCCCTCTCCTTCCATCAGGACATAAATACGTTACTGGATGAGGGCTTGCACTGATTTAACTATAACCATAACATCCTCTGACAATATCTTCATACACATACTGTTGGTTTGAGTCAATGGCTGCACTCTGATTACAGCTGGCTCTGGATGTAATATGATCACTCAAGGAGAAAGTTAGAGGCGACAGCAAGTCCTCCTTATTTTTGCTCTCACTAAGCGAACAGCCTCCGTCTCAGTATCAAACCACAAGAGCAACACTGTGCGTGTGTTAAACAGCTCAGTCACGGGCGCAGCGGCTCACTCCTCTGGCACCGAGTAGTTGAAGCAGAAAGAAAAGTACCTGCATCGGGAGAGGCTCAGCTCACTCCTGCAAGACAGCACGAGCCACTGACCTGCAGGAGTGAGCCGTTTAAAAACGCGTGCAGAGTTAAACTAACAACAGAAGCGGAGCTAATGGAGCACAAATTATGAATAATAAAACTAGTTGTGTCATTCCATGGAAATGACAAGCAGGCCCCAAGAAGGCAGGCGAACACACGTTTATGTC
The DNA here is from genome assembly GCA_014839995.1 of Xenentodon cancila. Lineage (NCBI taxonomy): Eukaryota > Metazoa > Chordata > Actinopteri > Beloniformes > Belonidae > Xenentodon > Xenentodon cancila. The sequence continues at coordinate 26,376,482 of CM026203.1, read as the reverse complement.
GCTCGATGAAGTGGCCACTAAGGATGTGCTCACTCGTATTTGGTTATTAAGCTCCGACCGAAGCAGAAATCTGTAGCGGCTGCAGGAGTGTGAAACAGATGTTTAAAAGAAACGGCGTGTCACTTAGATAAGTTTAGTGTTTCTGCATGTTCAAAATTATATTCATTTGCCTTAAAACCATCAGTAAAACATAATGACTCATGGATCTGCCCGATGTATGTTAGAATATGTATTTCTTTGATGAATGTCAGAAGTGGCTTTAAGGCTTAATCCCTTACGGGTCAAAAAATAAGGTCAGTGGATGTTTCTCATCAAAGTATGAAACCGTTTGTTGTTGTACTTACACGTTTTCAGCTATATTAATTACACCGCTGCATCACTAAAGAGTGTGACAGAAAAATAAACAAGCATTATGAAAAGTGTAAAGGGTTGTTGGTCGTAGGGTGTGTGTGTGTGTGTGTGTGTGTGTGTGTGTGTGTGTGTGTGTGTGTGTGTGTGTGTGTGTGTGTGTGTGTGTGTGTGTGACTGTGTAATTACTTGTTTTGAACACAGTAAAGTTCAAATAACAGCGTTCACGCGTTTTCAAATGAGCTAAGGTTTCAAATACACAGAGCAACTACACCAGAGTTTGTTTCATTGTAACTAAACTTGTTAAATCGTTGTATATAGGTTTAAAAACAAATAGAAAGCCAGTCGTCTCACCGTTTGACTGGTGGTTATATTAGTATATTAGCTCTCTGCAACAATAACAGTACAAGTGCAAGCCTTCGGCGAGCGGGACAGTGGACGCCGCCATATCTGCTCTAATAATGAACCCTTCAGTTTATATTTTAACTTTGAGATGAAATCCCACCAGAAATCAGTAAGTATCTTTCAGAGAATAATAAACATGTCAGTCTGCATGTAGCTATTTGTTCCAAGAAGAGCACGATATGAGGGATGATTGAGTAGAGCCGGCCAGTTCCCCTGCCAATCTGCTGGTCGTCGACATGAAAGCAGCTCTGCGCTGGAAAAGAAGGGCAGAGTTCGTCACGTTAACTCCAGCAGGCATGTCACTTACGGCAGCAGGAACCAAAAGAAAAAAAGAAAAGAGGGAACAGGGCCTTATAGAAATATCTCCCCATAAATGGTTTTACCAACATAAAACCCTCAGAGATTCTATCTACATACTGTATCTATCTAATGGGACAATTAAAAAAAAACTATTGCATAAACAGTCTTACAGGTCAGATGGACCTCAAGGGCTCACAGTTCTTTGTTCACCACCACCACCACGTCACTGCCACTGCACATATTATGCTTGGCTCTTGAAATGTGCTGAATACTTCATCTTGGTCAGCTGTGCCATGCATGTAAATGATCTGCTTACCTCTTTAAAATAAATGTATCGAAGAGCAGATGATGTGCCGATCATGACAAAGTGTGCAAACCCACATCTGCTTCTATTGTCCAAAAAAGAATCTGTAGTATATTTGAGCACGTGTCCTGACACTGGCTGCCGTTAGGTAACGCAGGAAGTATTCACAAAGTGGCACAAACGTGCTTCCTGACTTCTACAGTCTTTATGAGGAGATTAGGTATGATTTCCCTTCATACAGCGCTAGAACCAAATATCATCACCTCTCTGTAATATATTGCTCTGACTACACGCCGATAAGCCTTGCTAATGTAAACCACACATTAAACACAGCCGTTGACAATGAAAAGGCAGTTTGTTGCAGTCGGGAGCTATCCGGCCAAAAGAAATATGTGATAATTGTTTAAAGTAGGTCCCTCAGCAATCCCAGACCCAAGTCAAGTATGTGCAATCAGCTCAAGTCCACTGACCAGGGAGCTGAAAGGAACCAATGACTCATGTTCTACTGATGGATCTGCTCTATGTGTGTGAGGATATGTATTTCTTTTATGGATGTCAGAAGTGGCTTTGAGGCTTAACCCCTCACTGTTCAATAGACCTGAACAAGATGGAAGACAGCAGGGAGTTTGTTCTGACAGGTTAATTCTCTGAGGAAACGAGCATGTTTACCAGCCTTGTTAACGACACGGAAGCATATGCTGCTTGCACAAGCATGAGATTCCCATGCAGATGGATCTTTGTTCAACATCACATTACAAACAGGCACATCATGTAAACATGTTAAGTGTTGTAAATGGTGTTAGATGTAAATAGTGTCTACTCCTTCTTTTATTGCAAACAGGACTACTTTGACACACAGCACAACTAATGCTTTTAAAAAAAAAACAGGAATGGAAAACTGAAAGGTTTTTCCTGAAAAAAGCACATAGTTTTGATTTCCGTTCGTGAGGACTGTTGAAGACTAACTATATATATATAATATATATTGATAATAATATATAAATATACTATTATTAGTATAATATATATATATATAGATATATATACATATATACATATATATAGTATATATATATATATATATATATAATTATATATATATATATATATCTATATATATATAATATATATATATAATATATAATATATATATATATATATACATATATAAAAGCATACATATAAGCACTCAGATTCTAGGCTACCATTACAGCGCAGATGTTCATGACCACCATCAGTAATCCAACATAAATTCAGCCATTACACACAAAAAAACTTTGAAACGTTGGTGAAAGTGTTGTTAGGAGCAACAGTTTCGTAACGTTATCCTGGAAAACCCAAACAAATGAGGAAGAGATTAACAGTACAGCCCAGAGTTAAGTATTTTGTGTTTTATACAAGAGTGGAATAATGACATCATTTTGGACTGGTCCATTATCCTCCCAGCTGGCAGACACATTGCTTCAGCATTCCTACCTGCAGTGTGGTGTTTTAGCACTCTGGATTAGTTCAATGCATGCCTTAGAAGGAGATTTTGCTAAAAAAAACATGGGTGAGCGCCTACTGTTATTCATGCAAGTGAAAAAAAGGAAATACAAGTATTGCTAGAATAAAATTTCCGAACAAATATTTTTTAATCAGTCTGTATTTTGAGAGACTCGGTTGGTACTGTATTCCTCCATAGAGTAAACATGCTTTAGGGTTGATGAACATAATTTATGTCTAAATGTATGTTTTCCCACAAAGCCAAAACCATCTTGAATAAGGCACATCATGAATGAAGAATGGATGAGTGGCTGGGCCCATCCTCTAGATCAGTGGTCATCAACCCTGGTACAACATCTACTGTCCTACATTTTTAGACGTGTCCCTGCTTCAGCACACCATGACACAAGTAGCTGTGTCACTAATAGCCCAGTGCAGACCTTGATGACATGCTGATAACGATCAATATTTAGAATCGGATGTGTTAATCCGGGAAAACATCTAAAACATGCAGGACAGTAGACCTTGAGGAGCAGAGTTGACGACCACTGCCCTAGACCTTACTGCATGTAATGAATACTTAAAGACATGACTGGGATGAAAGCGCTGGGACTCAAATCCAGTGGTAATTTGATCAAAATCTGTTGCACACATTCCATTCTAGACCACTGACAAACTCTGTCGGGTTGTGAAAAAGAGCTAAATATTTCTGCTTTAACTCTTTATCAGTGTGAATCAGTTACAACAGCGGCGGACAAGTCGCTTTGCCCTGTAGTCTGTTTGCTCACCTTCCAAGCAAGATGATAAGGCTCCTGAAAGGTCAACTAATCCCACTCTGGATACACTGCGTAAAAAGCGCAACTACAAAGTGCAAGTAGATTTTATATGAGCAGAAAGATGTATATTTGGAAGTTATTAAATATACAAGTGATCAGAAAAAAGAAAGAAAACTAAAAATAATCCATATATGTAAATGCTAGATTAGGTATTTTGCAGGCTGGAAATTGAAATGGATGAAAAACGTTTAAACTTGTGTATTGATGAATATAATTTATCAGGCTTAGGTTTATCTCAGAGAAACATTTCAGCGTGAAATGGCCATAATTAGCACAAAACAATTTTCTTTTGACTTAGATATCAAAGACCGCACAGAATACTAAATGGATAGAAACACATCGCCAAAATAATTAGCCAATTTGGTTTCCATAGTGACAGACATTCTGATTTAGATATAGAAGACAACTGAAAACGAAATAAAATTATATTCTAAGATGTGAACTCTTTCTCATTTTCAATGCGTTTTGCAAAAGCCTCCTGGATAACCCAAAAAAAAAACAAAAAAACCTAAAAACTGCTAAATACTAAGCTCATTTGAAGGTGATTGTAGAGTTAAAAGGAAAAAAGATCCTGTTATCTTTAAATTTATTACAGGAACGAGAGCTCAGATCCTTCGCAGCACCCACTGCGAGTCGGATGCTGAGCTTAAAACGCTGTCTAGACAGAGTGTTAAGACTTTGAACTGCAGCAGGGTGATTTGGAATCAGCAGTAAAAATAATTAGTGCCATGTAGATTCTGTTCAGGTTTGATCACTTGCATTGCACACTTAACACAGCGTACCTGTGTCTGTGAAAGGATCCTTGTTCACTTTTAAAGTGTTACAAGAGGATTTCTATGAATGATTGAATGATAGAAATGATTTCTTTTATCCACATATCATAGGTGCATATGCTGTAAAACACCACCTGATTCAGTTTTTCCCCCAGATGTAAGAACAAGATTTTAAATGGATTTTCTTGTTCTAATCCCATCTAACTAAAAGGCAATTTAAGTTGGCAAGTTCAGATCATTTAAATCCCATTCAGAGTAATGTTTTTCGATACTGTTTCTCAGCTTCTCGTGTTTGCGCACAATCAACTACTCTGCAGAGCTCTGCAATAAGACCAGCCATGGTTTGGCTTCCACCTTCTCCGACGTAAATCTTAAAAGAGCATTTCGCAGTGTCAGCAATGTTTGATCTAACCAATCATCCAACCCAGCTGTTTCACTTCTTCCCAGCCACTCCTACACTAAAAGCAGATTTCCACTTTCAAACAAGTCAACGAAAGCCACACGACTACAAAAACCAGTTGGGTTAAATGAGCAAGAATAGCTTTTTTATCCCGTTTCCAGAGATGCTCTTTGAGCAAAACTCCTAATCACTGCAGAAGCAGTTGCTCACAAGTAATCAGTACACGTTCCCCGTGAAACAGCTGGCGCGTAAATGTTTTAATGTATGCACAATGCATAAAGCTTTTCCCTCATCATGTTTGCTTTTTGTTGCAGCTGAGAGCTGAGCAGGGATCACGGCTGTGGCTGCAGTGGGATGGACACAGAGCTGGGAAGAAGGATGTTGCTGGGACTACGGCCAGGCAAAGCGGACTAGGGAGGGGATGTGGTTGGGTCAGGGTTGAAGCCAACCAAGGCTGGGAAAACAACAAGAAGGATACTTATTTATGTGTGTATTTTAGCATGGTCTTTAAGCACATGTGAACAAGAGCTCCAACGCACAAAAATACTTTTTTTTTTTTTTTTTCAAATAGGTTTCATTGTCTGAATTTCTTTTTTTGGAGATTATCCTAAAAAACATGAGCTGATCGCTCAATTTATTTTACATCGCAATGAATTATTCATTAAGCAGATGCTCGGTGTCTTACCAAAGGACACTTCGGCATTTAAATTGGTGAAGTTGGTGATTAAACCAAAATATTTCCCACTGAAAGATGCCAACTCCACCTTCTGTGCTACAGCAGCGCATTTTACCTGGTTAAAACTCAGTATAACTAACAAACACTAAGTAAACCAAATCAAACCAGTGGTAATTTTGTTATGAGTAAACTCATTTTCAAAATGGGAAGTTAAAATTAGCATTTTACTAATATTGAAAGCTTCTTGGAAAAAAAAAGAGAGCGTATTTTAGAGGGTAAAACAATAAGTCTCCTCTTGCACATCTGCTGCAAAAGATTTAAATATAATAATATTCACTGGATGATGCTTACACTTTTAAGTAAAATATGTTTTGGTCCTAGTAGCAATAATACCTTACAGATCAGATCTTTAACAAAGGAAACAGCTTGTCGGTTCAGTCAGATTCACTGATTCATCATCGGTGATGATGAACTTCTCCGTGTGTGAGGTCAGTTTCATTAAGCACTTCAATTAGACCTGCTGGTTCTCACCTCTTCCTCGCTCCCCGTGAAAACGGACTTAACTCTTACTCCGAGCAGTCGTGCAGAGTCACACATGCTCATGTGAGAAAAAAAAGAAAAAGAAAACACCATTCGCACTGCCACATCTGGTGCTGATTGCCTCACGACTGAAAAAAAAAAAGGTTGCTTTATGGCTTCAAGCACAATCATGTCTTCCTTGACAACCTCACAAAAGGCCCTTAAATCATTTGGCAGCAGAGAAATCGTAATCCACAGACAGGGTGATAGGTAATGTATTTCTACATAGTGCTGTAGGCTCCTGTTCACGTTTCGCATGCATTTAGCTTTGGGGTGACAGGTGGTGGCTAGTCAAAAAAAAAAAAAAAGACTGCTAGTGGATTTTTAGTTTAGCGATGAGGCCTGGAACGGGACAAATGACATAAAGATGGCTGCAAATGAGGTGTTTCGAAATGGGGCTTTAGGAGTGAGCTGTTTACAAGTGCCCTCTACCTCAGTAACACGAGTGTAAAGTATGAGTGCAAGGAGGTTAGCACACTTCTTTTGTCAGCTGAGATTAAACATTGCGTTCGTAGTCCCACTGCTTGCTGCAAATGAAAGGCGAGGCCTTGAGAAGCCCTGTTTCTTTTTGTTGAAACAGATGCTTTCTGATATATACGACCTGGCAGTGGCTGACTCTAATGTCTCTGTAGTTCACCCACACATATTAACAGGAGCAAGAGGAGGCTGAATTATCAAAGGTTGCATGAAGGTGGAAGCACTACAATGATGCTTTTCTCTCAATTACAACATTAAAAAGCATTTTTGCTTCTACTAGTTTCTCCACAGAGCTCGTACTGTTCTCCGGGTTCCCTTATAGCTGATCCTGTCAACATTTTGTGGTGTTCTGCACATTCAAATTAGAAACACGCCGTTTTTGCCACGACATAAAAACTTAAAACTGGATTTTAGAGGTAAGCACAGCCTCACATGAACAACAACACCACATGAACACCATTTTGAACTGCACCATTAGTTACTCAACAAAAATAAGCCAAAACACAGAAGACGAGTGTGGAACAACTAAGTAAAGCCCATGACTCAATAGCCTGTAGAACAATGATTAGCACCACTAACTTGAAGAATGACTTTATTGTTTTTTTTTTTTTACATCATTGTAGAAGAATTTTGGCCCACTACTCTTCACAAGATTGCTTCAAGTCTTTGAGTTTTTCGTGGGATTTGTTTTTACAAAGCTCTCTTCAGGTCCCACCAGAGCTTTTGAAACAGGTCGAGGTCCAGACTTGGACTCCTTGGCCCGGTGACTGGGCTGTTGAAAGACCTTGATTCGCTTTTTTGTCATTTCTGTTGTAGATTTAATGGTGTGCTTGGGGTAATCTGACTATAAATTTGACTCCAGAATAGTTTGGTGCACAGGTCCTGCTCCAAAATGACGTTCAGTCACCACGCCTATACCTCCATGCTAGATAACAGTTGATATTAGGTGTTTGAAAGTGTTAGGTTTACACTAAACTGCTTGATGTGAGTTATAGAGAGTTAAATATGCTGTCGATGTGTCACGTTGTCAATTTCTGGCACCAGTAATGGCAGAGAATAAACCCCCAATTCCCAATATAGTGATTTAACGTCCTAACATAACATTTCGGATCACGCCGCTGTTTTCTAAGCTGCAACCACAACAAAATCAGTTCAATCCAGACCTGAAACCAGATGTGAGAATTCCACTGAAAACATACATATTTTCTTAGCAGATGACTTTATTTTTACTGGGAGTCAAAGCAATAACTGTTGTAACTCCATGTGTTCCCGTTTTAAAATGACATTTCAGGATAAATACGTCGCCTACCTTTATTCTCCGCCTAGCTAAAGAAGACATTTTGTATTCATTTTGTTTGTACAATGTAGTACATTTTCTAGTTTTTTATTGTTTTTTTTTTTTTATATGTATTTTCTCAGCCCTGGATAGACTGGCGACCTGTCCAGGGTGTACCCCTGCCTTTTGCCTGATATGCGTCGGAATAGGCTCCGACAGACCCCCGTGACCCGGACACGGATAAAGCGGGTACAGATAATGGATGGATTTATTTTCTCAATATGTTTCAATTAAAAACGCAGCTGTTTTGTGTACGAACGCTTGGGCAAACTGCTGGTATTTCTCAGGCCTAATTCGAACTGTAAAATAACTCCCACAAAAAGGTTTGAAAAAGGCCTCATAAGACGTCAGAAACTGCTGGACAGGAACAGTTGCCTTCCTAAGATCATTCTTAACATTTTTCCTCATATGTGTTGTGTTCAAATAACACAAAGGTGCTTTGTTGCGTTTACAATACTGCCCAGAACTGACTCCTGTTCAGTCTCTTGCTTGTTCCCTACATTTTTTTTTCTGTCATTACTTTCTTGAGTCTCTTAATCACCTCTGTAATATGTCCACCGTAGCTGTGCGGGACAGCTCCATCACTGTTGATGTGGGACACACTGCTGCATACTGATGCGCAGTTGTCACAAAAGTCAACCAAGACTGGAGTCCAGACTTACTAAAGGTGGATATTTGCACTTGCTGATCGTCAATTATTCAGGTACATTTGATTACCTGCACCTTGTGGCTTCTTGCCTTGTTAATTATCACAGATATGGATCTGCTTCGTTTTTGAGTCACATCTTCTCTGTTTTGTCCTAGGTGATTTTGTTTGTTGTTGTTTTTCTTTATTGATAAATTTACAGAGTAATATCTCATGAGCTGTTGTTCATCTCGGGTTGTATTGACCTAGTTTTGTGACATAGATTTGATACGTATTCATGGAACCTGAGGGTTCTTTGCAGCATCTTCGCTGTTCCTGGACTGGCGCCCTATGTACCAAGATGTCTGATGTTGTTACAGCAATCTGCTGGAGATGTCTAACCGAACTGAAACTAGGACAGTTTCATACGATCATGTGACAGGCTTCCTGGTTGCAACCAGACTGGAAAGATGTCAAAATGCCATATCTAAAAGCCTTAGGAAGCTGCTTTACTGATGGATACTTTAAGCTCTTCATGACACATGTCTGTCTATAATATTCACTATAATGTGAATAGATGTACATAAGAAGTATGTGAATTTTCCAAAATCCACAGCCTTGAATAAAGGAAGGATTAATTCCTGTAGTGACAGCATAATATAGTTATGTATTAACATAAACAGAAGGCAGATGTGAAAGTATGACTTCGAAATGCTCTATAAGGCGAAAGGCCATCGTTGCACTAACCTTCTGTTCACACCTCCTTGTGACTAATCCGGCTTCAAGCCTCGAGCTTTCAAACCAAACCATAATTCCAGAAAGGCAAATGGGCAACACTGCAGGTGTTGAATTTAAAAAAGACACATTTTTACTATGAAAGGCACACGGAGAATAGAAGACCAAAATAAATAAATGAATAAATAAATAAGCATGTTAGTATCTGTGAAATAGAGATTAAGACGTGTCCACACAAAAAATAAACAAAATAAAATACAAACTCAGTTAGTAAAGAGGAAAACAATCAAATGACCCAATTTCATGTCTTCATAAATAGGGCATATTACTGTAGGCACTTAGATCAAACACTGTCTTTTTTTTTTAATTATGCGCCATTTTACTGTCTCTTAGAAAAACAAGATATGTTGACATGAAGACATGACAGAAAGCTTTTCCATTCAGGTCAACGAAGCAATCTAAAAGTATGTTTTTAAACAACTGCCTCTGTGTTAAAGTTGCATAATTCAGCATGATCAGGAAACATTTAGAGCATTTGTAAACTTTAATGATCTCTCCCCATTTACTTATCCTTATTTGCAGCAAAAGTGCATTGAGTTTGAGTGTATGAGTATTTAGTAATCTGATGGGTTGTATGTCAACAGAGGGAGAGAGGTGTCAACCTATCACTCAGAATTATGCCAGTCTCAGAAAGCACTGCAGTCTCTGGATACTCAACACTGCCAGAACATCTCACAGATGAGGACAGACCACTAATCCCAAACATGTCGTTCTACTCACTCAAACCAACAGGGTCTCACAGTATTCGCCTTATTTCCTACATGCACTACATGCATGCAGTATGCCTGCCTGACCACTACAAAGTTTTAAACCATTTTTCAAAGAGAGAAGCCTTAAAGTGCTCAGATGACGTATAATCAGGACGGGGCGTTACATACAGCAGTCAAGTAACTGTAGCCTCCTTTGAGGTTTCTGCTCTGCTGAGCTTACCAATGCCACAATTTTCTGTTTCCTACATTGCACTGTGAGGCTCTTGGAATTAAAGCATACACACAAGACATGTGTTTGGTATGCCTTAATTTGGCCAAACTGGGGTTTTTTTTGCCCATGTGATTGGGTTAAGGGGTTCCGTCATTCGTATAACTAAAATCCTGTATAAACTCACAGAACAGAAAGATTGAATCTGTGGCTGTATAGAATTTTAAATCTGCATTTTAAAAATGTGTTCTGGTCTTATCTGAGAGTGTCACAAATGTCTGTCTGCTGGTAATTCTTACAATAAAGCACAGATTAAACAAAGTGAAACTTGAGTTTTTTCGATTTCTTTAGCCGACTAAAGAAACTCAAAGACCACGTATGTGTGTATCGCTTGTCCAGGCATGACATACGAGTCAATCAATGGTGTTTTTATTGATGTCCAAACCTGCTTGTATTAGTTCTTGACGAATGACCTATTTGGAGCCTACGATAATAATATTCTGCATGTTTAACCTTATCATATAACATTCATTTAATTTAATGATTTCATCTGGATGTCTGTATTGATTCTACAGACATGGCAGGTCCCCTGAGATCATCCATGGATTTTTCAGCTGCTCTCCCAAATGATGCATTGTGATTTTGAACCCAAAAGGCCTCTGCCAGGGGAAGGCACTGAAAGCCGTCATCATTTGATAACCTTCTTATACACCTGACTCTTGTTTGTCAGCAACAATACCTCAGAGCTGCAATGTGATTTGGGACATGGTTTTATTGACTCCGGGGGACATGCATCAGTCTTTTTTTGGCAGGTTCACAAAGGTTGGGCATTGGTTTTAGAGGTGGCACTTTCAGGTAAATTGGTTGATACATCCATTCTCACACAAATGATTAAATAAGGTTACATTTCCCTGTTTGTCTATAGCTTTGCTGATTACAGAGTGACTATGTTTAAATGTCACCTCATAGAGCTCTATACGCACAATCATTGGTGTCCAGTCTTTGCTGAGTCTTGGCTATTGATTATGGAGCTGTTTTCAGAGGCTGAACGATGGGAGGAGAATCAGGTCAAAGAGAAAAAAAAAACGATTCTGAGTCCTGCTGCTTCACAGTCCAAGAAGACCTTTGAATAAATATATTTGCAGGTAAGCCATGAAATGCTTTAAGGCGAGGACATATTGTTAGATTGCCTTTATTACAAATGGAAGAAAGATTATAAGAAAAATGTGATTATGTATTTTGTAAAAGTTGGCATAAACATTCCCAGTTTGATTTGACATTAACGCCAACCTATCGAGAGCTCTTACTTCAGTAACTGGACTACAGGGAGTCGAGTACTAAAGTGAGATTTATCGTGGTCCTGCACTGATCCTTGCCTCTGAGGCTCCTCACTTTTTAATGTTTAATCGGGATCGAATGCTTTGTGAGTTTCTTCATCGCTACAGTTTAATCATAATTAATGTAAATGTACAGCAACTGTCTGATGTGGACTCACAATGCTAATTTACATCAAGCTCCAGGGTCTTGCATTTTAGTCTATAAGGTGTTGCAATTGTGAACGCGATTTCCAAATTAATTTTGGAAAATGCAAGACGGGCTCTGATTCTAAAACTAGACAAGTGACAGCCAAAGGCAGAATCAGTTAATTGCCTTGTGTTAATTCCCTATTCTCTGAGCTAATGCAATTACTGGTGAATATAAACTATCACACTTGAGGACACAAAAAGTCATTCTCTCCGTCACTGTGCCTCCATTTGTTTTCAAATGTCACACCCTTGTCAGTTAACTGATTTTATTTAGTCTTAAATGTGTCATTAAAAAGAAATATTTCTGTAAAGAATGCATGATGGAGAGATAAGTGTATTAAATCAAACGTGAAACTTGCAGCTACACAGGTATGTGAAAATATCCCAAGACGGAAGCTCTATCTTGTTATGGCATGTAGAATTAACTTAGTAAAGATCATAGGACATCAATGAGTTACAGAGAGCACCGTCTGCCTGCGCTGTACAATAATCAGATAAAGTACATTTAGTCGCTGGCAGCACCTCAACTGGGCCGAGTGACCCTCACGGGCCTGACAATGAAAAGACTGGCTGGGCTTTTGTCGTAAGCATGCTGGCAGATCTGGCATACAGCGAGGCCTGACCCAGAGGGGGATAAGGAAGGTCAGCAAATGTTTTATTTGCTTTGTGTAGCGAGAAAATGTTATGCAAACGCAGTTAAATACATAACCTACAGAATAAGTGTAAAAACAGCAGTGCCATTGCAGAGTAAAGCACTAGCTTCCACTGAGAGGGGGTGGGGGAGGGGGTCTTGTTGGTGGACAGACAGAGGGGGGCAGAAAGAAAGACTGGAAGAGGGGATGGAAAAAAAAAGAACGGTGACAGATGAAAAACAAAAGGCAGATGTCATGTGGGACCAGAGTCGCTGATAGATGTGATAGATGTGTGTAGCTCGGCACACAGGCAGTGATTCAGGTAGAAAAGGCTTCCCTTTGTGATGCAGATGATAACGCAATCAGCCCCGCTTTGTCTCGGACGATGGGCTCTGCTCCCAGGGACATTGAAAGACAGACACTAATCCGGTGGGTTTGTGTTCTCCAGGCCCACTCATAAAGGCAGTGTCACAGTACCTGGGGTCTGTGTGGATGTGGGTCTCTGAAACGAGGTCTGACCTCTCTCATGGTACACTCTCCCTCCTCCTCTCTCCTCCGCCTCTCGTTCTCCTTGCATTTTTACTCTGAGTAGCTGGCTTTGCTGGGTTGCATACTGGAAGCGCCATGTTGTCAATGCGCATGACTCAAATTCACACGATTTGTGACACAGATCAGGGTCACACTGATGGGTCGGTTACCTTTTTGAGACTAAAGAAAATTAAATTCAATACCTTCCCAAACAAAAAAAAGAAAAAAAGAAGTGACATAAACATAAAACGTACGATTCCATACACCACGTGTTAAATTGGACCTAGATCTTGCAGGGCCATGTTGATACTGGTTCTTTACACAATTTATGTTATGAACGATGTCTGGAAATACATGTCATTGTCCCCTAATGACTTGGATTCCCATCGGGTTAGGATGAATCAGGCTCTCCCTAATAAATATGACTTACCCGGAGACTGTGCAATGCCAATTACCATGTGCTAATTAAGATAACATGATATAAGAATATCCTTGATCTAGATTCCTGTGTGAGATATACGAAAGGTTATAGAGGGGTAAAACAAGTTTGGGCCATATCTATCCAAATTCATCTTTTTTTTTTATAAACAAGAAAACAAAATAGACGCTTTATCTGAAAAGTTGAAGCAGCACTTCCAGTGACATCCAGTGAGGTATTTGCTCATGGGAATGCTGTAAGAGTCAGTGGCTGGAAAAGAAGACTAAACATAAGCACTTGCAACAAATTAAGAAAAAGAGTTGAATGAGAAACATTAGATCTGAGGGCAGCTGATGTGGCAATTAGTGCTGTCACATTGCAGCAAGGTTTCCGGTACAAATCTTGATTGGGCCCCTTCTGTGTGGACTTTTGATGTCCACCCCGGGCCGGTGCAGGTTTTTTTGGGATTGTAAGGAGGTCTCTGAGTCTCTGTGTTGCCCAATGATTGACTGGTAACCCATCGACAGCGTGAGCCACCGTTCAGCAACCGCGAACCAACCGATGGAGGTATGAACGAATAACTTTGACATTCAAACAGCGAGGTGACAAAACTCTTTGTACATAAAATAGGGCTGGCCACAAATACTATAATTATTCAGTGGATCTGTATTTGATGTTTAACTTAGTTAGATATTGTTTTTTTTTTGTTAAATGGCAAAAGAAGGGTTATTTTTTTCCGTTCTGCCTCCCTGTCATTCACTGAATTGGGCTGCATGCCAGTCAACACATTCCCAAATCAAGTGAATTAGTCATGTTTTTTTTTCACTTTTTGAAAGGGGTGAATAAATTGTTTGAAAAAAAAAATCACCAACAAATGTAAAGGAATATTTATTGTAATTTTGGCTTTACCATAGATAGCTTCAGTCACGCCACATTTCACAATACCAATTTATAATACTTATGTCTTTTGAGGTTGTCCAGTGTGACAGTTGACATTCAGCAGGTGATACTGTTTTCCATCCATCCATCCATCCATCCATCCACACCTACTTATCCCTACTCAGGGTAGAGCTGCCTCATGTAATACTTAAGATCTCAAGTTAAGCTGATCCTTTAACAATACCTCTCATAATTCCGTTTAATTTTTTTATTCAGTTTACTTAAATATAATCCAAGCCCACAGATCCGCCAGAGACGTTTTAAAAGGACAGGAGTCATTCAGACATAGTTTCTGTACATCTGTATTCGTTTTTAGAATATACTCCACGGTTGCAACATCTTCTCTGATCACCCTGTCATTCAGTTTGTCTGAGTAGGTGACCATGGATGAGAAAGCTCTCTGGTGAACATGTCTTTACTGTTATACACTTACAAGCAAAATAAAGGAGCTTTTGCAAATGTTTAGTTCATAGGGTCCTTGTATAGCTTGCAGATTAGGGAGCTTTTACAAGACTGTCCAAGACGTACGGTTGTTCGGTCTTTTGCTCAGGAAGTCTTCTTTTTTCTTGAGTCTCATTGTCCCCTCTACCATGATGTCCACTGCAGCTCTGTGAGCTAGTTTCGTTGTTGTTTTCTGTGACACAGTGTCATATAACCATGTGCATTCGACGCAAGAGACAGCGGGAGTGGGTGTGCCAAGTTACTTTACGCCCACATTTTGGACAGGAGACCGTAAAAGCTAGAGGGTACTTGCAGAGAGATCAAATATTCCTTCAAATGATTTTTTTTTAAATCTAAAAAAAACAAAAAAACTTCATTTAAAACAACCAAGATAGGATGGTTATTCTTTTCTTTTTCATTTTTCCAGCACCAAACATGTAACAGCTGGTAGTCCTATTAAAACCACTTCAACACTGTTTGACTTTACTACTAAATTTCTTAAATGTCTATTCACTTTGAACAAAAATGATCCATAAATTAAAATTTGATTTTAGTATGATATTTAGAGGCCAAATATCTGGAACTGGTAACATCGGAAAACAAGGGAAAGTTATCCCAAAGCTGACCTGAACAGCTGAAAGCATGAAAACTGTGTCAAAAAGTCCATCCTGTGTGGAACTGAAACTGAAGTTAAATTTGTTGAACAGACTAATGACAAGAGCAATGTACACATCTATTTTATTTTTAGAGCCAGCTGGGACAAAAACCCACAAAACAGAAATCCCCAGTGTGAATGTTTTCACAAAGCCAGCTTACAGGACCCAATTGTCTTTATTTTTTACTAAAAGACATTTTAGTAATAATAATAATAATATTAATAATATTAATATTAATAATAATGATAATAATAATAAGTAACACAGTATGCTATTTACTTCTACTAATGTGAACAAGTTCAACTAAAAATACATACAGAGGCTACATAATTCATCAAGGTTTCTCAGTCCCAGAGCCTGTAATCTTATAAAAAGAGAAAAAAAAATTAAAAAATAAGCAATTCAGTGATACTCATGCCTTAATCTCACCCTAGAGGTAGCCATGGATGTTTCAGAAATGTGACACCCCCTTCAAGTGAAACAACTGGTACCAGCACTAATTGAAATTTTGCATGCAAAAGTGACAATGCCTGGGCCCTCGGCAGCATGGATTAAGCCTTGAATAGGGACAGATTCTTTGTGAAAGCCTACTGTGGCGGTTGGCGAACAGGCCAGCTCCCTGCATCTGCTGGTTGAGTGGACCGAGAAAACACTGGATTCTATACAGTTGGTGTTTTACCTTCTTATCCCATTTCAAAACCCACCTCTGTGTCTTTTTATTCTCACCCCCCCAAAAATAACATAATTCCTCCATGTTGCAAGCATATATTTATTCCTTGCAACACATCTCCATTCAAAATCAGCTACGGAATTTACATATGAAAGCATCTTCCCTAAACTTGGCAGGACTTAATAAACATAACAATAATACAGTGTGCTGAACTATCAAGCTGTCCCACTTGGAGTTGAAAAAGTATAATACAATATACAGTATGTAGGTTATAAAAAAAACAACTTGGCCTGTGTTTGTCGATGTTCAACTGAGCGAGCTCCAGTTTTCAATACATAGCTGAAGGAATGCAGCGAATTTTGAAATGCAATCAAATCTGGAAGACGTTTTTTTAAAGACTCCTTGCTGTGAGCTCATTCTACCCAACGTCACCATCCTCTACAGTGGATTTTGTCCCATTATGTTTCCTTCAAAGAAAGAGAAAAAAGAATGTTGTATCAAAGTGATTTATCATTCTACTGACTCCAACAATGACTTGCATACAAGTCTAGAGGAGGTTGTTGTTGCATCGTAGCAACAAGAAACCTCCCAGAAAACGTTCGGACAGTAGAAACTCAAACATCACAGTCGGAAAAAAAAAGAATAAAAAGGAGGGGGGCGGTTGCGGAAAAGCCAAATGATCCATCTTGTAAATCTCATCTCCTCCTTACAATGCAGTCTACTCCAATTCTACGGCTGGGGATGAATCTGAAAATTTCCACTCAGCAGAATTAGATGAGTGCTGCTGATGTTAGTTGAGCTGTCAACTTAGCACTGATTGCAATGAATGGGTAAGCTAATGAAGGGATAAATCCACAGTGTGTTTTCATGGACATGTTTGACAGAGCTGGGCTAATTTCTTTGGCAGGAGTACATCCATTATTTTTTATTTGTTTGTTTTTAGAAGCCAGTCTGTTGCTGTTATCTAAACCAGGAATACGTGGCATCGACTTACATTAGCACCAATCGACAATTCAAAGTTACTTGGCAGTCCGCAGGATCAATGCTTTGTGACAAAAAAAATAGTTGAATAACACTTATGGATGAATGTGATTTAAACTTAGAGAGTGGAACATACTGTACTCAGAGACACTGAGGAAAATGGCTGTAGACCCCATTCAAATGTCAGTGCTCCAAGGCCAATTTACAGTATAGTACCTATATAATGGTTTGTAGTGTTGACATACTATTTGTAAAATTAGACACTTGGGACATAGCTGTGATTTTGTTAAGTTCAGCCAGTTTTAATCCTCTAATCCTCTCCAGCATGCCTCCTGCCTGATTCATTGATTATTTGTATAACAAGCAGCCCTTTTATGTGTACTCCCCAGATATGATAATTACGACTATTCTTAACCAAACCTTTTGTACGTGTTTTGCCGTTCACTGAGTAATACAAATTTTATGTTGTATAGGAGGAAACACTGACGATAAAGAAATTATGTAAGTCTGAGACGAGGGTTATTTTTGTTAATAAACAAAAAGAAAAAACACGCAAAAAAAAAAAAAAAGTCCCTTCATTAAATGCGTCACAATGATCCACTCGAGGGAACGATTTCCTTTGCATGTCAGGATTTTTTTTTTTTTTTTTTTTTTCGGATTAGAGCTGCAGTGACCTGTTTTTCAACTCTTTATTATTCCTACGCAAGCCTTCCTTGCAACTTCATTGGACAGCCAAGTAGGGTGAGTCACAGGGTAGATTCGAGATGGGGGGGGGCTTTATTCAGTTGGCGACAGGGTAATCTGAGTTCCAAATCATAAACTGAAGAACCGCAACCAAAAGGTATTTGCGATGTGCATCCTGTGTTTCTTCTCCAGCGATAACAGAATTAGAGTTAAACCAGCAGGAACTGTATTCACACGCTCAAATTGCTATTTGAGATACATGCTGACTGATGATTGAAGGAATATATTACCAAAGCCTGCAATGAACAGTAAATTTTACAAACACAACCACCAGAAAACGTGGCCTTGTTTGTATTTTAAAGACTTCGAGAAAGCAAGGGAAAGTGGGGCTCTGTAAGTGTGAAATTGCTGTTATTTTTGGCAATTGTCATTTCCTGTGCGTCCCTTGAACTTGGACAGAAAAGCAGGGGTAAGTAAAAGTCTCAGAAAGGCCTTATTATAGCAATTTAGAAATCACAATATTGCTAATTAAATGAAAACAAATTGCTGGAAATATGCACATAAACATGGGATGATGTTACACAGACAAACCAAAGTGTACTTATTTTTATTACGAAATTTATTTTACATCAAAAACATATTTTGTGTAAATCAATGCTCGATAACTTAATTTAAAAATATCATATAAAATTACGATTTAATTTACACAATTTTAACAAATTAAACTGATTTTTTTTTTATATTTTATGACCAAATATTATATTCTGACATACTGATTTAAAAAAAAAAAAATCAATTTATGAATTGTAAATTTTTTTTTTTTTTTTTGCATCATTCATTGAATTTGCAGACAGACTGAATTGTGAATATATACATTCTTAAAATAATGAGATTATCTACTAATAAATCCTACAAATTTTAAATTTTAAACAATTCCACGAATATTAAAGCGGTTGTTGAATAGTGTAATTGAAGCCGGTGAAAATGACCTTTAAAGTTCTGGATACGTGACTGAGTTAAATAAGTCTCTCCATAAATACATACGCTGTTGGTTAAAATCTGTTCCAGTTATATGGTCTGTCCTTTTGTCCAACCTGTCTGTACAAATCTGGGATGTTACATGATCTAAGGATGGCACTGTAAACACTAATCTCATTTTATTCTCCCTACTTTTCTTTTTATTGTGCTGCATCCTGTTCTTACATTTGGCTCAGTTTTAAATTGTCTTTGCTCCAGCTGTAATTATGAGGTTAAGTTAAACTGACCAGAGGAAGAAGACACATTTGTTTTCCAAACGCAACCTAAAATTGTAAATGACTAGACTGACACTTTCCACTCAAAGGGCAAACAGAGTCCAGCTACTGTAAAAACACCTGCAAATTAAATTCATACATTTTATTGTGCTAGAGTGACGCCTTTTAAATTACCTAATTTGAGGGAATGATGAAGCTAACAATGCTTAAGTCTCCATCTGCATCCAAATCTTGCATATTTGAATGCAGAAGGATTTTTGGTGTGACTGTGAAGCATAAATGACGGTCCTGTAAATAATGACTGTTTTCACCATTCAACCTGTTTCATTGTGCGTTGAGCCACGCTGACTGATGCCCTTTTACTCCTTTTGCAAAGCTTTGCGTTCAACTGACTGCATAGTGACCTGAGATCCTTTTGTGAGCGAAAACCCGGGGACGTGCTGCTTGTACGTTTGCATATTTATTCCCAGTAACGCTTAAATGAGACGTCCTCGACTGCTTTTTTCACGCTTTTATGGGCAACTGTTTGACAACTGATGGCGACACACCTCCATGGACCCAGACGCTCGAGTCAAAGGCTGGTCTTCTGTCGTAACGTCGCTAAATGTGCACAACCAGAGCAGCTTTATTCCGTAATTAAAGCAAATAACGATTGATAGCGTTCACTGCGCCAAGTATGAGATGCAGGAGCGCGTGTTGTTGCGTCCCACTGAGCGGACTTTGTTACGTTTTAGAGCTATAAACGAAACCGCAGAACATATTAAGATACATGAACGGAGAAGAGAAGTGATTCTTTTATTTTTTTTTTTAAATTAAATTAATACTAATAACACTAAAAATAATGAAAATGATAACAATAATAATAATAATTATTATTATTTAAAAAATCGTTAAGACACGCGCTTTGTCTAACTGAGCCGGCACGAGGATGCGTCTTTAACGTTGGGATGCAAAGCGTTGCCTTACCTTCAATAGCTATTACGGTCGGTATGGTCCATAATATCCATAGAATATCCATTATTGGTCACTTAAAAAGCCCAGACATTCAAATAAAGTAGGTCCCGAAAGCCATTGACGGATGGAGCAGAGAGGTGGGATTGATGGTCCTTCTCCTCCAGCAGGGCGATCCAGATAGCAGGGCAAACGAACTCAAATCTGAACCAAGTTTGGGCGAAACCAAAACAATCGCAGACAGAGGGGAGCACCGAGTACCGCGCGCACACGTCTCCGCATTTTAACGGTACGTAAAAATACTCTTTGTTCTAAAGGGCAAACAAAAAAAAAATATATAAATACATTATTATATAGCGTTTTGATTATTACTTCCATAGACTCAGAAGGTCGGGAGGAGAATCGTTCATCCCCTTCAAACCCACTTCAATTTTCCCCGCTGTCAATCACTGACAGGCCAGCAGTCAACACGGCCTTACCTACAAGTAATTAAGTGTTTAGTTGCCGCGCATAAACGAGGGAGCAACTTATTCTGGCAGCCAGTGTCAAGCTGGGTTGGTGTGATTTTGGATGCAGATTCTTCCCTTATCAGACAAACTTTACATGTGTCACTGGGATTCGCTGAGAGCTTCCCACGGATCATAAAAAGTACTTTTGAGCTGACTGTAACAGGTGAACAGCACGAGAGGGAAAACAATGTAAGTTTAAGATTTATCTCAATATATATATATATATATATATATATATATATATATATATATATATATATATATATATATATATATATATATATATATATATATATATATATATATGTGGTGTGTGTGTGTAAGTCTACCCTTGTACCTAAGTAATTAATTTTTGTCTCTTACCAGTGTATGTATAAATCAGTAAGTAACTAGTGCCTCCATAGGTTCATCGCTGTTTTATTTAGTTTGACGGACTGTTTTTTATGTAATGCATTCAATTTATTTTATTTTCATGAAGCTGAGCTAGAAATTTGCATACTATATTTAAAATGTGACTGAATGGCCTTCAGTATTTATTAGTAAATCTAAACAGCAAGTTATTTTCCAGCTACAGAGCCAGAGAAACAAAGTAGTAAAGTGAAATGTGGCTTACCCTGAAAAGCAGAACTTTTCCTTCTGCTAATCATCATAAAAAAAAGATAATTAATAGCTGTAATAATGGCTTGCAGTAAGTAAGAATTTGAAAACATGGCACAGTTGTTCTTCAAGAATTATTTATACTGAGATGTGTTTTCTCTAAAGTGATTTAAGTCAGCATAAATGAGTTTGGCAGCCTTATTACTAGCTATCATTTCCCCCACAATCAATAAAAATGCTACGTTGAAAAATATAGACATTTCAATAGTCAATAATTAATTTAACTTTTATGAGTTTCCTTTTGTTTGAGAGAGATTACACTTTACAAAGTTGACCATGTTACTTTGCATCGAATCTGGAATTAATTAACATCTTGAAAACTACAGTTATATTTTTGAAATTTAGACAAAGCAATATAATGCCCATATCGTGCTCCCGCAGTTGTTGGAAAAATTCCCTGGCCTTTATAAATGTTTTCTTAATATCCACAGACACACACACACACACACACACACACACACACACACACACACACACACACACACACACACACACACGTCTTAATGGTTCTTGTACAATAAAAGTGAGAGAAAAACAAAGCTGTGATGCACATGTGTTGATGATAAATCCACCATATACAAGTAAACATAGCAAGAACGGCCTCCTGGATATGAAGTTACTGAAGCTGGCTCAAAAAAAAAAGAAAAAAAAAGAATTTATGATAAGTAGTTTGTCGTCAAACATGCCTTTCTTATTACAAGCCGTGGCGCTGTGGCTATACAGCAGGACTCTCATGGGTTAAATGAGCCAGGCTGATTTATTTGCCTCCACTGGGTTGGACTGTATTGATTCCAGGTCACTTGACTGGCTGGCTTCAGATCATGTTCAGGTGACTTCAAAACAGATGGAACAAAACGGCGTAGCACTGAGAAAGCAGCTTTGCCTCTTTATAATGAGTTCCATACAGGCTCAATATTAACATTGGTTAGACGTGAAGCAAGAGATGAAGAAATTATATACATACTCGTCCTTGCCATGCTATGGTATAATAGATACAAAGTCTGCTGTGGGTGTAATAAAATATTTATGGAGTAAAGCAGAACAGTCTGAATGTGGCCGAGATCCTCTCATGTTCGTCTGCAAGTCTGTAATGTGGCAAAACCAAAACATACGGCAGTAACGCTCCTTAATACAGCAGCACCGAAACAGCTCAGTGCACTCTAACGCTGACCACAGCAATAAAAACAAAACACACCACACCAAACACGCAGCAAATTACCTGCAAATCACTCCTGAATAATGCACGCAACGTACACAAAAAAATCTTTTCTTCTGTGGGCCTTAACAAGGTTAATGGTCGTATCACTTTGTAAAAAGATGTCAAAACTTTATATTTGATCATCTTATATTATGTAAACTAAAATTTCATTACGGCAACAAGGCAAAGTGTCTATGGAGCTATATATATATATATATATATATATATATATATATATATATATATATATATATATATACATATATATATACATATATATATATATAATTTGACACATATTTAGACTGCAAAAACCTCTTTACATAAACTTACATTTTACTATTTACATATCGTTTCAAACTCCGTATATTTACATTTCATAAAATAAATGGATTTTACATTATGACTAGGTACATAAACGTAGAAGGTTTTATGTAAATTAATATAACATCAACATTAGTAGTGATTATTTAATGTAAAAACAAACAAAAGTGTAATTTAGTAACAGAACATAGTGTAACCCTGCAGGACATTTTCTGCTTTGGAAATTTGATAATATTAATTTTGTATGCTTTTTGTGATTTTTCAAAATCAAATCAAACAGTTATTGAATGTGAAATCTGTGATCATAAGGAATACAATCAATTGAACATATATTGGCTCAAGGATGGTTAAAATATGAACACTTGAATAGAAAAAACATAATATGCAAGAATTCACTTTACAATTTAATGTTTGTTATTACCAAAAAAAAATACCATAATTCAGCACCAAAGTTCATACAAAAGTAAATAAATATGTGTCAAAAGTCACAATGTAATATATATATACATATATGAGATGCAGAACCACTGGCAGAGCAAAAATAAAAAAAACTGGAGTGGATTTGTATCCCAGATCTGTTTACTGTCATTGCATCAACACTGCCACCTAGAGTTTAAATGCTGAACATTCACCTTAGGCACAGCATCCATCCATCATCTATACCCACTGATTCCTATGTGGAGTCACAGGAGTGCTGGAACCTATCCCAGCTGTCTTCAGGTGAAGGCAGGAATCCTGGACAGGTCGCCAGTCCATCACGTGGCTGCATGTACACATACATATTACACTCCCTTAGGTGGGTAATTTAGAGGTACTGGTCAACCTAGTGCGAATGTCTTTGGACTGTGTGGGGAATCCCGAGTATCTGGAGAAACCCACGCAAGCATGGGAAGCATAAAAACTCCACACTGAAAGTCCCGACACTAGATTCATACAGGAGCTTTCTACCGGGGAGGCAACAACCTTCACACAAGCCTTTATATTAAAAACATTACAAATTTCTTCCAAACAGTACCTGAAGTTATTTTTTTCAATATATTAACAATCTTTTGCAAGCATTACTTTTGTATGTCATATTTTTTAAATTCAAAATACATATTTTGAATTTGAAGATGAAAATAAAAAACATTTTAAATAATCTTAAGACAAGGGTGCAATTTTCAAATAGGAACAAAACACTATAATGTGCAATATTATTGCTATATTCTGAATAATCTTATGGAATATAAAAATAGTGCACTTTAAATTCTTAATTTGACTTAGATGTAAAGCAATCCATTTCATGACTATAAGTTGGATTAAAGTAAAAAAAAAAAAGCCTATAAATAAATGTCCATTGGTGCAGAACTGCAGTAAAAAAAAAAAAAGAAAATTGTTTCATTGACAATTTCTGCAGAGATGTGACATTTTCACATAAATATTTACGTACATTAATTTCAGTTTTAAATTTAAACGTAGGTGACCTAAGGCTACTACAAGAGCTCGTCACCTTAAGTTAAATAAATACACAATATTCCTCAGTGACTCTGAAATGAAGTTTGTGAGCAGTTAAATAATTCCTGCAGTTTAAAAGCTATTCTTTCCCTTTTGCATTTTTTTTTTTTTTTGGCTTGTAACCCAGTCCGTTCAAAGCAACCACTCTAGTTTGGAATCGATTTCACTTTGACTCGTAAAGAGCTTATGATGTTTTGTTCCCAGTCAGCATCAGCAGCTGGTAAAAGAGCTTGAAAATGAAATGGTTTATTCTCCATAAATGATGATATTGCTGATCCCTGACCCTGAGCTGGAAAACGCTATAGACTCGTCTAATCTTGAAAGACCTTTTGCATGTGGATTAACCTTAGCTGAGACCACGTCTTCATAGGCATCCTGAATCAGTTGGATTAAACTTTGTCAGCACAGGAATTAAACTAAACTTGGATGGTCCCAGTTTTTATAAGTTAGGGTTTTTCTTGTTTGTTTGCTTGTTTTTATCTATTTGTCTCATCAGAGAAAACAAACTTTGCTTCTGTATGCTTTGTTGCTATTCTAAATTAAGTGGAACTGCCAAATAATGTTTTTTAGTGGTTTCAAAAGGAATGCGTTTGTTAGGTTGAGGTTTGTAAAACTTTGCTTACTTGCTCATCTTTCCATGAAGTCTCTTCCGTACCGCACTGCTCTCCACCACCTTCCCAGCAGACTGGATCCGCCGTGCCAAAAATTTAATTCAATCCCACTAAGAGTTGTTTGAGCTTTAATTAAATAGACCAAGAGCCTTGGCAAGATTTTACTTTCTGTCTTGTTAAGTGAACTTTACTGCCACTGTAGAATTGTCACAATCAGGCTCAGAAAGTAGATATGATCACCGGAGTCCCTTTAACTTCTTTACAACAAAATAATATAATTATTGAGCTCAAGCTTTGTGTTTTCTTTTAGAAAACGAGATGAAGTGAAGACTGCAGTCAGAGTTTTCTTTAGTTTATGACTACTGGCGTGTAGTTAAATAGAAATGTCTTTGAATGCTGTACGCCTGTCAGAGGGCAGACAACACTTTTTATCGTCATAATAAATCTGAGTACTGTTGCAGTAAAAAGTAGTTCAGCTGACAGTCACGATGAAATGAATGCATTGATTTAATGGCAGTCATCAATCATGGCTTTGGTTTTGTATGCAGCCATCTTCTAATTGATGTGAACTGTTCACATAAATCTCTCCGCCGTGTGTTGATGCAGCAGTGTTGTTGATGTTGAGGTTTTGCATCTCTGAGCCGAAGATGGTGTCTGTCTGTAACACAAACTGTGTCGCAGCTACATGTGTTACACTCATCATCCTATAAAATGGATCGTCTTGCTATTACGTTAGAAGTGACTCTGTATATAAAAAGGCTATTTATACACGAGTGATCTTGCAGCTTTACTTTCAGGAAATAACTTTTTTTTTTTTTTTGGCCTCTAACGGAAGTAGCTGAGCTTATTGTCATCAAATGTGTTTCTCTCAGGGAGAAATTGTAAGGGGAAATTTGTGTGGCAGGACTCTTACATGTAAATCCAGTGTTATTTGTGCAGAGGCAAGTCACAAAATAAGTGTACTGGTTGCTGCTGTGGCCTGACTGGAGTGATGTGTACTTACAGTTAGGACGCGATTCCTCTGCAGCAGCATTTGTGTGTCTGTTTGTCTGTCAGCAGGACAAAACCAAAGCTACAGTTCAGGTTTCACGATGGTGATGAACAGGTGGAGCGTGGCCAGCGGGAGAGCCTACTAAATTTTGCTGTAGATCCGGATTGCTCAATAAAAGTGGAAAATGAATGCCAGACTTGGAAGAAGATGCGTTCTCTAATTGCCTGCCATGTGTTTTTCATTTTTTTTCTTGCCTTCTCTTCTGACCATTTTCTTATTTTATATTCAGATCTGCTGTGACCTGATCTTTTCTTCTTTTGGGTATAATTTTTTTCTTTTTGATTTTTTTTTTTTTTTTGAAACTCTGGGAACTTCTTTGTATTTTTATTTTTTTACTTACATCTCATGCTTAATTAGTAGGTCAGTCAGTAATGACAATTTAATGTGACATCAATAAAAAGAAATTCTCATGAACTAAATGTACTGTAATTATTTTACTTGACATGTTATAATCAAACCGAGCTCAAGGAGATCTCCTTACAGGAGGAAAGCCAGACTCTTGAACATGGCGCGCCTCCTTATCTTTTCCTCTCCTCTCTCCATCTAGACTGTCGCCAGCACAGAGCAACAGATGGAGGTGCACAACAGGATATTACCACTAAGAGGATTCCTGTTTCTTTGCCCGTAGCTCTGGACTTTTTTGCAGGGACAAAGTCTTTCATCGTGACCCAGCGCGATTGGCTTACTGGAACTGATAGAGTTGTTGTCTAAGCCACTACACATGTTGACTTGCTTGGCGAACAGACATCCCGATCGATTCCGCCGTGAATAACGCTGAATTAAGTAAGTAGCTGGGATTAAAAAGTGCCGGTAGTCCCTGAACTCTGAACTTTTACTCAGAACTGTTAGATCCGACTCTCTCTGTCAATGAATGGCCGGATTGGCTGGTGTCAAGTTTATTAACCTGCCCAGCCTGCAAAAAAGACATTACAAAGGGAGTGTGTACTGGTCATTCACAGAAAGCTGTTATATTTATATTTTTGATGCAGTGATTAAATAAGGATAAATGAAAGTAAGAAACAATATTATTTCTTATTTCTAACCATTTAATTACTTGAAGAGAATTTTGTGAAATAAGTGAACGGCTGTAGTTATTTATTCTGTGGCAATTGTTGAATTAAAAACAATAAGCACATTTTCTTGTATCACTTGTTTAAAGATGCATGAGGTCACAGATTAGCCTATAACACATATTAAGATCAGTCAGATGTTCGCAGCCTCAGTAAAATGAAGGTCACAGAGTGATGTCATGACTCCGTTAAGCAGAAGTAAAGCAATAAAAATCTGATCATTCTCAAAACCTATTTGCTGAAAAGTATCTAAAACTGCAGCTTTGAGTTCTTTAGTGGTTGCATGGGTTAGTAATAAAATAATACAAGATTCGATTAGGTTTTAAGAAGGGCGGTGATGTTGGTGTTTTGCTTTATTAAACTATGGTGTCTTTGTTGGTTGAGTTTGGTGCGTTTTGAAGCCTTTTATTCACTGTTGGGGAAGTGAGAGTGAAATAAAGTGCAAAAAGAAATTCAGGATGGCAACAAGATTCCATCTATAAAAAATTCATGGCACCGGCGTGTTTCTAATGGCTCAGGAAGTCTGATGACACGCTAACCCTCTATTCTGAAAGGATTCGCATGACAAACTGTACATGATTACAGGCTGTGTGTTTGGGTCATTTGTGCTTTGTGGGCAAATGGACATTTGAGCACGTGTTGGCTTACCATAATGCATTTCAGCGGAGCTGAGAACACAAGTTCCACCGTGCACATTTACTTTCTTGATGTAAAATGAAATGTGCATGCCATATGAGCTGACAGCTTGAGGCCCGGTATGCACAGTGTGTTTCACGTCTCTATCAGGAACAAACGCCTCTCACACTCTTTGTTCATCAAAATTGTTCTGTCTGTTTTGGGGATTTTACTTTTCCACGGTACAGTGTGTTTTTTTCAATTTTTTTTTATTTTATTTTGTTTCCAGCACATTGTGGAAGTTTTACTTGATTTCTCTTTGCTTTATGAATTATTACATTTTGAAATTGATTCGTATATTTCTTTAGTCCTATTTATTAGCAGATGATTAAAAACAAATACAAATCTTTAAAGGTGAATATACATTTATGTCAAGCTTGCATAGTTCAGTAAAGCTCTGATAAACGTCCTACAGCCATGTAATGATTTGATTGGGGTGTAAGAGCTGTTTTAAAGCATAAAGATCATTAATTTAGCTTGGTGCTGCTCTAAGGGATTTTGTCTTTTTATTGTGTTTTCTTTGTATTTAACCTCAACCTTGAGAGGAAGCGGGGTGAGAAACTGTGAATCTCCAAGGGGAGCCAATTATATTTTCTCCTATGTTCTCTTCAATGTAACGGCTCAGCAACGTGATCTTTTTCTACCCTCTAAGTGTTTTCTTTTCTCAGTACACTTAAGAAAAGAGGTTTATTTTTCATAGGGCCCATCGAGCTGACCTCTATTATTTCTTATTCCATGAATATCTTGCGCACAAAAGTGCTTTCCTGTATATGTGACAGCAGCTCCATGGTTGAAGTAAATCATATGATTCTGAAAGTTGTTTTACAGTTCATAAGATAAACATTGATCGCCAGCTTTGGGGGTTTGTGTGGTGCAGTTTTAAGTGCTGAGGCAAACATTTCCCCCCTCCGGTCATCCTCATGACTGCAGCTTCACATGAAGCTTATGCAGTTAGTTACATGGTAACTTTCCAAACCAAATAGCTTGTGGCAAGAATTTCTGCTTTGCAGACTAGGACACATTTGTCGCCATAAACCAGGGTTTGTCTGAGGGTTTCCGGACGCTCAGACTCTCAGACGAGACTTAAGCTGCCAAGCAAAGGATAACAATTTATGTTTATGAAGCGTTTAAAATGGTGTGCAAAGATAAAGGCAACATACAAGAGGAGCAGTTGCTGGAAGTAATTCTGATTTGATAGGAGTAACTGAGTACAACGAGTGACACATGCCTGTGTGAGGCCACGTTGCGCGTTAGTGCTCATGTATGCGTCAGCATACATGCAAATGCCATCGTGCATAATTGTCTGTGTGAAGAGAGGAAACAGTAGGAGCAAAAACTGCAGAACAGAGCAGGGAAATAGAGCAGAAGAGTACGTGCCTGACATAAAGAAATCTTGAATAATTCTGCCTTAAGATGTGCAAGGGCTGCAAAGAGCAAAGGGGAGTATCCAGAGGTCGTTCCCATAGCAACCTTTGCCCAGGGAGATCACTGACCATCCCGCCATGTAGTGCATGCGGGGCACAGATTGTAGGTCACATATGGCACCAGCGATCCAATCAAGCCTAATCTGGCTTGACTTGTGGGTTATAAATTATACTGGAAAGCTGGTTTACACTGTGGCTTAGCTCATCAGCAGGGTCAACTGTATGATAACAGCTATGTTAATGGAAACTTGATGAACTGACCCATTAAATGTGTATATCAACAAATATATGTTTTGTCTCTCACTGGGGAACACAAACGGCTCAGGAGTTCAACCGCCAAGCGTAAAAGCCACCACTATGAAGATTAATTGGTTGACATGAATGGCCTATATACATATTTCTATGAACATATGCTGAAAATGTAACACAGCGTTAGCAGATACAAAACAATGTTCACGTGCCATCGTGGTTGTTGTTCTCGTACTTCCCTCTCATAATCATGTGATTCACCAAAACACTACAGATATGACGTTGTGTACTCTTCCTTTAATTCTTGGATTCTTATGCAATTTTACATATTCAAAGCATCATTTCTTTTTTAATCAAGTTAGATTGATTGATAACAGTCTATTTTAAGGCAGATATGCATTCCTTAAAACTTCATAAGAAAAAATAAATAAAAACAAAGTACTGTTTAGTTTTTAGTTTAGCCTCTGGAAGACCTTAAGGACTGGGGTTTTAGGATGCCATGTCATTAAGAGGAAAATTAATAAAACATCAAACTTTTCTTTCTTTCTTTAACAAATAAAAACAATGTATTTTTCAAAATGTTTGGACATCTTTGCAGGGACATGTTATTCATACTTTCAAACAGATGCAAAGTCGTCAGTGCGAGGAAATCTCTGAAAGCACTTCTTGGAGGTGTGAGAGAGAGTAGACGGTTGCAGCCCAAACACGGACATGAATGATTTACTCATCGCATGGCTGCAGTACAGGAATACTGTTGCTTGCTGACATCAAATAGCCCTGACAGTTTGATGCACACGTATAAACTCGCAAAAGACCCACTCCCATTTTTTTTTTTACACTGACAAATCCTATTTCATGTTAGCTGCATCATTCTGCATTATTAAAACAAATTTATGTCACAGTAAAACTGTGATTTGTTTATGAGGATTTTTTTTTTCGTGAGAAATGGCGCAGAGGAAATATTATTAGTCATATAAGTCTCCCCAACTCTTATAGTTCAGCTCAGCGTGTACAGTGTGTGGCTGCAGATAAAAACACAGACGGATCAGGATGTAATACATAAAATGCTGGAGGAAATAAAAGTTTCCCTCTGGGATAAAAGCTTCTTGTCATATTCCCCGGTGTAATTAAAAAATCTAGAAGATGTGAATTTAAAATAGCATTTATTATTTATGGAAGAAAGAATAAGAAATAACTTGAGTATGAAACATTTGCGTGAGTATGGCGTTTTCAAGTTGTAGATACGTCTTATTTTAAAGAAAATAACGTACCTAAATTTAGCAGATGTTAGTTAGTAGGAGAGGCAGCTCTCTGTGAATAAGGTCAACCTGAGTCTGATGGAAACCGACTCCTGATCGCCAACCGTCTCGCCCCGCTTCATCACCGCCCCGTGGTTCGTGATTTCATGAGTGAGCTGGTAATAATCACGGCTGACTGGGTTTTCACCTTTTTTGCTGAGATCTATAAGTGAGGGCACATATGGGACTGCTTGAGGTCTGAAGTCAGGGAAGTCCTTGTGTCTGCTTTTCATTCCTAGCTGCTTCTTTTTACTCTTCCAAGATGAAGAAATGGCACATTACGTTAGGCAGGACTACAGTAATCACTGTGGAAGTGTAAAAGGTGAGTATTGTGCAGTACAGAGTTACTCTCCACCTACTTTTCATGTTACACAAGTGTTTTTTTGTTTTTGTTTTGTTTTGATTTTGGAACTCATAGAAACAAACTGGAAAATAATAAGAATCTAAATTGTGAGACCACAGATATAAATGTAATTTTGCACATCTTGATATGTTTAAGAAAATAACTTTTAACTATTAATAAAATAAAAAATAAATAAATAATTCACAGAATTATTTATTCTTGTTACTGGAAACCAAAATATTTAATTACTTGCAATAAAAAAAAATCTTTTTATTTTATTTAATTGATTGAATATAATTTAATATACAGGTATTATATCACCCAAAAGTAATTGAAAATACATGTGTGTCTCCTTATTAGGTTACGTTTATAGTGGAAGCTCCGGTTGCTTGTCTAGATGTTTGTCTACATGAGAATGACTCACAGCGTAACACAATCAGAGTCACAAATGAAAAAAAACTGAACTGTCCTGATTATTTTCCCTCAAAATCATCCTACATTCGTTAAAGCTTCTGTCATTTCATTTGGGTGATTTATATCTGAACAAAGACAAATATCACAAACATCATTCTGATTAAATAAAAGGAGAGAGAGAAAAGCTCACAGTACCCAAAAGGGATTGACAAAATTAAGTCAAAATGAATGAAAATGAATGAATTAAAAATAAGATCATTTTTGGAAGATTTATTTCTTATTAACAGCAAATTATTGTTTACTTTTACAGCTCAGTTGTTGTGTATTAAATTTCCTTTCCATTAAAAGATGTAACTTCCCTAAGTAGAGTTTGATTAATTGACCAGTGGGTCAACTAATTTGGTTTGATGAGTGTTTTTTTTTAATTTATTTACACAATTTAAATTTTCATTACGACATGTCCATGTTGTTTTTACACTCTAACTTGTTATTCAATCTATTTCACAGACTGCTTTCTTAAGTTATGGCACTCACTTCATATAAATTAGAAAAACAAGTTAAATAATTAAATATAATGTAACATAGTTTATAACATAATTTAATCATGTTATATTCAACAGAGTGGAGACAAGATTAATGACCAGCGGCCATCACGTTCCTTCGCGTCATGTCAGCACAGACAGCTTCTAATTCTCACAGTGTCCTTCTGAACTCTGCAGCTGTATCTTTAAAACGTCCTCAAGGTTCAGTGAGCTTGATGGAACTTTCTGGTACAGTCAGGTTCACCCAGCGTGAGTGATCGAGCCTTTTCTTTTTTTTGAATCATGCAATGTTCTACCTCTCAGACGGCTTGTTTCGGTAAAGCAGCCTATTCCAAACACAAGGAGGAGAGGTATGACCGGAGAGACGAGCAAAAGGTGACAAGAGCGGAAGTCTGACACTAATGCAGTTTGAAATTGTCTGTAATGTCCTGTTTCTAAATTGGAAAAATTGACCTTCCTGGTAGAGGTGACACTTCAGGATGTTTCACAGGCTAAGTGGAGGTTTGGGAGCAAGCTGCAGCTGAGCATGAAGGCCGGGCAAATATTTCATGAGTAATTTAATATCTGGAACAGAGCGCTCTCCACTCGGGACGCTGGCCCGGATATAGACAGTGATCTGGAAAGAAGCGGGGAGGGGTGAAAAGAGTCAAAAGGGCAGACCAATGAGTAGTTAACACTGTACATCAACTCTCCTCCAAGGCTGCTCAGAGATGAGGAGCTGCCATTAACCTAAAAAGCTTTCATCTCAGGACACATTTCTAATAATCTACTTTGCTGAACTGGGCCCGTCCTCATTATTTTTCACAAGTAAAGCAATTTGTTTTTAAGAAGGCCAGTGTCAAGTAGCGGGCTTTAAAACGATCACCTTATGTGCATTTTAATCTACTTATCTTATCATATTAATAGCAGGATTGAAAACACAGTACATATTCACTATGCAGGTACATGTTAACGCTATTGTATGGAAAACAACATTAAAAAAGATCTAATTGTAGGATTTTCAGCTTTGACATAAGCGGAAAAGCCGGTTTTTAATAAAAGTATCTCCTGATTATATGCTGCATGGAGGACAAACTTCAGAGAAACTTTGAGTAAGTGTGTCAGGCAGGAAGGAATCATTTAAAGAGATAAAACTTACATAAACACAGAGAGCCTGATGAAAATTTCATTAAGTCTAAGTAAAAGGAATGATTACCCAAGATTCTTCATTCTCTTGTGTGTTCAGTACCGTTGCTAGTTGTTTGTGTCTAGATAATTTCGCATGAGACGAGATAAAACATAAAAACAAAATCTATTTCTCTCTTACGGTCTAAGTAAATGTAAAAAGTAAGAATCTCTTAGTTTTCACAGACATATTCCATTTTTTTTTTTAAATATACCAGCTAGGGAGAGATGTACCACCTCTCCCATGACACCCTGCATAAAAAGGGAAAAAGTTATATAAAAATGGATAAAACTACGGGTAGTGCTTAAATATTCTCATTACCAATGCATTTGCATGCATACAGTAAAAAAACAAAGAGAAAGTTCTAGATTTATGCACCTACATTTGCAAAAAAGGTAGATAAGATTTGTAAATACTCAACTCGTATTCGCTGATCACAGACTTTTTATTTTTTTAAACATTTTTTTTTTTTTTACAAAATTCATGACAGCAGCATCAGCGACCGAGCCGGTCCTGTTTTATGATTGTCTTTTTGAAGTAGATGATGTATGACACTATTTACAGTTTGGTGGTGAACAAAAACAGAAGGAAAAGGGAAATTATTGTGTCCACATTTATACAATAGTGCATACATGTATTACATTTTTCCTTTATACCATGATGCAGTCCTACTGTCGAAGGCAACCCAGCATTTGAAATTCAAACTCCCTTTAGTGTTATGCAGCGACAGCTCAACATAAATCTCGTTATATTAGTCTTAGGAGTTAGAACACAGAGGCCTTGATGTGATGACAAGCTGCCAGAATATATTTGAGTGAATGTTTGGTTGGTTTTGCTCTGTTAGATTTAAAATGCTGTGATAATGTAGCATATAATAAGACTCTCTTATTTTCAATGAAATAACATTTTGATAATTGCGACTTTCCATGAGTGATACTGTATTTTTATGTATGTATTATGTATTCTGTATGACAATCCATAACATTTTAAACAGTGTTACCTGAAATGCTACGGCTGTCAGCACGTGTCTATTTTACGTGAACATTAATAAACATTGTCTGGCTGACAATGAAACACCACAAAAATAAACACCACAAAAATATTCAGTGCAGCATTGTACACAAGACCAGGCAAGATAAAATAAAATACGATATTTTTCCCTGTGTTGGTTGAAATTTTTCTTTTTTTATAATTTAACAAGAACAAGAGTCTCAAAAGTACTCAGTTTTTCACATTTAACAATATGCTGTACATATCAAATATAACACTTTAAAACTTGGGTGGATAATGGTAAAAAAAATAAAAGAATGTTTGTATCTGTCGAGGCCACACCTGGGAACCTTCCCGACTCTCCTCCTGGAGGGTAAAGACTGAAACTGGCGGTACAGGATGTGACTGGGGTCCGACACACATTTCTTTGCCTGTCTGATGACAGATTGCTCAGAGAACTCATAGAGAAACCTTCCCAGCAGCCTGCTGCTCTAAATTAGGAATCTGGGACCTCAACGGCATTGCGAGATTACCATACCAGGCCGTCGTGCTGTAGCTTATGATACTTTTCAACACGGCCTGGTCAAAGAGGACCGAAATCATCTGATCCACTCCAAGGACTTTGGGTCTGTGCAGAAAGTCTAAACGCTGTTGGAGTTTGGAGCAGAGATTTTCCACATGTGCCCTCCAGCAGAGCGAGCCATTAATGTGCACACCCCGATACCTGCATGACTTAACCTGAGTAATGGGCTCAATGATAGATAGCAATGACAGAGGGAAAATGGATTTCACAGTGATTTAAAGTAAAAGATGCTTTTGAAACTGTGTTGCTTTGTACACAGGCCTTGAACAGGCCTTGAGGAAAAGAGCAACGATGCCCCCAAGACATTCCAGCATATGCCAGCCGGATGTAAGATGCAGGCAGGTAAGGCACGTATGAGACATGCACAGGAACATCTTACAGGATATGGGTTGGAAGTCCCAAAGACAAGATGGGAGACACCTACAAGAAGTGGTGGAGAATGAAAGAGCAGATGTGCTTTCTGGCTAACCAACCAGACACTGTGGTGGTTGAGAAACTCCAGTAGAGAGCAGCAGTAATGGACCTAGAAATCCTGAGTGACAGCTACAATAAGAAGAAGGATTATGAGAAGCTAGAAAATACCAAGGGTTAAAAGAAGAAATTAAAAAAAAAGATGTGAAAGGTGAAGGCAACAGTGGTGCCAGGGATAAGTGGGGCACTGGGAGAGTGGATTTAGCAGATCTCTGTCCAGAAGGGAACAGGAACACCAAAAATAATGCCTTGAATCCTCAAGCTCCAACAAGGATGTTTTTTCTTTTTGTTTCTGTTGTTTTTTAGGTGAGGAAGGGAATGGGGGCATAGGACTAAGTTGGATGTAGCCCTCTCATCAATTTGACAGTGATTCTGGAACGTCGATAAGTTTAGTAACTAGAGCCGCTGGCTTTGTGACCCAGCAGTAACGCTGTACCACGATGACGTGCAGGCCGAGTTTGGTGTGAGCAGACTGACATGTATGAGAGAGTAAATGGTATAGGTATTCTTTGATCTGAGAAGATAATCTATTCAAAATATTATCTTTGTCTTTATCTTTATCCTTTAAAAATGCACTTTTCTATGTTTACTCCAGTTCCACACTGAATCAGGATTTAGGCATAGCTATTACGTTATCACTTTCTTTACATGAGCAAGATCTCACTAGAAAAGGATGTGGTCTTTCATGACAGCATCTGCAGCGCCAGAGCCTTATATGCATTGCTCAGCATTAAAGCTGCGCTTGCAGATGTGAAAGTTACCCACGCAATGTGCAATTATTCACCTCCAGACTGTCACAGATGCGAGCCTTTGATCTGTGCAGTCATAGCAAGCCATATGGTCTTGCTTCTTTTTAGCCCAGAGGACAAAGCAGCCACAATTCCCAATAAGAATCTGAAAATTTAATATGTGAGACCACAAGACGGTTTCCCATCTGAGCCCATCTTGAGTGAGGGGTGAATCGTCTTGACTTACACGGGTTTTCAGAAGTGCTCCTGAACCACTGCAGTGACTCCTTCTTCAGATCCAGAATCTGTTTTTCATGCAGCGCTGCCCGAGACCCCGAAGAGCTGAAGATGATGTCCATTCAGCGGTCCATTTTGAGCCCTCTCCAGTTTCTCTTTATTATTTAATGGTGTTTTGTACCCTGGGAGTTTCTCAACAGATTTATATAGAAAAGCCTTAAGATCCTAAAGTTAACTTATTATTATTTAACTGTTGAACTATTTGCACATGCACGCTTGTTTTCAGCAGAGAACGCTAACAAAAAACTAAATGAAAAAAACATTTAAAAATCACAAACTGATATGATTTAGTTAAAGTAGCCAGAGAATAGAAAATGTGCCCTGGTTTGGATGCAAGGTTATTTTGTTCATTATCAGTCTACACTTTGTAGAAAAATGACATTTTTCCATACAGAAAAATAACAAAATTTGATATAAAATAGCACTAATAATTTATTAATAATGCTAAAAAATAATACTATTTACTATTTAACAATATTTGATCAAATATCAAAGATGTGACTTTTCAAATCTTTAAATAAATAGTATATTTCCTGGGAAAGCACTAATATGAGCAGCAATTCCTTTTTATACAGGCATGCGTGACAGAGCTCCTGATGTCATGCACTGTGGCTCAAGGAATACTGGCCAGAGGTTCTGCTAAAACAAATTAAGATGTCCACTGGGAGAACGGCCCTCAGACACAACAAGCACCATCTCACTGTGTGATTTTCAAGATAAGAGCTGTGCTCTCTTCCCTCAAGTGGCTTATGATGGTGTGAAACTGCTGATGTTGAAATCGATCGCTGTCAACATAGTGCCATTTCCGATACCACACGGGGCAACTGTGGCTGGCGGGATGCACGTCTTCGATGAAGACTGGTGGGGAGGAGAGGAGAAGAGAATTTGCAGGTCTCCCTACACTTAGATGTGCCTGTCACTTCTCTGTCTCAGGTGTCTTTTGGATGTGACGTTATTGACACACTTGATCTATAGACTGTAGAGAGAAGACGAGTTAAAACGAACAACTACACCACATGCTGCTAAGGTTTGTTTTTTTCTTTTTTTAAAGATGTTACTAGAATTTAGTAGAAATATCTGATAAAATGTTATGAATGTGTATTTAAGCATGTGGTTAACATTTGAAATGATAGTTTTTATATATATTTTATTTATTTTTATTTTTTATTTTAGTTTTGCAATAAAATATGAGCCAGACCAAAGCTCATCAAGATCCTGAACCTGAATTTACAAATTTGGGTTTTACTTTAAAGTGAAAATAACACAACCAAAAAAAAAAAAAAAAAAAAAAAAAACCCCTTGGCACGTGTAAAATACAATTTAAAACATAAAGCAATAATTTTCCAATAAAATCTGGGTCTCTGAAATGTGAGGCTTTTTACCATTTCAAGAAAAAACATCTTTGCTCATTTTGAATTTGATGGTTCAAAAATAATTGATACTTAAAAAAAAACATCTGAAGGAAACTCTTGGCAGCAGGACAGTGACATGATTGGGTTTTAAAAGTGCTTCTTAAAGATGCAGAGGCTCTTAGAAAGAAAAAGAAGGGCAGAGGTTTACCAATCTGTAATAAACTCCAAATAGTTTTAGAATATCCTTCTCCACCCTAAAACAGTGAAGACTAATGGCCGGTCGGTCTAAATTCCTACCGCCACAAGCTGTTGGTAGTGACAGATAAAAACAAGATTTCAAGATGCAACGGCCAAAATCAGTTTCCTCCACAGACTGACCCTCTCTTAGACATAGAAGCCCAGTCATCCAGGAGGAGCTCAGAGTGGAGCCACTGCTGCTCCACATTAAGAGGAGACAGATGAGGTCGCTCGGAATCTGGTTCGAATGCCTCCTGGATACATACTTAGTGAGGTTTAACGGGTCCCACTGGGAGGAGGCCTTGGGGAAGACCTAGGACACACTGGAGGGACTATGCTTCTCAGCTTGCCAGGGAACGCCTCTGGATCCCTCCAGATGAGCTGGACTAAGTGGCCAGGGAGAGGGAAGTCTGGGCTTCCCTGCTCAGGCTACTGCCCCAGGACCCAACCCTGGATAAGTGGTAAAAGATTAATGGATGGGTATAACTATAGTAGAGTGGTGTGGAGTGTTTGTTAAACATTAGAAGAGGAATCAGTAAGCCAGTCCTGGTGAACTGGGCCATAGGGAAGCACCGTCCTATCTTGGAGCAGCTTGATAGTTTAGCTTTTAAATCTCTGTTGTTTTTTGTGGTTGTTTTAAGTGTTTTATAAATTAAGTAAAAAGTAAAAAAAAAAAAAATCTCTCTTTCTTGAAAAATTCACTAATATAAATATTGACACATGTCTGTTTATTGATTATAATATATTCTTTATATATTAACCCAGTAAGAACAGATGCAACAAATGAATGCGTGCAAATACGAATCCTGTGCACTGAAGAAACATCAGGTCTTAAAGGTTTAATTATGCAACATTTGCCTATAAATAATTCTATGTAGACTTCAGTTCAAAACTAGCTCTGATTCATTCTGCACCAAATCATCAAATGTAAGCCGATACTCAGTTCGTGCTTTCTTCATGCTATGTGCCTTGTGGTTTTGGGTTGCTGATTGTTGCCAATACAGGATAAGACAAAAGCTCGCGCCTCTGCAGCTTGGAGCCTCACCATAAGTTGTGGCTGCTTGGATCTGGAGCATCACCCAGGGGTCAAGAAGAGGTTGGCCTCCTGAACTCTCTGATGTCAGATGAAGCATGAACGCGTCAATGCTCGCACCCCTCGAGGCACTGGGGCCCACAAAATCAGCATCAGACTCCATGAACCCAACGCATCTCCTCCGCACTTTAAAATCATGAGGGACATCAGTGGCTGGCCGGGGCCGATCAAAGGGCCACCCACAGTCATTAAGCTCGGTAATGGTGGTGAGAATTGACCGTCCAGCGCTGCGGGTGTGAGACTGCATGGCTGAACTAGGATGGAAGAGACACAAATATAAACATTGAATGACCTGTTTTCAAAGTTTGATCTGACCTTTAGGCTTTAGTTAGTCACATGTCTTTACACATATTATTATCACTCACATAAAAGAAGCTTATGATGCCAGGGACACAGAGAAGCTCCTATAAGTCCTTTTTCCTCTTATTCCTAATTCCATTACTGTTTTCTGTTTGCTTGTTGGCTTGTTTTTTGATTTTTTTATATTTATATAAAAATGTACGGCCAATTCTATGTAGTTTTTCCCAAACTAAATGTTTTGTAAGAGTTTAAATTTTTAACCTTTCTTAGAAAGGGTTATACGTGTCTATCTGGAATGAACATTATTGTTGTGATTGGGAATGGAGAAAGAAATGGGTCACAAAATAAAGGCAAAAATGACAGAAAAGTTTTTTTTTGTTTCTTTCTTTTTTTATTATTATTATTATTATTATTATTCTTAGCTCTGGTCGCTCATCGATTATTGGAAAACTCGGATGTTTGGCCACATACAATGACTAGCAGGCAGTAAAAGTGCTGTGGCCCAGATTCCCATGGAATAACCGTATTTCAATGATCCGTTCCTGTTTACTGCTCGTGTGGAGAACAAGAAATCCAAAGCTGTCTGCAACCAGAGATGCAGTTGACAGTGTGCCATGACATTGCAGGAATGAATTTGTGCCATGGTTCGTTTTTGTTTTGGCATTCAATATAGCCAAAATTCAGAAGATTAAAAATTAAAAAAAAAAAGAAGATGGAAATTAGATATCGCTTTAGTTTAGAGACCACAAGGCAAAATCTTCAGAAAGCACTGTCAGAGCAGTTCCATCTACCACGAAAGGTCACACGAGATTGCTGCACACAGCTTGATTCAAATGGCAAAGGAAGAGCACGGCTGTGGCAGAACTCATGGCAGAATTGAATTAAATTGGACTCACATGAAACGTTGCTCCTGTTTGGAATGTGAAGCTTTGTACCATCAAAGTACCATCAGGAGCCTCCTGAAGA
This sequence comes from Xenentodon cancila, assembly GCA_014839995.1. Taxonomy (NCBI): domain Eukaryota; kingdom Metazoa; phylum Chordata; class Actinopteri; order Beloniformes; family Belonidae; genus Xenentodon; species Xenentodon cancila. The sequence continues at coordinate 26,336,505 of CM026203.1, read as the reverse complement.
CTTCTCCTTTCTTAACCCCTAAAAGTCAACAATATATTTAACCCATCTCATTCTTATTTTTATGTTAAGAGAAGTACAAGATCCAGCCTCATATTTCGGACGTAACAGGAGTACGAGGGGGATCAAACAGAATAAAGCTTAGATTTGCGTGAACATGAAGCAATTCATGTCAAAAATAAATAAAACCAAATGAATGGGTCAATGAGCATGAAGCATGAGAAAGCGTCAGCAACAGATGGAATCTTCCCCCACTGCACGATCATCTCATGAAACGCACGTCAACCCTGCAATTAGGTGTGCTTCTTTACAACACACACACATAAATAAACACGCACACAGACTTCATTCTTGATCTGTTTATGCTGTGCAAGTGACACTGAGGGCCATTCGTTGACCTATATTTGTGCAGGGTTTGAGTTGCTGTGACTGGAAACGTTGCATCCCCATGCACCAGCCTGCGCTCTGGAGTGATGATGCAGTAGTCAAAGGTCCGGGGAGTGTTTCAACTAAATCAGTAACGGGTGTAAAGGGGAGGAATAAGTAAAGACTTAGCTGCTTGTTTGTGTCATGCTTGCTGCAGGCATCGACAGTGACGGGTGACAGTACAGTCATCTGTGTTTTAGATTCAGGTTCTTTACGCTGTAAAAATGTTGGAAGATAAGTTAAAGGTGTGATACTGAGTGGTCTTGAAGGTATCCTGAGGGCTGCAGATTATGCCGTGGTGAGGTGTATCACTGCAGCATGACTCAGGCTCACTGCAACGACAGCCTGCCGGAGGCTGTTTTTAAAGTTTGCTGTCAATACTGGATGCTACATTTATGGCGCTGCTTGATTGTAAAATTTACGCTCTATATAGCGCCAGCGGTTTTGGTGAACTGATGAGGCAGCATCCAGAAGATGCACGTTGCCCAATCCAATCTGTCGACATGAGAGCAGGATATTACTCCCGAGCGACACTATGCTTATCAATGACGGTTAAAATGATGACGATAAATTGATGATAATGTTTCTGGCTTGGGTGTAGAGTAAGTTAGTCAGTCTAACATGCATAGTGGTGAATCAGTGAAAAAACAAGCTTATTTATGGACCTAGCACATTTTATTTAAAAAATCTATATTAAACAAAATTATGGCACTTATGGATGTCAGTATTTATACTCTACTAAATCCACATGTTTTTACGTTATGATGGTGGCTGCTGGTGTCATACATGCCAACCTAGAAACATTTCATTATCTTTAAATACAGATGATAGAAGAAACTAAAAAGAAAAAGATTTTTTCACTTAAAAAGATAACTCAGAGGTTTAATAGTTGTTTCACCTCAAGAGCTCATGTGGTGTAAGGTTATCAGACAAAATGTTAAAAAAGCAAAAAGAAATGCCAAAAGTGATTATATTCTTCACAAAAAACCAACGGCAAAAGTGACGGAGCCATAAAAAGTGCTTCTTTTTTTTTTTTTTGTTCTGATGATGCTGCTGCTGTTAGGAAAACTGGTCAGCTCTGACTCCGTTGTGGTAAATTCCTCTCTGTCTGATTGCTGGTCTCTTCTTTTGAAAATCTTGTTCATAAATACTCTTTTCTCCTTTAAGCTGAGGCTTTTTTTTTTTTTTTTTTTTTTTTTTTTTTGCCTGTCACTAGATTCAAGAGCACAATTCATGGTCGTTGCAGCACAGAGAAACGTAACAACTATATTTCATAACCAAATGTGACCTTCAGTGTGTGCATGGCATGTGGCGTCCCAAAAACGTAATGAGGAAAACACATTAGATTTGTGTGATACTGTAATTGAGTGTCACATGTCGGTGCATTTGCTGGAGTGCATTCCTGACCGAAAACCATCCTCAGCAACTATTGCTCCCATGTGTTACAGTCTTGTGAACACTAATTGGCACTTCATTTTCCACTTTTCCTACTTTCTGGATATTTCTGACTTGAAATTCTGGCAGGCAAAACATTTTTCTTCTTATCCTTCTTTTTTTTCTTCATTTATTCACGTAACATTGCTCACTAATACACTGCGTGCGCACTTTTTGCCAGTCAACTAACCTAATAACAATTTAATACTGAGGTTAAAAATTGTTTGGGGATTTGTGACAACTATTGGCAAAAAAGAAGAGACTTGGCACACAAATATTGAGAAAAACATTGCAACATATGCCAAGAGTGTTTTCTTTTTACGTCAGTCCTGTTTTCCTCTCAACTGGAAAATAGTCACTTAATTGTTAACAGAGGGAGGTTAGAAGCCTATTTAGTCTTTTGTTAATTCAATTCTGGCTCATGGTGTATGATGTGTATTATATTATTTTCTTTTCAGAGAATGGCCACACAAGCCAGCCCAGTGTTATTCACAGAGGCGGTGTCCCTCCTTAGGTGGGTCGCTCAGAGCCCGCCGACGCTGGGCCCGGATTGTGGAGTGGAGCGCCTCTGCCATCTAGCGGCCGAGGCCTGCCACTACTAAGTAGGATTCAAAAGATGTTCTCCTAAAAAGCAAAGCACAACATGTTTTATTAGCTAAATAGTGCTTAACAAGCGCCTCAGTAAAAGTAAACATACATTTAAACAATTTTTTCGTCTGGTGAAGGGAATTAAATAAACACAGTTTCTTACATCTGAACCTCAAGAATCAGTTAGTTACAAATGTGATCATTTTCATTAGGCATTGTTGAATCAACATAATTACAAATATGTTTTTTTTAATATGTATGCAAAATAAGACCTATTGTATGTGTGAAACTACAGACCCAGTTTTTTTTCTCTGCATGAATTTAATTTAAAGTCACCCACATCCAACCCAACTGATCTGCCATTAAAAGTGAAACCGTAGGAAGCTTAAAGTTTTCGCTGAACTTGTCAAAAAGACTTGCTTTAATATTTATTCAGTTGAGCATTGCGGTCACGGAGGGTAATGGTTTGTCCACCACATTATATGAAAATTTTCCTTATGAACCAGTGATGGGCCCTTTCATGTGAATAAACCGACATTTTAATAAGTCAAAGCATGTCTGTCATCTCATATCGTTGGTTCGTTTTATTGTTGCCTACATAATGACCTGATGATGACCCTAACCACTCACGAGGAGGAAGATCATTAAAGTGATGGCATTAAATTTGCTCTAGAAATGTCAAACTAAAAGCATAATTGATTTCATTTGCATTTTTTAAAGTGTTCAGTGATTCTTGATGCAGTCAGGTTCAGAAGTATTTGGACAGATTCTTTATGATTTTTTTTTTTTTTTTACATGTATGCTGAACACCACTGCAATAGATTTAAAATTATAAAATGATCAAGATGTGATGAAAGCTTTGACCTTCAGCTTTAATTTAACACATTTAACAATGCATAAAAGTAAACAAAAAAAATGAAGGCATTCATAGAGTAGTAATCATTTAATGTAAAGTATCTTCATCTTGAAATAACTGAAAAGATGTTAACTGAGTCCATGTGGTTTTTCTTGTTGGTTCAAGAGAACTGAAGCAGATAAAATATCAGGAGTTGATATCAAAATCCGACTTGACATGTGGGAACTGTCTGACTGAAGCTATGAAGGAGATCTGAGCGTAAGGATGAGTTAGAGACGGGAACCGTAGCTTTTGTGTCGTCGCGGTTAGATTCCTGAAACAGCCTGTAAAACCAAATGGAGTTGGCTCATCTACGGCATGTGCAGAACTCTGCTGCGAGACTTCTCATCTGCACAAACACAGGAGATCATATAAATCAAAAACTAAAAAAAACGAGTTTTTGTGGACACATAAATCCTAGAAAAACTTACTTACAGCCCACATCATGTGTCAGACCTGGCTGAGGCGGTGTTATGGTACGGACCAATGCCAGTGGACGATGCCAGCGAAGCAGCTCACAGGTTTTTATTGTCCATGTAAATGATATATTCTTTAATGGCGAAGTCGACCCGATCTCAACCTAACGGAGCATGCTCCTCCGTTAAAATGACCTTTAAGCTCTTGGAAACTGGGCTGCTTAAAATAGCTGATATTCCTAAATGACAAAGGCCCCATTTTTTTAATAAACAGCTTAAATTGAAGTTAAAGTAAATGAAATCCTCTGTAGTGATGTATAAAGATAATTACTTATAATGCTACCTGTAAATGATGACATTTGTTTTCCCTCTAACACACCAGGAAAAATCTTAAAGAAAAGCTGCCTTCTAGTATTTTGAAATAAGTTGTCTTTTTCCAATTTTCATGATACATAAAGCCAATAATTTGTTGATTTTAGACACATACGTTTTTGTGAAACAGCACAATATTAAGGCGTGGTACACTTTAGTATAATTTTGTTTCAACTTAATTTTGAGGATACAAGGACTGATAGATTGGATGTTATATCTAAACTTTTGTATATTTGTATAATTTAATTTCTTTCTGATACGATTATCGTGAAAGTTGTCCTTCTTTTATGATTCAGACTGAGCTCTCTGGCATTTCTGAGAATACATTTCAAAACCAACATTTCCACATCCACATATAAGTGATGTTTCTGCACATGATCCAATTTGAAGTTTTGCAGATTTCTCAACTTAAACCTGAATTAAAAACAACAATAATAAATAACAGCAGCAGATCACATCAATATGACCAAAACTGTTCCAGTCATAAATTAAACCTCACTGTGTTTCAAGTAAAGTACTGACCAAGTAAAATATACCTTTTACTTGGTCAGTTGAAGGTGAGAAAAAAGTGGCGCGTTTACTTATGGATTCGTCCTTGGAGTTCACGCAGATGAGGTTTTAACATTAACTCACAAAGAGAGCTCTGATAAATCTTTTAGTGTTAAGCATGATGAGTTTCAAACAAATAATTCTTCAGAAGCTCTGACATTTGCTTTTATGCTCATCAAAGCTACGACAGGACTCAGCGTCAGTGAAGCCGTCTCACCTTGGTCTTTCTTGCAAACCCTTTACGACAGGCAATCAAAGTAAATTTACAAATGTAGGACCCTAATGTCATCAAGATTCCCATTTAACATGAGGTTAAATATTAAACATTACTGAAACTGGAGCAATAAACAGGGTAAGAATTTGGATAATTATTAAAATCTTGAACAGTAAAGCTTGTATTGTGATTTATGTCCACTAGAGGTCAGTAAAACCTCCTCAGCTCTGACACAAGTGCGTCAATCAATCATCTACAATCCCTTTATATAAAGCTGAGTGAAACACTGAAGACTTTAACCTGGTATCTGTGGTTTTTAATAAAAACACTCAAAAGCTTTGTCTATACAGAATTTGATTCATTTCAAAACCATATTTATTTAATTAAAAACGAGATAAAGTGGGAGTTTGCATGTTCTCCCCTTGCTTGCGTGGGTTTCCTCCGGGTACTCCGGCTTCCTCCCACAGTCCAAAAACATGCAGAGTAGGTTAATTGATCTTTCTAAATTCTCCCTAGGTGTGAGTGTGAGTGTGATTGGTTGTTTGTCTTGTATGTGGCCCTGGATAGACTGGCGACCTGTCCAAGGTGGACCCCTGCCTTTCGCCTGATATGCGTCGGGATAGGCTCCGACAGACCCCCGTGACCTGGAAACGGATAAAGCGGGTACAGATAATGGATGGATGGATGGACGAGATAAAGTGCATCACATAAACAGGAAAAGCACAAAAAAAACTGTCAAAATATACTTGAGTGCATAAAGATTTTTTTTTTTTTACTTAGCTTTTGCATTCAGTCTTAAATAGAGTATTTATTGTTTGGCTATTGTTCACAGTCTTTGGGGCTTTTATTTCTGCTCATCTTATTTTTACATGATAAAGTGATTAATTATGAAAAAATTAACATTGGGAGGGTAAATATTTTAATAAAAATTTCCCAACGCATGTGTTTGATCTACAGTTTTATTCAAGACAGCAGCAACTATCAGGTTCATATAAAACAATCTAGAGTGTTAAAATTTGCATGACGTGAAATAACAAGAAAGGGATGCATATAATGTCTCAGGTGGCGAAAACACAAGAACGCTGTACAGACTGTTTTCACTAAAAAACATTAAACATTTTATCTCTGATTCAGGGATGGAGAGAAAAAAAACCTACAAAACACCACATTAACATATAAAGAAGCAGTACGGCTTTTAATGGTGCTTTTGGCAACATTTTACTTTGAGTTTTGTTTTCATTTAAAAACTTTTCTAGGCTTGTAAATAAGTGGCCTTTCTGTGTGAAGATTCCATGTTTTTCCTGCACTCGCGTGGGTTTTCCGTAGGTACTCCGGCTTCTTCCTACAGATTAAAAACATGTGATCGGTGGATTGGTCACCCCAAATTGTCCATAGGAGTGCGAGCAAGTGTAAGTTGTCTGTCCATATGTGGGTGTGTGAGATGGACGGGCAACCTGTCCAGGGTGAACCCTGCCTTTCACTGCTCGGGTAGACTTCAGACGACCCCTGTGACAAAGATCAAAAATAAGCGACTAACCGAAATAATCAAGAATAATCAAGCTCAGGCCATGGGGGCTTGAACGTTCTGTGTAGTATTTTTGCAGTTCCAAGGACTCTGGTCTCTTCTAGTCACAACAATCACAACAATTTTATATATATATATATATATATATATATATATATATATATATATATATATATATATATATATATATATATATATATATATATATATACATATACTTTCCTGCCTGTAAAACTATTTACAGTGTAATGAATAGCTTAAGCTATTTATTTAATCTATATTTTGTGGGGAAAAAAAAAAAACAAAAAAAACAACAAAACATAACAAACAAAAAAAAAACAGATTTAATTTAAAAATTGAAAGAAAAGAGCACAAATTGCACAAAAAATAGGCTACCAGTGCGCGCACACTGACAGAGCGCCTATTTTGGTGGCAGATGTGGCCATTGGCTGAGATGGTTAATCCAGAATACTGAGTTTGATACAAGCAGGATTTAGTCACAGCCATGATACCAACATCTGTCAGGATCCCTTTTCAAGCTCCCAAACGCTGACGGGACAGAAGTGGAATATTTTTGGTCTCACCGTTCTGATAAGGAGGAAAAAGCAGTTAACAGATTCAGAACCTGAGGTAAGTGTACAAGGAATTAATCAATGTGGGATGCTCCGTGGCCTAGAAAAGAGGTGCTTGATATACTAAAGCTTATGTAACATGTTTTTGCACAGTCTGGATTTTAGTTGCTGTGTACATATGGCGCTGTACTTAATTTAAAAATGTTTCGTATTTCTTTAAAGCTTTCTCATTTATGTGTCAAGTAAGTCAAGGTTGTGATTTCAGTTTTTTTTTACAAATTTATCTCATGAAAGTGCTTAAATTAATAGAATTACAACTACATTTTGTTATAACATAGCGCAATAAGTGCCGAATGTTGAAATAAATTGCATCTGATACAAAATCCACACTTATCTGTGATACCATGAAAATTAGTAGTCACTTCTTTTTTTTATCTTGTTTTCCCTACTGTGTATTACTGATTAAAATAATATTTAAAAGACAAACAGTACATATAAATATCTCGCTTTTTTAATTAATTTATTTATATAAGAGGGGATTTATTTGGGGCAGCTAAACAATTAGATTAGTTGTGACGAAGCTTCTGTCTGATCAGTTGGCACTTTTCATTGTGGCATTTTATATTATATTGTAATTTCAGTGTATAGTGAACACTCATTGAACACTCATTCAGCTATTTAAAGTTTCATGTAATCTCTGCATTATGCGATGTAAATCGACATATTTTAAAATCTCATTACAATGTCTGTCACCACTCAGAAGTGCCATTATTTGAATTGTCTCTTCTGCTAAAGCTTTATAAACATTCATCCCTCTTTTGCCTGGAGAGCACATAGACTGTGAAAACTCTGTGCACGTATTGTCACAGACAGCTGCATCGTGAATGGCATAGAAATCAGGAAAACTGGGACTAAGGCTTGAAATTTTGAGTTTTAGATTGAGCGGTGAAATTAATTTTTAATGGTCCTTGAAAGGAATTGGGGCAACTACACACGTTTAGAGGGAAGATCAAGATATGACCCAGTACAGAATAAAAGACAATTAACCGATACTTTACCACAGCTTCAAACAAAGCGCTTTTCCACTGGCACAATGTCTCAAAAATGTTAAATATTAATCAGAGAGAGCGAGAGAGACAGCAAGCTATGTTTCTATAAAATAAGGTTGCTGATATGGGCTGTTATATTTGTAAAATGTCAACACCTTTAAACTACAAATGAATCATTTTAAATGTCTTACTTTACTCAGTATTAATGCCACATAACAAAATTATGTGTACAATTACAATTTCTGCATTCAAAATGTCCATTGTGAGTGTAACTGTTAGTATTATTATTATTCCTGCTCATGTATAACATACTATAAAGTAGTTTGTTTTGTTGTTTTTGGCATACATCATCTTCCATTTATATAAATGTTTTTCTTTCAGTTCTTTGGACGGTAAAACGCAAGTTTAAAATTCCAGTGCTTGTGCTTTAATCCCCCCCAGTCACTTCAGCAGAGCTTTGTGTCCTGCATATCTATTTGGTAAAGATGGGTGGGAGAACATCCTCCGTGTTTTCCCACGTTATTTTGTTTGCTCTGGACTGAATCACGTGATGAGCTGTTAAAATGGAGAATTTTGCCCTTGGTTTATTTTCACAACGATAAAAATCCAATCATACTTTAATGTTTCCTGAAATGACACTTGAACATTGTCATTGCTTATTGGTGAGATGTGTCTGCTGCAGGAACACTAAAAAAAAACAACAACAAAAAACAACCTAAATAACTGGAGGAAGCTCCCGTTCTAAGAAATATGCTGTTGTTCAACTTGTTTTATGACTTGGCAAGTATACGTGGATTAACCGTCGTCCAGGTGATTCTGCATGTCGCTTGTATTCATCATTCATTCACCAGTTTGAAAATGAAGCCTGCTTGTGGTTGCAGAGAAACGTTTTGATGGACTGGAGTCCTTGAAAATGCAATAATATAATAGTATAGTTTATTTGCATAGCACATTTTATGCATAAATGCAGCTCAAAATGCTTTACAGAGGCATCAAGATGAAAAAAAAAACCTAAATGTTAATAAAATTAATAAAATCAAGGTATGATTTGAACCAAATTGAACCAAAATGAACTGTAAATGATAACCACTCACAGTTTTTCAGACAATCCACTAGTTTTATGATCTACAGCAGTGGTCTCAAATCCTCGGGGTCTAGTGTCCTGCATGTTTTAGATGTTTCCATGCTTCAACATGCCTGATTCTAACTAATAATCATCATCAGGATGTCTTCAAGGTCTGTACAAATCTGTCAGTGGCACAGTCCTTTGTGTCAGGGGGGGCTGAAGCATGGAAACATCTAAAACATGCAGGATAGTGGGACCTGAGGACCAGGGCTGAAGACCATTGGTCTACAGTGTTTGGACTAAGGTCAGGTAGCATGAAGTCTGATGTCTTACCTGAATCAGTGTTCAGATAAATATCATTTAAGCCCTTCGTCAGCGCTGTCTCACCGCTATGATGTTGTCTGAAGTCAGATTGAAATCTGTTTGCAGTTAAGAAGGCATTCAGCTCAGTCATATTTTTTCCAATAAAGGGGAGATTAGACATTGCCCTATATTATTTCATATTAAACGATCCACGCTGCTTTTCTTTAGAAAGGGCTTGAAAACTGGAGTTTTGAGAGAGCTGTAGAAAGCTCTGTTGATTCTGCAGAAATGAAAGTTTATGCTTCATTTAATATTAGTCCAAATATTGTATAATGCCACACTTATGGTTCTGTTTTAGTTCAGTATGCCTTCTCACCAGACGTACAGTATCAGACTTCCCCAGGTTGATTTAATTTAACACCACTTATTTACATCGGGCCTTCGTCTGATTTGTTTTTGTTCACACCCATGTACCAGTATTGTTTTAAAACTGTACAAAACCCACAACAGCGAAAAGGAAAATAAAATCAGGTTTGTTTAAAGCACATTTTGTAGAAAAAGTATCTAATATCTATGTGTAAAGACATGTAAACCACTAGGTGACTGCAATATCTGAGTAAGGCTGAAAAAATATACTAGCGCTCTACAATATTTCCTGGCAAAATGGTGCTAGATAGTGATTTTTTTTAAATTATCTTTTGGATGCAACAGGGTCAAATTTACATTTGGGATTCTGGTTAGATGTAGAAGGACACAGAGTCATTCGTATAGCAAACAAAATACCACGCGGTTCTCAAAATAACATCTGTGCAGCTGTGTAACACAGCTAAACCTTCAGTGTACTCGCAATGAACGGACAGAGAGACTGAAAATACATTTTCCAGTCGCTCATCTTCAACCCAAAAAGGTCCAGCTAGTTTTTCATTGGCGTTGATAGTTGTCGACACTGTCCGCCGCCTCCTGCATACCTGCTCCTCTACCTCTGATGCTTCAAACTGTGGACCCCATCTATTACTGGTGGTGTGTGTTACAGCCCTTTTTGTCTTGAACATGTCTCAGACCACTCAACCCCTCAAACATATGGACTCTCCAGATATGTGACAACTCTGGATTAGGATGACAATAAAGCATATTAGGTAACAGGGAATTTCACAAGTACTTTCTCTGAGGGCTTTTCCCCCTTTATAAAAGCTGTAGACTACATTAAATCAAACCTTTCAGTCAAACAATCCACTTCATAAAGCTGGACTTAGGAAAGGTGTGTTGAAATGATGATGAGGTCAGATAAGGTGCTCACTTTTTTTCTAATAACTATGCATGAAGAGCGCTCATTGATTCAAGGTGAGGACTCTGCTGCAGAAGGTACATCCTCTTTTTACACTCACTCATTTATCAACGTCTTTTTTTCGTCTTGGATGTCGTGATCGTTTTGAATAGCGAGTGACCTTTTTGCAACTGTGTGTGTGGAGGGGTTTCAGCCTTTTGGGCAGCGTTTAGAAATCTGTGGTTTTCAAGCTCCGTCTGAAGAAATCAAATGCACAGTTACGTACTTGTGTCTATTTATAAGCCCTTAAAAAGCCGAGTCTCTCCTCCGCTCTGCAGCCGCCTCAGACATATCTCCAGGAGGTCACTTTGAGTTAATAAGACCTAAGAAGACTTCTGATCTAAATAGGAAGGTGGACACCACATGACTGTAATTTAGGTGCTCACCCTGACATAAAAGATTTTATGCAATTGAATTATGTTTATATATATATATAGTTGGGGTTTGTTGAGGAGGCTCATATACTGAAATTGTTGGCGTTGTGTTTTTTTTTTTTTTTATCTGTCATGATTTGCTCTTCAGGGCCACAATATGAAATACTGAATTGCACGGAAGAAACACAGATGACCATTCCTTAAAAACGACACCTCCAAACCCTGGACAGAATATCTGACCTGTGGTCGGATGAACCGGGAAGCAGCCTAGAGACTATAGTTTATCACCTGCCTGAAACGCCTGTTTTTGAGCTTTAACTTTTACTTAGTTGGTTAAGTTTAAAAATCAACATGACTGTAATGCGGTTGGGGAAAGGATCGTGGCTTGGGCTGAAAAATATTACCGTGAGTCAGACGGCAGGATGTCGTTTTGTAGGAAGTCTGAATGACATATTCTGTCCTTGCATGTACTTGTTCACTTAGGCAGATGAGCTGTCATATGTACATGCAGGTATAAATAATAATAGTGTTGTTTTATGTAAGAGGACAGCCACTGGAACGATCTTGAATGGCTGATTGTGTTTGCTGGTGTTGGTATGACATATGTCAGGGACGTGATTCTCCATATGTAGATTAGTCATCTGTGACTCTGCAGCGGGAAAGTCTGTTCTTTTCTGTTCAATTATTTCTTTGCAGTTAAGATGACTCACTTCCTCTATAACGTTGTGGGCAGCTTTGATGATACAAATGTACACAATTTAAATGTGAGTGTAGACAAGACTTTTGTATACGTATGTGTAATTATGTGTGTATAGCTTTCAGCATCTGTGACTCATGGTGGTAGCATGTTATTGTACTTTCATCAACGCTCTGCTCTCATACGCCCGTGTCATCAGACCAGACATCCTGCTGGTCCAGACGCCTAGCAGACACGACGTAAATTACAGATCCAAGCTGATAAATCAGGACACATGTTCACAGTCTCATATACATTTATTGACTCACCTGGGGTCCGCAGTGAAGCTGAATCACGGACTCTTTACAGACACAAGAGAAAATGAATGATATGCAGACAGGAAGGGTATAGAGACTCGGTATGTCAGCAAACGTGATGTTTCTTAATAGCATGCATTAGTTAACAAGGCTTCAATAAAACTCCAGCAGGACGGGGAAAGATGATTTTTAATTAGTGGAGAAGGGGTACGGTTAAATAAGCTTTGCTTCTTCTTTATGGCAAACGGCTTGTTATTTTTATTGGTTTTATCTTTAAAGTTCTTAGTAAATTATTTATGTCATCACCATCAAGTCTCCGTTGACACTATGCTGTAATAATCTCTTACCTTTGTGGTTATGCTGCAGCACTTTGCATTTTTAAAGGTATTTCCAGTATCTCATAAATGTCGGAAAGCATTTAAATATTTGCCAGTGACAAGACCAACATTTTCTAAAACGTAGTTCCCAACAGTTTCATACTCAATCAGAAATGGGCTTTTTTTTTTTTTTTTCTCGGTAGTCAGTCTTGGCAGGAATTCAAATCCCTTCACAATAAAACAAAAGTGAATGATCCATCCATCCATCCATCCATTTTCATCTGCTTATCTGGGACTGGTTGCAGTGGCAGCAGTCTGAGAAATTGTGCCCACACTTCCCTCACCCCAGACTCTTCCTCCAGCTCTTCCACCGTCTCGAAGGGAGCGTCCAGCCACCGTGTGGAGCAAAACTCATTTCGGCCACTTGTATCTGCAATCTTGTCCTTTCGGTCATTGGAATTAAGTTCATGGCCATAAGGTGATGCTGGGAGCGTTGATTGACCGGAAAATGGAGAGCTTCGCCTCTCGACTCAGCTCCTTCTTCACCACGACGGTCCAGTACACCGACCACATAACTGCGGATGCTGCACCAGTGGATCTGTCAATCTCACGCTTCATCTTTCCCTCACTTGTGAACATGACCCTGAAATACTTAAACTCCTCCAATTACTGCTTACCACTCTCCACCTACCCAGAGAGAGCTCGCCACCCTTTTCAAGTCAAGAACCACGGCCTTGGATTTGGAGGTGCCGATTCTCATCCCAGCTGCTTCACACTCGGTTGCAAACCACCCGAGCACATGCTGAAGGTCCTGGCCTGATGAAGCCAACAGGACAACATCATGTGTAAAAAACAGAGATGAAATCCTTTGGTTCCCAAACATGACCCCCTCCGACTCCTGGCAATGCCCAGAAATCCTGTCCATATAAATTATGAACAGATTATGATAAAATTATAAACATTCAAGAAAGAGAAAATAATTGATGCTTTATTAAATTTAGCTCCCTAAAATGTCCTGAAAAATAATACGTTGACTTTTTTTTTCTCTGTCTTGGCAATCAGTCTTAGCGGGAATCCAAATCCAAGCACAATAGGTGACTGCAAAAATGCTCTCTGGTGGGGTGTGAACCTCCTACTCGCCTTTAATTTAAATCCTTCCTTTCTCGGGTCTTGCTGGTAGCAAAATGGTTTTTCCCTCTGACTGATGTCCTGTTCAAAGGCATCAATCGGATGGGAATTGGCTTTTTGATATCTTTCTGACCTTCCCACTGGTTTCTTTTGCAGCAAAAGGTCATCTCACTGTAAAATGTTAAGCGAACCTGCGGCAGGTCTTGGTTTCTGTCTTCCACCATCTTTTAGGCCTCTAGTACTTTGGCTGTTAAACACTGCACCATATGGTGCAACACTGGGTTTCTGTTTCGCTGAGACTGCTTTGTTGGTGGTCGTGTAGTCTGAACAGTACCTATAAAGATGCGTTCCCTTTTATTCATGTAATGTTTTTAGTCCATGATATCGATGTATCCCTTCTTGTCATTTTTTAACCAGAAGTGACTCACTGAAATCCAAAAATCTTCTTTGCAACTGTGCACTGATCCAAAAGGGCAGCAGCAGCACAGTTGCACTAAAAAAATATAAAGGTGAAGAATATCAGTCAATCCATGTCAAATATAAATTACTGGGCAGTCAGAGAAGTTAAATTCTATTAAATTCTATTTATATAGCGTCTATTACAACACAAGTTGTCTCCAGGATCTTTCCAGAGACCAGAACATGACCCCTGAGCAGTTATGACATAAACAGCGGCAGGTAAAAACTTCCCTAGTGGAAGAAAAACCTTAAACCAAACAGTGGCAAGGAAAAACTCCCCTTTAAGAGGGAAGAAACCTTGAGCAGGACCTGGATCATGAGGGGGGACCCTCCTGCCGAAGGCCAGCCGGGTAGAGTAAGAAATAAGAAAGAATAGAGACATAGAGACACCGTCAAAGGTACAAGATAGGATACATTAGTAACTATCATTGGTAGCCCAATTAGACTTCTGTGTATATGGGTGATATATGGATAGACGGTGATCCAAGGGGATGGGGACTGCAGGTCGGGATGTCAGCAAATATCCAACAGACATCCATACAGACAGGTGAAGACAGACACTGGAATGGTCAGAGGTGGAACTGCAGGATTAAAGATGAGAGATAAAGATGAGATTAACAACACAGAACTATATGAGGATGCTGTAAATCTACTCTTTCAGTAATAATTATATATGTTCTGAGGCAGTAACTGTTTGTTTTTGCTTTTCATGTCACAGCTGGAGCGGTAAAAATCATGGGCAAGACACAGAGCAAAGTTCTCCTGGAAACCTCAGTGGACGGGGTTCAGACGCAGGTAAAAGCAGCCACCTAACATTCACGCTGCACAGATTGCACACACAGATGCTCACATGCAGTAGTTGAGTGGTAAATGCACATCAAAACCTTTTCTGATTAGTGTGTATTGCTGGTAAAATGGGCCAGCTGCTGTGCTTTCCCTTCAAAGATTATACAACTGGGATCAGGATCAACTGCAGCTTGCTTTCACACTTAATTTTTCCACAACACGACATGTATTCATTACTTTTTTTCTATCCCCTCTTCATCCTATTCAGGGATGCAGGAGTGCTGGAGCCTCTCTCCGATGACATGGAGGGAGAGGGGGCGTACACCCTGTACATGCGGCAAGCCATTCACGCTGTCGCTTATGACCAATTTAGAATCACCAATTAACCTAACATATATTTAAAAAAGGAAAGCCTGGGACAGGAAGACCACACAAACTCTATTACCTGCTGTGAGGCAACAGTACTAACTACTACTCCAGTGTATCAACTACATCAGAGCATCACAGAGTAATAATTAAGATACACTAGTGAAGTTTGAACAAAGTATGTCAGTAGTTAGTTTCTGACATTTACGTAGACTGGGAGCATGATCGGTTCTCGTTAAATGTCAGTCTCCAATGATCATTAGAGACTGATGATACTACTGAGAGTTTTAGTAGCTTGGCCAGCCATCCTAATTCCTTTTCGCTTCGGTGCATGGAATTAGTCCGGTTCCTCTGGATTTGACTAGACTTGCAGGGGGCAGTAGGAACAAATGCAGGAGTCTTCTGTATGGAGTTTGAATGTTCTCCTCTGGGTTGCTTGGGTTTTCTCTGAGTACTCTGGCTTCCTTTCCACAGTCCAGAAACGTGTATGTAGGTTAATTGGTGATAAATTGTCCATAGGTGTAACTAGTTTTGTGTGTGTGTGTGTGTGTGTGTGTGTGTGTGTGTGTGTGTGTGTGCCTGCCCATGCTTGCGGGAAACGGCACTGCAGTATAAAATCTGTGCCAAATCGATGCGCTGACTGTACTGATCCACCGTGGTGACCCCTCCACTCAAGGCCTCTACAGACTGCACAATTTTTTGCAGTCTTACAACATCATTTCATCTCACAAGACGTTGTCATCAAAAACAGTGTACAGAGACGGTACGATGAGGCCTCCTGGTGTCATAAGTTATGATCTGATCCGGCGGGATGTAGCTCACATCATCAGCATTCAGAGTGCTAAATAAATTGTGAAAAAGACCTGCTCTGTAGTTACTTTTTTTATTTGCTGAAAATGCTTTAAAATATTATTGGTGAAGGAGAATGTTCCTGGTCATGATTCATGAGAGGAGAACAACTTTGGATGCCAGTTTACTGCATGTAGGACACCATGATGCGTCTCAGGCTGCAGATACACATGTTATGTGCAACAACTCGCAATTCCTTCATAGTGTTGGCTTCTGTTAACTCAACTCCAGCAAATCTCATTCTTTCTCAGAGTCTATTAAGCTTAGTTTCTTTTAAATCTTGCTTTCTTTGAAGGAATTGCGCTGGGTCGCATGAATACATCATTTCAAGTTTTAACTTGAAAGTCGAAGGATTTCAGGCATGGTCAGAAAATTAAATCAGGGAGTCTTTGGTCGCAACACCAGTGTGACGGCAGCCGTGCAATCACCCATATTGTAAAAAGTGAGGCAGCCGATTTGGGCCTTCAGTGACGGATATTCCCACGGTTCTTTCATGGCGGCCTTCTTTCATCTGAGACGGTCAAAAATTGTGCAGTGTGTGGGAGCCTTTAGAGGGAATAAGGCAAAATGATAGCGTACGTACAAATGCAGGAGAAACTGCTTCTGGTTGCAGAAGAGTCAGAGGGACAGAGCGTGTGACATAGCCAGAGGAACATCTAGATATTCTTCTTATTCTTTTCCTTTCAGCTGTCTCCATCTAACCTGTCCTCTGCATCTTCTTCTGCCACACCGACCTAACCATCTCAGCCTGGTCTCTTTGACTTTCTTGCCAAAACATCCAACTCTGATGTACTCGTTCCTGACTCGATTCATCCCCGTCACTCAACATTTTAACCTCTGCTACTTTCAACTGATTTCTTTCTTTCCCTCAGTGCCACAGTCTCTAAACCCTGTCTGCCTCATCACTGTCTTGTCCACCTTCTTGCTGCTTCTCTTTTTATCCCACATTACCCCTGACACTTTACTCCGCCTGTTGTTTTTTTTTTCAATCTGCTTGCACACACTAGGGACATCTAGATTATTATTAAAAAGAAAACACATCCAAAATGGTGTTTAGTGGAGTAGGAGTGAGTGACTGTCAGAGGATCTGTCTGTACGTGAACTCCACCTGAAAATTGAATTTCTTTTCTTTCTTTATGTTAAGTTCATAGCAAGTGGTGTTCTGATAGTTGCTATAAATATAATTTCAATTTTGAAGACGTGTATCATTTTAACACACCTGCCCCCTACACATGAGCAGAGTTTAATCTGAGGTACTCCACAGACCATGGCTCCGTAGTTGGATAGGGATGAGTGGTTACTGCGGACCTTGTTTTGTTTCAGGCAGGCGCTGACCCATGACCTTCCTCTGGATGTGCTGCCCTCGTTTAGTCTGGAGGGGCATTGCTAAAGAGAGTGCCTCAAAAGTAGACATTTTCAGAGGTTGCCTATGTATGTAAACTTCCAGAGTGGTTTAAGGAGTAGATGAATAGACACAACTTTGCGTCATGTGGAAGAGGCAAGCCATTTTACTAAAACTAGGCTTGTCCTTCAGTGGTTGCAGTTTTTAAAGCAGGCGTGGTCATCATCACCTCTTCTGCAGTATTCATTCATTCATTCTGCTTGGCCTGTTGCAATTTTGCAGGTAATATATAGCTGTGGAAATACTACAGATGTGAACAAATCTGAATCAAAATGAAACTGGCCTTGGTTCCCCTAGAAAAGGTTGAAAATAATGTGACCAGAGTGACACGTTAAACTAAACTGGGTCCTGTAATTATCATCACAGGTGCCTTTAATCTTGCAGTCAGTCAGTTTGACTGCAAGATTGTGAAAATTAGTCTCTCTGGTGTTTGGTGTCATCATGTGCGCCTCGCTGAACATGGACCAGAGAAAGCAAAGGAGAGAGTTGTCTGAGGAGATCAGAAAAAAAATTCTAGACGAGCATGTTAAAGGTAAAGCCATCTTCAAAAAGATGAATGATCCTGTGACCACAGTTAAGTTTAGTGTCCATTGGTCTTTAGCCAACCTCCCTGGATGTGGCTGCAAGAAGAACATTTATGAAATATTGGAGAGATGCGTAATACAAATGGTAACCAAAGAGCCCAGAACAACTTCCAGAGAGATTCAGGGTCAACTTCAAGGTCAAAGTACATCAGTGAGAGATTGCACCATTCATTGCTATTTCAGCCAAAGTGGACAGTCTGGCGTTCTTATAATTTGAAAGCAAATAATAAAAAAGCAAGGCTGGAACGATCGAAGTAAAATGCTGCAAGATTCATACAGACAAGCAACATCACTTCTGAGAGCGAGTTCTCTGGACAGATGAGTTTGGAGTGATTGACTGAAAAGGTTGTTCAACAAAACATTAAGATGAATGTATCAACTCATTTGTTCAGGCTGGTTTCATTAGTTATTTTTGTTTTCTTTAATTATTCTGTTGCACCAACATGCAAAAGTTATGTCTTGTCTTCACTTGTCAGTGTTAAGTAAATTATCTTTTATTACTTTTATCAGTTTCCACATATTTTAATTATTATTGTGTTTTTTTCTTTCTTGAGTGATGGCAACAAATTTGACCATGTGTATACATTTTGACTTTTTTTTTTATTATGGCAGTGGTACAAAGGTCTCAGAAATTCATGTTTCAAATGCGATACATTTAGCGTTATAGAGTTAAATAGGATTTTTTAAATATATATTTATATTTATTTACATGAGTACAAATTGGCAGTTTAGTCTTCCATGTCGAAGCCCACACAGCTTTAGACACAGTGTTCTGCAAACATAGTTGTAGTTTTTCACCGGCAAAGTCACTCATGTGATCTGCTTCGTGCAGTCTCGTCTAGCAGTACGGTGCCTTTGCTCCAGTCAGCCCTTCAGCTCTGTGTTGTGGCATGAGGCTTGTTTGTGGCAGTGGTTATTGCCTTGAACATGTTTCTTATGAACTGCCAGTGTTAAAAATATGCTGGATTATATTAAAAATACATACATAAAGCACACAGCACTACACAGCTCCCTGTCTTCTAAGCAGCTGTCTAAGCAGGATTTAAACCACGTACTGATGGCTCCTGAGAGCCCGACCCAGTTTTCCAGTCTATGTCAAAGTAATTCATGATCCATGTTATCAAATGCTGCAGTAAGATCTAATAAGACCAGAAGTGTTAGAGCGCTGGAGCAGCTTCAGTCCTGTGACGTGAGCAGAAATCAAACCAAATGTTATGTGTGCCTAAACCTAACAAGGCAGTGACTGAAAATGTAAAAAAAAACAAAAAAAAGTCCCAAAACCACTTAAAAGTTGAGAAATTAAACTAATTTTCAATGTTGTATCAAATGATTTTATGCATGGCAGGTGCACCACTTCATCACTTCCCCTAAAATCATTACTTTACCTTTTCTTATCGTCCTACATACTTTATCTACCCACTTAAACAAATATAAATTAGTATATAATGTATAATCATAAATCAACCCCACGTGCTTGTTTTTGGACTGTAGGAGAAAGCCAGAATAGCCACAGAAAACCCACACAAGCACAGGGATAATATGCAAACACTACGCAGGCAGACTCCCGCCGGGCCCAGGAGTCAAAGCAGGAATCTTCTTGCTGTGAGGGACGGTGTTAACCACTGGGTCCCCAAGCTACCATGCCTGTTGCAGTATTAGATGTATTTCTATACAGTCTGTGATGGGGTTGCAGCTGTAAGTGCTTACAGTAAAGAAAAAAGGGACATTTCCAAGATCATTTTCTGAAATCACATTTACTCTGCCAAATTATATAATTCAGTCGACCCAAATTAGCTGCACCCCCAATGATTTTATACCTAGGTGGTTTGGCAAACGGGCTCACCCTGACACTCCTTCTCAGCTCATGTTGGCCCGAGTAGGTGCCATCTTAGTCATTTGATGTGACTTGTTGTCGGGTGAAAGCCTGATGAGAGTAAATTGATTCACAGGGATTAGGGATTAAGATTTTCCTGGCCGCTTTGGTGGAGTAAATCTGGGGATTATGATGTCAACAGCCGGCGGCTGCTAGAGAGGAAATTGAATTGTGAGGAACAGGAGTGGCAGTGGCCCGGGATTACAGCATAGTGAGTGAGAAAGCAGAGATGAGAGTTCATGTCGGTGCCTTTCTCCTGCTCAGGAAACCTCCACGGGAAACCATTTAGTGCCTTTTGGGAAGTAGGAATTGGTTACATATTAGAACCACCTCCGAGTACATGTTTACGATGTTGATTGAGGCATAAGAAGATTTCTGTTGCTGTGGTAATCCTGCTCTGCTCTGGCCTACCAAGCATCAGGTGGTGAGTACTGTTTAAGTGCAGCAGGGATCACTTTGACTGTGAGCATGTTGACAGGGTTGTACGTCTGGTTTTACCACTGAAATCGTCATGGAAGAGGAAATTCAGTCCAAGGCTGAAACCACAAATACAAAAAAACTGCCTAAATTAAAAATGTCACACATTCAGAGCTACCTTCCCGTCATTTATTTTCATTGTCCGTGTGCTTGTCTCTCTGTACTTCAGCCAACCCCGGCTGATGCTGCTCTTCCCGCTCCTGCTGCCACAGCTGCTGTTACATTTGAAGGACTCTCTAAAACCAACAACATGAAGGTGAAATGGACCCAGCTGGGTTTGCTGTTCTTCCTCGTTCTGTCACTGGTGATGACAGGCTGCTTCCTCTGGCAATATCAGCTGCCAAAAGTTTTGCCTGGTAAGTAGAACTTTATTCCAAGAATGATATCAGGCGATGGGACACATTGGTCGAGGCTCTTTCTGCTGAAATGTTTCCTCATTCATGTCTTGAAGCTAGTCATCTTACTCTTTACCAGTTTCCAAAAGACGTTTGAGGTATTTAAACTTTTTAAACACATAACGCTTCAACCATGATCAGAATCATACAGTCTTGCTTTAATGTACCTTTGACACATGTTTGGACTATGAGGTCTGACTCATTCAAGACTGGAGACCTCTCTTTAGGACTGCTGGTCCTGATGGTTATGCAATTTTCTCACCACTCTTTGCAAAAAGCATTTAATCTCTGCGTTGTTTTGTGTTTTCTCAGCTGAAATTAAATCAAAGTTGGACGTCACTCAACACAGAATCACAGGCTAACCTGAATTTGCATTTTAAGAATATATGGCTCATTTAAAATCAAGCTGATTATCATTAAAGGTAAAACATCTGCATCATGTCACAGCCAAATAGTTGATTTCAACTAGCAGTAAAATCTTAGCTTCAGGTGCTTTTGAGTTTACAGTACTTAACAGCTGCTACCTTCAGCAGCCCAAATCTTTATAGAAAATATCTGAACCTGTGTATACAATAAGTATTCAACAGTTCACAGCTGCTTTTCTTGGTGACATTGTGTGTAATTTTTAGCATCGTAACAAATATAAGATCTCAGCGAACAGTTTTATTCACATCTTATGATGCTGTCGTGCACAAGTCGATCACAAGCTGTAAACATGCTGACATGTAATTGCAGAGTCTCTTTAGACTCTTCAGGGTACGCATGTCGCTCCTCAGCTCCATGTTCACGTCATGATTTATCAAGTATGATTAAATGACAGTTTGATTAATGCTGCTCATCAATATGGGAGAAGTTAAAACACTATTTCCCTAACAGTCTGTAATCCATCATCCTGTAGTAAAAAGGATTATCCACAAGTGGAAAACTTGACCATCTTCCCAGGAGTGGACGTGCCAGCAAGTTCACCCCAAGGTCAGATGGTGTAATGCTCAGTGACATAGCTAATGCTCCAACTCGGACTGTACAGGCCTCGTTTAACATGTTAAAGGTTGAAGTTTATGAAAGTACCATTAGAAAAAAAAAAAAAAGAGTTAAACTCATGACTCATGTAGAAGGGTAATGAGGAGAAAGCTTCCCTGCACACTGACAGTTTTAGTGAAGACTAAACACAACCCTTCACCAAAATCTCCTCATACCATCTGCCAAGTTCAGCGGTGTAGGTTGATGACTTGGGGCTGTTTTTCAGCCACAGGATTCGAGCAGTAGAGCCTTTGTTTACGAGGGTATCCCAGAGTCAAATGTCAGACCATCTGTTGGGCAACTGTAACTTGGCCAAATCGAGCCACACAACAACACAATGATCCCAAACACACAATACACAGCATCTCCTCCAGACGTTTGCCGCTTAAGTGGTTTAACATCATAGCATCATAAATCATACACATGTGCAGGTCAGGTTATTTACGTATTGTGCTCATTCCAAAAAGAGTCATCTACAGATAAAAAAAAAAAAAAATCAGTTCAAGCCTCATCATAAATGTGTTTAGGTGTTTAGATGAGCTCACATTATGAAAAGATAATTAAAAATGTCCATAAGCCTTTTAAACAGTCAAATATTCCAGTTTATGGTATTAAAAATGTGTTGTTGCATTTGTAAAGTATGAAGCATAAATAAGTTTGGGACAGGATTTGTGATGACTCCTATATTGACTTCACTATATTTATTTATTCTCAGCGGAAGAAAGTTGGTGATATTTTGGATCTGGCAGCCTATTGGCGGGGAATGTTTTGACATTGCATCAAAAAGATGCGTGATCAGTCGCTGAAAAACCAATGAGCAGAAGATGACTGAGTGAGGGAGAAGAGCTCGAACTAGGGAGCAGGACATTCGCACAAGCAGCAGTGAATCTGGGAGCAGTTTTGAGATGAAGCAGCAAGGATTTGAGTGCATACGTTTTCCAAGAGTGAAAGCAAAACTAAAAAAGAAAGCAACACAATATCTGAGCCTAAAAAGCAAGAATGCCAGCGTATCCCATGATTAAATCCACTCACTTTAAATAGATGTTTGAAATGAAAATGCAAATAGTGTCTCCAGGCTCAAATGTAATCTACTGATTTATTAGTGTGCATGCAGAGTTCACAGCAGGACCAGACCACATCTCTTTTCATTAGACAGCTGTAATTCAGAAATCCTGTCTAATTGTGTTGCGTAAGATCAGTGGGGTTCATCAGGAAGCGGGAAAACCAATGAGCCTCCATGTAAGCCAGTTACAACACATTATAACTGTTTTTTTGTTTGTTTGTTTGTTTTTGAGATACAGTATTCTATCAAATATCAAGTTACAAAAGCCTGTTTCCCCACGTACGTACTCTGACTTTTGTTCATTTTCCATCCATCCAGATGAAGAAATGGGCCGTAATGCCAAATTGGAGATGATGTGTCCCCGCTTTCCGGAGCCTCTTCCACTGGAGCATCCTATTCCCAGTCTCAAGGAGGCCCTGGAAAAGGTGAGAGATGCCTCTCACACAAAGATCATCAGGAGTTTTTCTATTATTCCGAATTAAGAATAGATGAATTTAAAAGCTGGCTCAGAATCCGTCACACCAAAAGTAGTTTAGTTTAACAGAAGAATATACAAATCTTGGGCTAAAGGTTGTTCTTTGTTCTCTACCAATAAAGTAACACTTTACGACCTGATTTTGGAGATATGAAGAAGAGTTTGTGCTCATCAGTGCACAAACATCAATATCTTATTTTGACTGCTTAGTTAAAAGCTGAATATAAACGTCTTTTATATCCTCTGTAAAGAGCTTTTAAATCTCTGCAGCGTCCAGAGTTGGAAGTCTGTAAACATTTGATTGTGATCACAGAAAACACCTGTGCTGCGTTAATGTCTGCTTTAATTGCTGTGTGAGTGCATGTGTGGATTAGTGAATTTAAAAGTGCTCTGAGTGGTTAAAAAGACTGTAAAAGCATTATTTAAACGCCATCCATATTTTCTATGTATTTGTGTATTATTTTTCACAATTATTACGATCAAAGATGTTGTCATTTTATTATTTAACAAGTTAAATAAATGCTGCAATGATATGAAAAGTGAAGAGACAGTTTTGAGATGCGTAGTGAGAAAACATAGAAAACCTTTTTTGGGCCTTTTTTTGGAGGTGGTAGGAATGATGCGGCCCAAAACCTTTGGAAACATAATCTACAAACGTAATTATCGTTATGCATCATGACGTTTTTTTTTTAATGTTTTAGTGTCATCAGGCTGTACATATCAGATAGATAAAGTAGCCACCTGAGTAGTATAACAGAATATAATACACCATGAAATGGAAATGATCAAGTCGAGTCCCCTCAAATGTGTGATTTCTTTCAGTATCCTTACATATTTTTAGTTTCTTATTCTTGTATCGAAATAAATGATAAGTCCTTGTATATCCCAAATCTTAAAAGCTGTTGACAGAAATATGTTGGATTTTGAGAGAAATTATTAAATTTCAGTAACAATGGAGTCATTCACAAAGACATCATTACCAATAATGATAATGATCAAAAATCATCGCGACTTCAATAAAGGTTTACTGCAGCTGTATGTTCTTCCATCCATCCATCCATTATCTATACCCGCTTTATCCGTTTCCGGGTCACGGGGGTCTGTCGGAGCCTATGCCGACGCATAGTAGGTACACCCTGGACAGGTCGGCAGTCTATCCAGGGCCACATACAAGACAAACAACCAATCACACTCACATTCACACCTAGGGAGAATTTAGAAAGATCAATTAACCTACACTGCATGTTTTTGGACTGTGGGAGGAAGCCGGAGTACCCGGAAGGAACCCACGCAAGCACGGGGAGAACATGCAAACTCCACACAGAAAGACCCACCGGGCCGGGAACTGAACCAGGATGTCGTATGTCTCTATCTTTTGCAGGTGGATGTTTTGCTTCGACAGAGTATCAACCCCGTCAGCCTTCCTGCTATGTCTGCCATTGTAGTCTTGAACGACACTGTTTTGTGGACTGGTAACTTTGGAAAGAGGAACGCCAGCGACCCTCTATCAGGACCGCCAAATGAGTACACGATTTACAGGTTAGTCCTGCACACACAACCAGATCACACAACCACCAATTTTAACTGTCATTACATCTTGTGCTGGTCTTTCCTAAAGTTTTCATAGTGAGGCGTTTAGGTTGTCATCTATTTGTGGAGAGAGTCTTTAATGATACTTTTGAAAGAGTGGCAGCGATTTGTAATACAATTTTACCCACTACAATTGTGCTTTGTTGTGTCGCCAGGAGCCCAGAGATTAACATTGTTCTGATATGCTGCCCCCTTGCAGTCAGATGTGGTAGTGCTTCAAAGAGTGGCTTTAAACCAGACTGTTTGGTTAGCTGCTGCTTTATAATTTACGTTTGTTTTTCTTTTAATTTGTCTATTACTTGTGTTTCATTCACATTCAACACATTTTGTGTTTTTTTATGGATTATGGTCACAATTTTTAAATTGTCAAAATTATTATAAATACCATAATTCTGGTTGTAGCTGTTTAGCTTGCTGACATTATATATCAGGTTTAATCTAAAAAAATATTTTCTGCTGTAAGGGGGCATTAACGAATAAGCAATAGATACACATCTGTATGAACATTCAACAGTTGATCTTTTCATCCTTTTAGATGTTTTTAGGTTACAAAACGTTTGTTTTCAAATATTAATGAGAATGCAAGTGAACAATACTTTAATTTAAAACTGCACAGTGATTCGTTTCATCCATGAAGTGCACCTGCTCTTGGAAATCAAAGTCGAATCGAGCTACAAAGCTAAAGCTCTGGCTTTAATCAAATTTAGGTACATTAGAAGTAAGTAAAAAAAAAAAAAATGATTGGAACAATAGTGTAGAGGCTCTGGGCTCCCTCCAAGCAAAATGAACCTGTAAAATACTAAGAATAAAAACTCATCAGCATCAGTGTGACACATCAAACAGACTCCTGTTCAGGCAGAGAAATCATGTGTTTTTATAAATTATTATGGTAGATATCTTGTAGCTCTGAGTACAGAGTACAAGTCACCATTTGACGTCTGATTGTGTTAAAACAATAAAATTAGTGCTCAGTTTTTTTTACAGTTAAGTGAAAGCGGAACAAAACCAGTATTAGACATGTGATGTTATTTGTTGTAATAACAGATTGTTTGTTGACCCAATTAAGCATTTAAATGCTGAGTAACAAGAAGAATAGATGAAATGGTGAAATCAAATAAAACCTTGTCCGGTTGTCCCCGTGCTGAGCTTTTCAGACTATTTGGCCAACCCTCTTTGACCTGAGAGCCTAAGGCGAGTCCCCCAGAATCAATAAGCATTAAACAAGCGATACAGTGAACTGTTCATGCTCGTGGCTGACCCAAACAACAATTCAGTGTTGTTTTGCCTACATTTTCCTCTATGACATCAAAACAGGAATGAATTGTTCTGGCCAGGAACTGGGAGGTCTGTGGGGTGTCCTCAGGTCCACTCTAGCAACGTTCTTCCACAACGTCAGGAGCTGCCACCTGCAGGCTGACGAGCAGGATACAGAATCAAGGGAGGACATTCTGAACCCTTTTTCCAGGACCTTTTTTTTCCTTTAGAGAACACCTTTAGAGCCCCAGAGAACATTATCACATGATTTTATAAGTGTAAGGTTAGTAGATACATGTCACTGTGTTTATTGGGCACCCCCACAAAGGTATCAATCACTGATCTGATTA
This sequence comes from Xenentodon cancila, assembly GCA_014839995.1. Classification (NCBI taxonomy): domain Eukaryota; kingdom Metazoa; phylum Chordata; class Actinopteri; order Beloniformes; family Belonidae; genus Xenentodon; species Xenentodon cancila. The sequence goes on along the minus strand of CM026203.1, from coordinate 26,310,020 downwards.
ATGAGAATTCATAAACTCACAGTTTCAGAGTCAGACTCACAGTCTTCCTCATTACACGCGTCTCTAGTACTTTAACATTTAGTTGTTAGAAAACAAGGATTGAAAAGTAGCAAATTAAACGATTTTTGACGGACGATCAAGTGAAGCGTAAGTGCTCTGGTGCATTCACAGCTGCTGCTGCTGCCAGAGCCAACAATCCATTTAAAGAGTTTTTCCAGCGTTAAGTGCATTTGTCACAGTCAGCACTTTTTTTCATCAAGGGAGACAAAGCCACCGTATCCAAGAGAACTCCGAGCAGCAATTTGTATCTTTGAAATCAAATCACACTTTGATCATTAAAATGAGAAAGGTTAAAAAGTTAAGTCTTTCTTCTTTTTCTTTAGTACATTAAGTGAATAGTGACACACATAAAGTTAGATTCTTAAAAAGAAAATTCTAGTATTTTCAACGAACATCTTGGTACTCTATTTTAGTTCATATTGAGTTTTTTCACACCTTCACTGAAAACAAAGGCGATTAAATGGGTTTATATTACAGCGTTAACTCTCACCGGTCGGCTACTATGTTGTAACCATCTCCTGCGCCCTCATTCTGCCAGCACTACTCTTACTGGTCCACACATGAAAGGACTCCTCAGGAGATGTCCTGTGGAGTCTGGAAAAGAGAGGTTGGCAGTGGATTCTTTGGTGCCTGTGAAAGGAGCAATTTGTGAATTGGCCCTATGCATGAATTATGCACGTACTTTTCTGTCTGCTTCAACGCCACCTCATGCAAGGTGATAGACGTGAGGGATTCAACAAAATTTCTCCAAAAACCTCACAGCACATAGCCATTAGACAGGTTAGTCATTGACACAGCTAGGTCAAATACTGGCCTGTTGAAAGTTAGCTGAGCTGGAAGAAGATAGGCAGAAGCGGGGGAAAATGAGCACAGGTGAGAAGTAAGGCAGAGACAGATGAGCTTTCAGAGTTTTACACATATCAGAAAACGGCGTCATTATCCACTCAGTCAAATTTAAAAGATTGATTTAATGTACTTTGTGATTTAAAATCATTGTGTTTTCTATTATGAGATGCTGGGGGCGTGTCTGCAGACACTGATTGACAGATGTCAGATCATCTCGGTTGGACCACACTGACTGGACAGACAGAGCAGCGTTTGTTCCAACTGAAGCACCACGGCACAATTTTGTTACCCAATAATCCATAGCGATTTGTCCTTTTCAGCAAAGCCAATGAAAACATCATAATCATCTAAGCAGACAATGACAGTGCACATTTTTCTTATCACTTATCACTGTGTAAATATATTACTTTTGTTCTGGACAGGCACCGTACACAGGAAACACACTTTGACCTATTTTTCACCAGATTAAAAACCAATCACAATTGCCTTCCTTTATCGGTCTTTCAGAATCGCCAGCCTATCCAAGATCTTTCCAACGCTGATGCTGTACAGACTTTGGGAGGATGGGAAAATCGGTTCCCTAGATGATCCTTTGGAAAAATATGTGGAGAATTTTACCATAAAAAACCCTCTGGGGAAGACTCGGGACTCTGAGTTGAAATATGTGACAGATGGCCTGATATTTCTAGACAGCGGGGAGGTTCAGATCCGTTCCTCTTCGGTTACGCTCCGCAGGATGGCCAGCCAGCTCTCAGGTATGTGGAATCAGCGGATAAAAATATCAACATTAAACTTCAGACAGCCTGTCTTGTAACAAAGAGGAAACTGCTGTGATGTGACACCGTGAGCCCTAATTTGCCCCAAAAAAAAAAACAGACAGTTTTTTTCTTTATCTTTCATATTCTTGGCCATTCTGTTTTTTATAAAGTTGATACATTAAATCAACAAAAGGAACTACAGTTTTAACTTAACTGTAGCTGTAGGACAAGCCGAACTGCAAGGTACGTATACGAAAGTGACAGCTTCTGACCGAGTTTCCCCGTGAAACAAGAATCCCCTCAGCCATGCAGAAACAGACATCTGAACTTCACTTGGTGTAATTCACTAAAGAAAAATATATATATGAAAAAAAAACATGTAGTAGAGAGATTCATAGGTCATTTCTCAGTGTGTCATCAAAGTTTGAATGAAGAAAATAATTACCACAGTTATTTGGAAATATTTTCATAATGATTATACTTTTTTTTATACCTCTTATTCTCCTTTTCATTCATTCATTGACTTGTCAACACTGTGCAACTGCGGGATGGTCCAGGTCTACCCAGGAGGCTCCGGGCCACAAATCTGCTCTGGAAAGGAAAAACGCAAACTGCCATCAATCTGCTACAAGATGACGTCCTCGTTGCAGATCCAGGCACAAAGTACGACTTGTTTTATTTTTTTAACAATAAAATAAGTGCTTTAAATGGCACTTGATAGCTACAGACCTTTATTTTTTGATTGTTACTTACGGAAAACCGGGACTAATTAATGTAGAGCACATCTCACTTATGCCCAGTTTATTTTACCTGGGGAGCTTCTAATTAAATGTCAGGTCTAATTGGCAATGATCTTACTAACTGAAGTGAACCTTTTTGACATATTACATTTGCTGGAAAAAAAAACTTTCTGACTTTTTAACTGATTCAACAACTAGACATGTCATACTTAATTACTCAGATAATTGATATGTTTCGACATGAAAAATATAGTACTTCTATTTTCTTTATGTTGTAATTGTTCTCGGTTTCCTCAATTTGCTTCCTTCCAGGTGTCACTACAGTAATCTTGCGTTCTCTCTGCTGGCTCATGTTCTGGCAGAGCGAGTGGCTGGAGTGGACTATCAGCGATGGGTCACAGAAAACATCTTGGACCGTCTCGGGCTGGAAGACACCAGCTTTGACCTGTCCCCTGCATTACAAAGCCAGATGGCTGTGGGGGTGTACTCCAATGGGAAACCGGCCCCACTCTATGACCTCGGCTGGTACCGGCCTTCTGGTCAGATGTTCTCCACGGCAGCAGACTTGGCCAAGCTCGCCATGGTGCTGCTGGGTGCTTATCATCGCAAGCTGCTGGAGCCTGACTCCTTGAAGATAATGCTTACACCGCTCTTCAGGTGCGATAAGGACTACTTTGCAAACCGTACTGGGACACCATGGGAGGTGAATGAGCTGATGGGTTACGAGATGGTGCGAAAAGATGGTGATCTGGATGGCTACTCTGCTACTCTCTCCCTGGTTCCCAGACTGAAGCTCGGCCTGGTTATCCTCATGGCAGGCAGTAGATCTCAAAAAAAGGATGTGGTCTCCAGGGTGTACAGCTTCATTATTCCAGCCATAGAAAGGGCCTTCAGGGAAGCCATGAAGGTCCTTGTTGCTCCCCCAAGTCCAGATCCTTACATTGGCTTTTTCACATACAGCAACATCACCTTTTATGAGATCAAAGTGGGACCGGATGGTGTTCTGATCATGCAGCAGTTTGGGCCTCAGATTGAAGAGCTGATCCCAGAGAAGTACAGGACAATAAAGCTGAACTACCTGGTTGATCGGGTCTTTAGAGTTGTGTTTGAAAAAGAGTACCCATGTGTTTTACGAGTGGGATCGGCTTCAGTATCCCTGGAAGCCCAAGATGGCCAATTATTTAACTTCTATGTGTTTAATAAGCAGGGTTTGTCCCCTGGCTTTGACGCACCAGGACTGAACACCTACAACGTGCTCAGAATAGCCCGCAGACCAACCTTCTCCAGCTGAAAGGCTCCTCTGCTCTGGCCTAACCATAAATGCTGCGTGTGACCTCAGGATCTGTGAGAGACAAAAGGTGTCACTACTATAGTGCTGAAAGTTGTCAATGATTTATAACAGAGACGGATAATAAGACATTTACAGAATGTTTCTTTGCTGAGATGTACATGAACATCTTCCTCACAAGGGTCTTCTTAACACACATCCGAGCTGGTGATTCACATTGTGGTGATGCTGTGCTTTTGTCTCCTGCCTTTATGTAAATGTTTTGAGTTTTCTTTTTTTTTTTTTTTTTAACTGTACAGTAGAGTCGTTCTTCCTGTATATTTACTGAAGATTTACACTCATTTTCATGTACATTCTGCTGGACAAAAGCCTGGTTGTGGTCAAAAAGTACAAGATTTCTGAAACAGGTTTCCAGAACTGGTTTGTGACGTCAACATGAATACCCAGGCGTCTTCAAAAGTTGTTGCTGATCTCTCTTCTTTTGAGATTGATGTTCACTGTGACTGACTTATCTGTACTTGTATAACTGTTCGAGACAAATGACACATTCTGGTAAACAAAGCCGACCGTTTTAATAAGGGAGCCCCATGTTTCACCTTTTGTATGAAATAACATATCCGACGATGTAAATGAAGAAGGAGTGTGTATTAAAAATGTTTAGTCTCTCGTTTAATATTACCTGACTGTATTTATGTTGTCACAGCCATCAGATTAAAGTTAAAAAGAGAGGTTAAAAAATAAAGCATGAAACAGCAATCATGTGAGGACAGCTCTACATTTATTTGTGTAGCTTTTACACAGAGCCGTTGCTCGGTAAACAAAATCAGTTTTCATCTCAGCAATCACAGTGAACAACATTTTAACCAGCCATTCCAATCACATGGATGATTGCTGGCCATGCAACAAGAGACAAGATTAAGCAAAGCTCCTAGTATAGTATTACATTCTTCGTTCACACATTTCACTGAAACACAGAAAAATAGATGACTTATTTTAGCTGCTTTTGCAACACAATGATTTTTCAAATAAGAACAAAAATGATCAAGTAAAACCTGCCATCAGTTTGATTAAATCTGATTTGTCTTCTGATCGAATGCGTTGACCTTCTAGAGCGTACAGACGCTACAAAATAAGACAGCGGGTGGAATATGCAGGCACTGTTATTAATATCAAGAAGCAAATCAAATTAAATCATACTTTACATTAAACCTTCTTATAATGGCATAAACTACAAAAATAGTACAAAAAGTGTTCAACATTTTGAGAGATACGCTTATTCACCTTGGAACAAGAAGAGAATGCTGATAAGAACGTCATAAAATACGGCACTGGACCAGGAGACAGAAATGGAAATTTGGTATTGTTTAGCATGAAAAGGTTTTTAAAAATGTGTGTAACTGTAACTTTGTTTTTTTGGTTTTTTTTTTAATTAAAGCAAATCAACGACAGGTATAGTTTGGTAACACTTTACAATAATAGCCACAAAATGTGCTTAATTGCATTGAAACTAATGAGGAGCAACTGAAGATATGAATGGATAAATAACAATTAAAAAAGATCAAACTTTAGTAAATTAAATAACTATAGATTAGTTAGTGGACAGTTAAAGGTAGGGTAAGGGATTTTCAGCAATTTAGAGTGCATAAAAGAAAATTTTTAAAAAGAATTTAAAAAAGAGGTCCTCTTACACACCCTGGCTCCTTAAACTAGAAACAGTTTCAGCAGCCTGGCACCAAACTACAGAAAATTGACCCAGCCGATCACAGCCAGGGGGAGGGTTCGTACTCATGCCCGTGAGCTTCAGGGGCTGGATGCGGTGTGTTTTTGCCAGGAGGGATGGGGAGAAAGGAACTGGATCGCTGTTTCACTGATGTTTTAATTCAGATATCAACAGATGTGATGTCATCCAGAAATCCCTTACCCTCCCTTTAAATACGACATGATCAAGGACATAGTAAATGATTAGTTCCTGACCAACCACAACCATAAAAGGACAATTAATGGAGAGGTAATACTGAAGTAATGGCTCACTGCTCATTAAAATATCCAGTAAAATATTCCACTTAACTTAAAAAAAGATGATGACACGCTGCAAGAGCACCATTATGTAAAACAATGTCAACCATTTACTCAGCTTTTCCATTGATGTTTAGATCATTAGTGAGGAGGTGAACAAGCTGATGCTCATTTGTCTGTCTTTTTTCGGTTATTTTAGAAACACTCGCAAGGAACGAGGTCAGCGCCACTAAGTCATAAATATTTATAAACCAATCATTACGTAATTTACATAATGACAATGACTAAAGGATTGATGGAAGATTTTTTATCTCTTCTCAACTAAGTCATCATGATCCACTCAATGATTACCTGTTCAGAATTATTAGGGAAGCATTTATTTATAAATTAATACATTACCCCAACTCACCCCTGATTCTTTATGATGATTCATTTCATATTTAATAACATTAGTCCCTGATTTATTCCTCATTAGTTTCCATGTTAGTGGGCAAAAGTATTTATTGCGGATTTTTTGTAAAATGTCACTACCAGTTTTTTGTTTTTTTTTTTGTTCCACCTGTTCATTTTACTCTCTGTTGTTCTCTGGCTTTTATTTGTGCACTGGCCCGTCTTATACACCCCTGGTACTCTTTTCTGCATTCCCAATAGCAGTTTTTTTTTGTTCAGTTTAGTTTTTTTAGTAATAAATTGCATTATTACGTCACTATTCGACCCTCACTTGATCTGTTTTTTGCGCCGTTTTGTATCTGCAGCTTGTGTAAAAGGTTAGAGTAACAGTTAAAGGGATTTACTAGCAGAAATGCGATCAGAAAATCATGACTGTATTCATTATCTGAGAACCACGGAAAAAGAGAAGCATTGTATCGTCATTAACTTAAAATGATTCGTTTGCAGGCGTGTCCTTCTCCTCGTCCTTCACCGTGTTGCATGTTTCTACAGCAGCTCAGAAATGGTTAAACCATGCAAGCAAATGGAAAAGAAACTGAATCATTTTTTTGTTCCAAGTTACATTTAGGGCCTATTCAAATTTACGGCATTACTCACAGTTTTAATGTGGTGATCGGGGCTCTGGCCATTCAAAAGGGAGCTAATAGATGAAAGGACTGAAAAGTACGGCTGCATCAGGAAAAATCCTTAAAAAACAGCTGGAATACCTAAACATTAGCTGCATCTAAATAAGACAGCCAGAGTCCAGTGGCAGGTTGGGATATGACCATGTAATATATTTACTTACCTCTTGTCTCTGGCTTTGCTAAAATTTTATCATCTTAGAGCAAGTTTTATACATAAGTGACAGAGGATCCTGAAATTACCGCTCAATCTGACTTTGTTGCTGTATTGATCACGTCTCATTTCCAGTTTTATCTCTCTGTTCGTTTCATCCTCTACCTGATATTAAGAGATGTCTGTGAAACAGAAACATACTTGCAATACCTTTTATGAATAATATATTTATGTGGCACCTCAAAAATAGTAGCGCTTACTGAAGTGATGTCATCATTAAAATTCTATCAACGCAACAGTTTGCAGCAGGGGTGTCAAATTCCTGTCCTCGAGGCCCGCTGTCCTGCATGTTTTAATGCTTTAACACACCTGATAAAAATAAATGGGCCCACAGACATGTACAGACCTTTATGACAAGCTGATGATAATCCATTTATTTGAATCAGGTGCGTCGAAGAAGGAAAACATTCAAAACATGCAACACCGTAGCCCTTGAGGACGGGAATTTGACACCTGTGGTCTGCTGTTAATCCCCTTTTCTTTGCCTAATATATATATATATATATATATATATATATATATATATATATATATATATATATATATATATATATATATATATATATATATATATATATATATATCTATATATATATATATATATATATATATATATATATATCTATATATATATCTATATATATATATATATATATATATATATATATATATATATGTTCTGTATGTGACCCAGAGATTAGAAGGTACTTGTTTTATTATTTATTCCATTAAGAAACTGCCACGTTGATGGTTTGTAAAACTTTCCTTCTCCATTGTTTCCCATTACTGAAGACAGATAACTGCACATGTCAGAGCTAATGTTGCTTGAGATTAAGCTTTAACATGACAAAAACATAACATTTAAAAAAGTACATCAGAGACATGGCTTTTGAGTGCTGCTTTGGACAGAGATGGACCAACTTTACGCCAGTGGTTTGTTTTTGTTTTTCCTGTTAAGCCAAGGAAGCAAAAAGCTACGTCACAAAATGTTAAACTGCGGTTTTAAAGAGATTCTGCTTCTTCATTTTTTCAAAGCAAGTCTCAGAGCTCTGAGGTCTTGTAAGCTGCTTCCTTACATGCACATGTGAGAACTGTTGAGTCCATACTCAATGACACATTAGGAGATAGAAAAGGGGTGAAAGAATTGGAGTCCTTTCTATCCACCTCATCTCTGGAATTTGAAATACCGCCATTAAACCTCGGGAAAGGTGGGGAGTCCCTGACAGAGATGTTGTCCTCCGTGTGGGAGCACACGAGTTCCCTGAAACACTCCCTGAACCGCGTGGACAGAAGGCTGTAGATGATGGGGTTGACAGCAGAGCTGAGGTAGAAGAGGATGCCGGACAGGATGTGGACATACTGATAAATGTTGTGCATCAGGTCAGTCCAGTGGCTGACTGAACTCCACAGGATTCGTTCAATGTGGAAGGGCGCCCAGCAGACTCCAAACACTGCCGCCACGATTGCTGGAGTGAGGGAGAGCAAAATTATAGACACCCCCGTTGAGTGCACTGCATTGGTCAAAACTATTTTAACTTTAAGCCACCGTGTAGCAGCTCCAAAATGTATATTGATGAATATTTAGCATGCTATTGTAATATTTATAACCACTATCAACAATCCACAAAAAACAAACCTATTACCCAATAACATATTAAAGAAACCTGTTGTCTTATTAACTGCACTGCAAAAAATAAAACACTGGGATACTGCCGTGCTGTTACAGATCTGTTATTGCCAATATATAAAAACTGTGAACAAAGCAGTTGTAAATGAATATTACTTGGTCTTGGAGCCCTGTTACATTCCTCTCAATTTTTATAAGGATGCTCTCACTGTCAGAGGTACTAAAGACCCGTGCTAAATCTGGGCTCTTTATCCTGTTGGACATATGGCAGCAAAGTGTTATTGTTTGAAAGTTGGCAGCGCTCCATTTATATAATTAAATATCTATAAGCAGAGGCTGACATTTATCACTTGGTTTGCATCTTTTCCCAGCTCCCAGGGATTACTGGATTTTGTATTTTATTTTGTTTTTAACTTCTGTAAGGCGTTCAGGTGTCCTTGATAGTAAGACATTTGTATTATGTATTATTTTGTTCCACTTTTTCATTTGGGCTGTAAGACGTTTACCCTGAGAGAAATATTAAGATCTTTTGATTTCCTTTTTATTTCCCACTATAAATGGACTGTGCATCTAAATTAATATTTTTGCTAAACATATCATATAATTCAGCCTGATGTGTTTGGTGTATCTGGATATTTGGTGATAGTTGAATATTTGGCGATACTGCTTGACTTAAAATGAGGACACTTTCAACGTCCTTTGCTCAAAACTACATATATTGTTTCTCCATGAAGGCAATGCCCTCTACTCCTTTATCTAATTTAATATGCGCATCTTTATGAATATGCAAATGAGCGGCGCTTCTGTTTTCTCCAGTCACCTGACTGCAGGCATCCTCTGTTCAAACACTACCAATTTTAAATGTAAATATCATCTGTATTAAGCATTTTATGAAAGTGATAATCATGGTAGTTAAAATTGATTCCCCTTTACTTAACTGGCAACTTTGGTGTTTTGCTGATGATGAAATGCTCTTACACATCTTTTTGTGACTGTCTTTGTTACACTAAAGTTCCAGCTCGGCCATGAATGGCAGCAGTTGGTTAAAAGCAGCTTTAATCCCTGGAAACTATTGTCTATTGTGTTCAAAATGTGAGTATTATTGTAGTAGATAATTGCTTATACTTCTTTACCCCCCCACCCCACCCCACCACTCCCCACACACCACCCATGGAGAACAGAGGCTTTATATCAAACAGACAATCAAAGCAACCATATCCTTTTTGATGGCATGCAATTTGCTGAAATTACATGGAAGCATTGCCAGCGGAAAGTCCATGAGCGACTGCCATGCTGGAAGGCAGCGGTTGGTGGGTGTTTGTTGACCTGCCTTGTAAAGCCACAGCGGTAGCTGGTTTCCAGAGTCAAGCAAATGAAGAGCTAGTAAAACGCTCTACCCTTTTCCAGTCATGCGATGATGCTGTTTCCAGAACCGGAAAGAGACTGATTACCATGGCAACCAATAAAATAGGAAATATTCTTGTTGCTTTCCATGCTGTGTTATTGCCTCCACTATGACATGAGACATATGAGATGTTATGAGTTTGTGGTAATTTTCATGCATTTCTCTGGAATGAAATTTAAAGAGACGAGACATTAACTGATTCAGCTATGGTACATTTAACACCTAAAATGTGGAAATACATCTAATAGAGTGGGATAATTTCTTTGGTTTCTTTCAAATATAGAATGAGTTATAATTACATACACATAATTACTGAAATGCACCTTCATGCACAAATGTTATTCTCTATTAAACTCTTTTTTGTTTACTTTGTTGCTTGTTTTTTTTTTTGTTTTTTTTTATCCTGAATGTATGTGTTAGATGTCTAAATGACTATAACCTGTCTGGCTGTAGAAATTAGTGACTGAAATAACATATTTTTCAAACTTTCAGCATCTCTTTTTCAACATCTGGCTGGGTGCCAACTTCTAGCAGAGCACTAAACTGTCTCAATTTATAGGTAATTTATCTATAAATAGAGTGATGGATGCTGAAACATTTAACTTTGTATTCCTCTTCAGGTTCATGGAGATCAGCTACTCCTGATCTTTTGTCTTCAGAGCCCTTTTTTTTGTGTGTTATGGTTCACATCAGCAGAGCAAGCTTTAAATCTTTTATCAATCGAAGTAGCTCTGTACTATACTTCCCCACTTTTTTTTATGAGTTGGACTCCATGTGTACTGCTGAATCCAGTTAGTAGTCTGTTGAGTCACTTACTATTTCCTCAATACTGTGTTATAAAGGCTGTGTTTGATAAAGAAAGACATTAAAACTGTACATTACCAAATTAGGCGCATCATGTGTGTCTAGTATTGTGACCTAAATGAATGTCACTGCTACAAAACCAGTTATTTTCAAAAAGGTTTGCTCACTTTTTCATGCATCTGTAAATAAGGGGTTAAATTTTCACCATCTTATATTTATTCAAAACTTCTGCTGCAGTTTCAAAAAATAAATACATTAATTAAAAAAAAAGCTGTAATGCTGCATTCCTGCATGCACCCTTATGTCCGCAGGCACACAACCCCTATATAACTGTGGTGGAAGGTTCATGCTCATATTTTTTTAATGATTTACTATTTAAAGACTGCCCAGCCCTGCATACAGCCAAGAACAGGATGAACGGGGTATAGAAAATACATCTATAAGGTTGATTTTTGTTTGTTTAAAAAAAAAAACAAAAAAAACTGACTCTATTCATTTTTGCATATTTATTTAAATATAAATTAGGTTTTTAGTCTGTAACCTTAGTGTGAACCTAAAGCTTTAAATTAAAGCACCTGAGAATCAGATTTAATGTTTTAGGGATTATTTCATTATTTATTAGTTATGTCTGAGTGAGCATTATTTTGAAAAATATACAAGCCTTTCAAAAAAAATGTTTCAAACCAGGACCTCATTTTTATTAATAGTTTCATGTTATCAAAACATAAGAAAGTCAGAGGTTGTGAAATTATTTATCATCGGATTTGCCCAGCTGACCTCATCAACTTGTTAGAAATCACTTTACAAAATCACAAATTTGTCGAGAAAAGTGTTGATATTCTGTCTACATGTTGCTGTGGTGGAAATCTTGGGAACACATTTCTTGACTTCTTGACCTCTGCATCAGCTGTTAGTTTATGACAAAATAACTTTTGAATAATTGACATGGCATTCTGGTATTGGGGGGGGTGTGCGGAATAAAGAAGTGCACAAATCAAGAAAAATGATTCATGCAGACCTTACTGATAATTCTGTGATTATTACTCACAGAGCATCTTGATGACTTGTCTCCTGCGCCCGTTCTCTATGGCGATATTCTTTCGAGTGCTGCTACAGCAGTTCTTTCCCAGGTTCCTTCTGGCATGCCTCCTTTCTTTGCCCAAATGAATTCCCATCACCAAGTACAGGATGCTAATAATCATCATGGGTACAAAGTAGAAGCACACAGTTGTGATCTGCATGACCAAGTTGTAGATCCACAGGGGCTTGAGGACAGTACAGATGGCCGACTCCTCCATTCTCTCTGGCAAGTAGAAGATGCCGTGCAATGAGGTGTTAGGGATGGCGCAGATCATCGACACCGCCCACACAATGGTGATGACGCGTCTGGCATGCTGGTTTGTCGACAGGTAACGTGTCTTGAGCGGATGCACTACGGCAATGTACCTCTCTACGCTCAGCGCGGTGACGTTGAGGATGGAGGCGAAGCAGACCGTCTCGAAGAGGAAGGTCTTGAAGTAGCAGCCACCCACGCCAAAGGGGAATGGGTAGTTCTGCCACAGGTCATAAATCTCCAAGGGCATCCCAAACATTAGCACGAGCAGGTCTGACACCGCAAGGCTCACTAGGTAAAGGTTGGTGGGGTTCCGCATCCTCTTGTGCTTTGCTATCACCGCACATGTGAGAAGATTTCCAGACAAACCAGTGAGAAAGATAAGAAGGTATACTGTTGTAACTGGAAAGAAAAAGGGCGATCGCTTTGGGCCAAGGATATCAAAAAGATTGATTTCAGTGAACTGGTCATCACTGTTATTTGCTGAGGCATTTAGTGGCATTGTGGTGTTAGAAAGGGGAGCAGATAAAGTGGAGCCCTGCAAACAGAACTCCATCGTAGTGAAAAGAGCTGGAGGGAAAACGTGAGGCGTTGACAGCTCTTCTGCTGGTGTCGGACTTTGTTCAACTCCGGAGCCCTGCGAATAACAGAAAGATGGGAAGAATGAACAAAATGGTACTATAATTAACAGCTTTATGGTCCTGTTTATTATTGTTCATGTCATTTCTTACTTTCTTTTTCATTTTTCTGCCAAAAGGACTTTGGATTATTGACTTTGTCAGACATCCTTAAAAAGGAAGACTGTCCAACCTCAATTTCCTGAGATCTTAATTAAACTTAGCCATTTCTGAACCGTTGTGTTCAGTGCAGGGGGTGGAGTCCTCAACTCTGCTCCATGCCCCTTTTCTCCAGATGTGCATCATTTAAATTTGCTGATACACACTTCACACTTCAAAAGGCACAGCAAACGCAGCTTAATGTGAGATAGCTTGAAATGAACATGTGAAAGCTTGAGATTTCGTCCCTGATCTGGGCTGTGATGTCACTCTATCCTGCAGATTTGAAAGCTCACTGAAATACATCGTTTCCGAGTTTTGGTGGCAGCTCTACACAAAGTGACAGGATCATGTTTGTAGTAGTATTTGACTCGATATATATTCATACAATGAAATATAATGTATGTTCTCACACTGCAAAAACTCATTTCTAAGTGAAAAAAAAAAAACTTGTTTCAACAAAATTAACAAGATTATTAGTTTTCTAGTTTTAAGAATTCTAGTCAAGAAAAATGTTCTTACCCCATGGAAAAATATATTTTCGTTTAAAATTTGCTTAAAATTCATTGAATATTATGCTTATTTCTAGAAAGGCTGTTTTTGCAGTGCAAGCAAAGACTTTATTTTTCTTTTTGCTAATAAGAACAAATTTAAAAACAAAAAAAATAAACGAAACCTGATATCTGTTAACTTTAGAATATTTCATTCACCAACTTTAAAAATCAAATCAATCAAACTCAATTTAGCACGTAGAATACTTTCATTAGAGCTGAAGTCATCTACAAAATACAGATTTTGTCTAGTATTAGAAAAACAGCAGAAATACAGGTATGTCAGGTATTGAAGTGGCAGATTCCCCTGTGTGGTGCGGAACATCGGTTTTGTTGATGCAATATTAGGCTTTAAATCATTGTCAGGACCTGTTGGCTGCTCCTTTTCATGGTACTGCTGCAATGATATATGCTAATGACTTCCTCTTATATTAATTAAATTACAGCATCAGGCATTATCTAAAGCTGTTTGACAAAAATGATAAAATGATGACGGCTCACCTAATATAAACATTTCTCAGATGATTAGAGGGAAATATATGCCTGTAAAAATGACTCTGAATGCAATTTTAGATGGTAGCCCTAATTGTATTTTAAATTGTTGTACTATAGTGTTTTTTTCTTTTGTGTGTGTGTGTGTGTGTGTGTGTGTGTGTGTGTGTGTGTGTGTGTGTGTGTGAGAGTGTGTGTGTGTGTCTAAGGAATCTATGGTTGATTAACACTTGCGCCCTCTTAGACACACATCAGTCCAAAAATTAAAAATAAACAAGATGTTCAACAGAAAAACATTCACAACATTTATCAAACAGTAGCAACATGTCACTTTTGCAAAAATAGAAAGTATGATAAATAAATCCTCACCTTGATGATGACGGTGTGCAAATTGCTTCCTACATCGCACTCTGCGTGCAGTCATGGCTGTGAACTGGGAAGCCAAACGAGCAAATGAGCCATGCAAAGATTATCAGCTCAATATAAAAGTTGGCTGATGTGCTTCGGTTTAGTGCAGAGAATAAGAGGCAGACCAAGCGTCCACACAGGAGCAGGATTATAAATGCACTGCAGCTGCGTCCCCCTTCACTGAGATTATCTTGTGAGATGTAAAGAGGGGGAGCCAGGGGGAGCCAGAGGGGAGGAGAAAAAGGGATGGGAGAAATCATGGAATCACACATTAGAGCAATACCTTGGTTTGAATTAAACGAGGGCGTGCAAGCCTCCTCATTCAACTCCAAATTAAACTCACGTTCATTATCAGTCTACACTTATTTATAGAAATTATACTGTTTTAATTAACAGAACATTATAGTAGTCTATCTGGTCCTTACCATGTGGTTAATCTGGTACAATAAAACTTTAGAAGGGCAAGAAAATGTGGCTTAGTATATCCCATTTTAAAAAGGAAAAAGCAGTGTTCAAAAATGACTCACTATCTTGTACGGCCATCTTTAGCAGCAATATTTTGAAATAAAATGTTTATTTATTCATTAATGTCAGTCCTTCGTGGCATTGTGTTAACCTGAATACACCTGAGAGAATAAAAAAGTTTACCTCATTCAATTGTGAATCCTCTGATTCATCAAATTGAAGATCTAAAAAGCTCCCAATAACTAGGTTTTATAAAAAAAAAGGTCACACTTGCTGATGACCAGTTCATTAAGTCCAGTTGTTTAGTTGCATCTGCATACTTACTGTCCTAATTCCCATCAAAGCAAAAAGGATGTCCTTTTTTGTAACCGCTTTTTCTAATTTTTCTCACTGCTCCTGCATTTTGGGTTAGTTTTTGTGAAATGACTAATGGGACCATGCCGTTGTTCATCTGCTGCCCAAATTACTTTCTACCTGCAGCTCACTTCTCTGTCACATCTCCCCCATTATGCACATTAGTGACAGCAGCGCTGCTTTTCTAATTTTATCATTTTTGAAAAATATGATGCAGATGTGTGGTATACTTGATAAATCAACATACAACTGCTCCATGTTATTCTTTTAATATATGTCCATGCTGTGTTTTAGTTCTCATCACTGTTTAAAAAAAAGTGCTACATGGACCCAAATTGTCTATTTTGCTCTATTCTGATTCGTTTAAAGGGCTGTTGCCTGGGTGTACATCATACGGAGAAGGATGGAGGAGGTGATGTTGTTGACAGATGCTGAGACAGACTGACAGACTATGCAATTTGAACTTGTTTAGACATGTTTCAGCTTAAGTGGACTTACTCTAAATAAGCATTTTGCCTTTCAGTAATAACAAAAAACAAAACAAACAAAAAAAATATATAATTGCCAAAATTCTCTCCAAATAAGTGGGTCTGGCAGTAGTGATAACAGCCGGCATCCAGATGTGGAGTGAGGCATGCGACTCAACTCGAAACAGGTCTTCCACATGGGCTGCTGAGCGACCAAGCAAACGTAGATACAGACACCTGGTATATCCAGCAATTCTTTAACTTTGTTAATACTAAATTAGAAAGCATACAATTCCTAGCCTGCAGGCTCACATTACCAAGCTGATAGAAAGACACCTGAGAGGCAATTTTATTCTCATATAATTACAGTTCACTTTTCTGCAGATCTACAGTTTTTGTCTAAAGTTGCTACTGGTGTTTTAGAAACAGTCTTGTTTAGAGTCTGGTCAACGTTGTGAAAACAATAAAAAAAATAATGTAATAGCTGGCCACTGGGTAATAGATTAAACCTTAGTGTCCTCTGACAATCCAAACCCCTGTGTTTTGTTTGCTTTTGGATTACATTACATAACAGCAGACGCTTTTATTCAAAGCAACTTACAACAGTGCCGTACAATCAAGCTACAGTAAGATAGTACATCGCAAAGGAGGAGTGGATAAAAACAGTTTTTAACACCTTATTAAACGTAGAGAGGGACAACTCAGCTGTTGTGGCGACAGGTAACTTGTTCCACCATTGAGGAACAAAAACAGTATCAGCTGAGATCACCTTGTGTAAGCTCGTGAGGTTGGGGACCCAGAGATCACCTTGTAGGCAGGTGACACGGACTTGTGTTTTTGACAGTAGCATAGCCACTATTAATGCCGATATCGAGGCTGAACAAATACCGTATAACCAGAACTTCACTCTCAGATGGGTTAAGTTGAAGATGCTGACCCTGCATCCATGCAGACAGGCCAGAGAAGCAAGCTGAGATTTATGTGATTTAAGAAGTCATATGAGTGAATAATCTGTCTCAGTGAGGTGATGAATATGGCAAAGAAAAGAGGCCCAAGTACCAAGCCTTGGAGCATCCCCATGGAGAGATAATGCAATGAAGATGTTTTCCCCTGCCATGACACTTTAAAGGAGCGCTCCGTAAGAATAATTTTAAGAATTCATTTATGCACACACAGACTGACCTTTCCCTGTGTGTAGACATCTCAGTAAGCACCAATCAGACAAGATAATTGAGAAGATGATAGTGGAGCTGCAGCCAAGAAGAAGAAAAAAGAGAGAGAGAAAACACTTGTTGGTGATGCTGTCAAAAGTGTAAAGATGAAACTATTTTTGTTAAGTGAATCACCACCAGGTGAGTCAATGTTTGTTATAAATAAACAATGCAAGCTAACTTGACAGAAGCAGTTCAGACTTTCTGGCACAATAATATGAATATGCACAGGCTGCATGTAAACAGATACGATAGTGGAATATTAAATCCCACTGGCCATGCAAACATTTTAATTGGAATATGTTGTTCTTCCAAAGCAAGAACAAAAACAGAAATATGTATGTGCATGTAAATATAATAACTGATGGTGGTATAAAAATGCATGAAACAGATTTAATGTAATTTGTATCATTGTAACATATTTTCCCATATAAACCCAACTAACACTGCATTCACTTTACACTGTATACCTGCAAAATCTGCCATTCCTACCTACCTCATGTACATAATGTCACGCTACACTAATAATTACATATTTACAGATGCAACCAGATGTTTATGTAGAGTTTAGAAAAAAACAAATGCATGTGGAAAAATTTTGATATGTGGGCAGTTCCTCATGAAGCAACAGCAACAACTAGTTGGCAAATCCTGCTGCTCTTAGCAGTATGGATATGGGATCAGGAGCGAAGAGACGTGATAGGAGCAAGCCAGCTGGCTGCGAATAATAGGGAAGAGATGCTAGATGTGAAGTATCCAATTTTGCAGAAATCAGTCTGAATGGTTGCTAATAGTTTAATGGTATTTAAAGATAGGTGCAGATGATGTCATTTTTTCTTTTTTTATCCCAACTTTGCTGCAACCTGGCAAATATTGATGTCTGAAAGTGTCTAGTTGCAGCTGTATTTCATCACCTTTGTTCTAACATCCTACATGATTGCTGTGATATTCAGCAGCCTAGCCAGCATCAAACAAGTTGATGCTGATTTTTACTAACTTTGGTTTTCTTTGTGTGTGTTTGCGTTTTCCTGGAGTACACCAATGTCTCCATGACCCCTGTGTATTGTCATCCGCAATGTAGTATTGTTGCTGCTGCCAGCAGTTGTCCTTGCCTCCTCGCATCTCTGGCTGCAGCCAAGATTTTATTAGTCCTTTGTTGTATTAGAAATGACTGTCCTGTTAGTCCTTCTTTTTGTCTCACTCTAATAAAATCTACCTCTTTTCTTAAAAGTTCATTATAGTACAGTTCACCAAGTAATTTGTGATTCACATGCAACAATAACCATCAGAGTAAAAATGATGTCCCCTCATAAAAGCAGCCCATGGGCCATGGTTTAGAGAGAAAAAGAAAGTTCTGTCTGATGCCATATCTTTTGTATATTTCTTAGGCTGAATTATTGTCCAAGTCCATCTCTGCTAGTGTGAACGTTTCACCAAGGTCCGCAATGCTTTTTTTTTTTTTTTTAGGTTCAGCTTGTGACAAATAGGAACTTAGCATTCCTTTTTTCTAAGAAGGGACAAAAAAACAAAAAAGAAAATGTAAATAAGAAGTTGGATGTTCTTAATGGAACATTAAACAACACAAAGCATTGTTCCTCTCTTTAGTCATTTATTTAACAGCTGATGAGAATTTGCTGCTAATGAAAAAAAAAGAGTTTTGATTTCCCATGTGAGATGCAATGAAGCATGATTTGAAGTTGGGCAAAGATAAAAGTAGGGACACTGAATAATTATGGGAACGTGGGAATGTGGGATGTGAAACTCAGTAAAGTGACAGGATTTTGTGTTTTTGTGAGTTTATGAGTTGTCACTTCAGAGATTCAAGTATGGGCACTCAAGCATGGGGAAAATAAGTTTATGTGTGTGTGTGTACTTATTTTTATGTCTTTTTTGTGTCTTTAAATGCAGTGAGGAGAACTGTGAGAACAGCTGGAGGAGTCAACATATCCTGTGTTGGTCTAGGGTTTTCCTCAGCTACAGGGACCTACCATTAAAAGAAAAAATAGGAAACAAACAGTGGTGTCAGGGAATTCTTTATTTCACACTGAGGTGGCACCTCTGGGACTTGTTTTGATTGTTCTTTAGGAAGCTTTTATTGGAAATTGAGAATAGGTTTATCCATTAAGCACTTGATATATAAAGAAAATACAGACTCACTTTCCAGCCCAAACATTCTTCTTCGTCTTTGTCAGCTAACAACATGGTAGTTAAGCTGCTCATCCGTCCATCCCCCATTTCTTTGACACTTATTCAGGATTAAGTTGCAGGTGCACGAGTCTAAGCAGAGATCTAGTTCTTCCTCCTCCAGTTACTCCAGGGGGACACTGATGCATTCCCAATCCACACCTCAGAGGAAGCTCATTTTCTCCTCATAATGTTTGAAATGTCATGCCATGAAATGCCATGTCAATGTCATAGCACCTGAACTAAACTTCAAAGGGGCCTCAACTAATGTTTTCCAGCTAATAATACTGATTAGCCTGCAGCTATAAAAACCATCAGAATTTTAAAAAAAAAAAGCATAAATAAATAGAAAGAGGGAAATAAATCAAGTGTTTTGTTTGGTACATCACTTTGAATGCTTTCCAGATGTACAAAGAGACAACTTCAATTCATAATTAATATTAAACGCCTAAATATAGATCACCCAGAATGTTTTATGTGGGCTGTCCAGAGGAATTTTACTTAAAGGTTTTCCTGAATGCTTCAATGGGAATGCAGTCGTGGATCCTCTGCTTGAACTACATTAGTAAAACCACCGTTAAAAGCATGTCAAACCATGCTTCAACCTCCTAAACCCTGAGCGTCTCTGCACTAGGACCTGATGATGTCAAGCATCTCTTTTCAGGTGTTGATAAGTCGGGGACATGCCCAAATAAGAGCACCTAAGGTTGTTTTTACAGTAATTTGTGTTTGTGTAGTTGGAGGCTAAAAAAGAAATAATAATAAAAATGACCTCACTTTGGCTTGGCAACTTAGATGAGAAAATTAAACTTTAAACTTTAAACTAAAACATCCAAGATTTTTAATTATTACCCTGAAGGTGTGCATTTGTTACTGACTGAATTTAAGGACTTTTCTTCTGACGATATCTAAGCATTAAGAGGTTCAATAACTGCATTTCAAGGAGCTATGCCTCAAAATTAGACACAGCATTAAAAACTGTCTGGAAAATAACTGTAGGCCTCACAGTATATGGTTTGCAAACTAATTAAACCATAACAGACATACTGTATCTCGCACATTATTCCTGCTAAACAAATCAAACCGGCATAGTTACAGCTTGTATATTGAATGCATTGTAGATTAACATAGACCCATCTGTTTGGTGCAGTTTTGTGTACCAGCAGACTGGCCTCCTTTATTTGTACTGTAAGACAAAGAAGACCATTTGTTGATTGAGAAATATACTGATTTTTTGTTTCAGAAAATGTTTGCCAGTTAAGCCAGGTATGAACACATCATAATTAAAGGTACTTACACAAGAGCATTTGATTCTGAAAGCAGAAAGTTTCATTTTAATTATGAAACAATCAGCCATAACTCAGACAGACCTGACACCTTGTTTCTACGTTGATGTTTTGTAGCCACTATTTACACGTTTATATGTTTTTGAAAGCACATACTGCAGACTTCACATACACACAGTGTACAGGCAGTATGCTGCACCAGTATGTGGTACTTAACCCCATACCAGTCCAGCAGCTGTCGTTAGTACAGGTTACAGGAAAAGAGATTATGTTGTGGTATAAACAAAGGCCAGTCACAAAACATCTGTGACTGGCTTCCACATTATGTGCAAATGTGTTATCTCTTGTTACCTAATTTTGACATTGTAGGTGTCAGCAGCAGATGATGCAGAGCATGTCAGAACACTACCGTTAATCCAGTATTGCTTTCAAATCTAGAATGATGTATAATTACAATAAATGAATGGGATAACAACACATGATGTATAAATTGCAATTTAATGGTGGGAGAAAGATGAAGAGATATTAAACAGGTTTGAGGATGAACAGGAGGGTGCTGCAGTACTCACACATACAGATGGAGCCACGTGAAACTGCTGCTCCTTGGTAAAGCCCAGCCAACTGCCAGTCTAGTCAGTTCCTCATCAGTCTGCAGTCAGCGGGTCTGCTGTCACTCTCATTCATATCCTTCCTCTTCTCCCTTACGCAGCTCCTTCCCAACATTGAATAGCGCCACCATGAGGTGGTGCTTTCTCACCAAAATCAGTAGTCGTGATTTCATTACTGCTACGATTGCGCAACACCTAAATATTGTAAAGAAAACCATTGATGGAAACATTCAGAATATATCACCTCTTTTTTTTGCATTCATGAGGTGATTTTTCAGATGTTCTGATAGTCCAGTTGCAAAGTGTAATGGAAACACTTTTTGCATTAGCACATCTCCGGCAGCACTGGATGTGAAGTAATTGATCAACCTGAAGCCATCAAAATCTAGTTTCCAGCTGTTTTTGGCCCCATTAATATAATGTAGTTGTGCTATAACATGGTGCATTACTACATTACATAAGGGCTTTGCCTTTGAATATTTATTTGAAGAATCCTCCATTGCTTTTGACGTCTGTTGAATATTTATTTATTTATTTATATATATATATATATATATATATATATATATATATATATATATATATATATATATATATATATATATATATATATATATATATATATATATATATATATATATATACCGCCTCAGGAATGGAGCTACGATCAGTCACCTCCTCTACATGGATGACATCAAGCTGTACGCTAAGAGCGAGCGGGACATAGACTCCCTGATCCACACCACCAGGATCTACAGCAACAACATCGGGATGTCATTCGGGCTTGAGAAATGTAGGAGGATGGTGACAAAAAGAGGCAAGGTAGTCCACACAGAAGGGGTCTCAGTCCCAGAAGGAACAATAGCAGACATTGAGGACAGTTACAAGTACCTTGGAATACCACAGGCAAATGGTAACCTCGAAGGGGCTACAAGGAAAATGGCAACAGCCAAATACCTCCAGCGAGTAAGGCAGGTCCTAAGAAGCCAGCTCAATGGCAAGAACAAGTCCCGGGCAATAAACAGCTACGCCCTGCCAGTGATCAGATACCCTGCAGGAATAATAAGGTGGCCAAAGGAAGAGATACAGACCACAGATGTTAAGACAAGGAAGCTCCTCACCATGCATGGTGGGTTCCACCCCAAATCCAGCACCCTGAGACTGTACGCAAGCCGTAAGGAAGGAGGCCGAGGACTAGTGAGTGTGAAAGCCACTATCCGGGACGAAACTGCCAAGCTCCATGAGTACATCAAGGACAAGGCCCAAACGGATGACGTACTCAGTGAATGCCTCAGACAATGGCAAGGTGAAGAGGTGCTGGAGGAGGAAGCATCATGGGAGGACAAGCCCCTACACGGGATGTACCATCGTCCTACCAATGGCTAGAGAGAGCTGGCCTACAGGACAGCACAGAGGCACTCGTCCTGGCTGCACAGGAGCAGGCTCTGAACACCAGAGCAATAGAGGCCCAGATATACCACACCAGACAAGACCCAAGGTGTAGGTTGTGCAAAGAAGCACCGGAAACAATCCAGCACATAACTGCAGGGTGTAAGATGCTGGCAGGGAAAGCATACATGGAACGCCATAACCAAGTAGCGGGCATACTCTACAGAAACATCTGTGTGGAGTATGGGCTGGAAACCCCAAGGTCAAAATGGGAAACACCTCCCAAGGTGGTGGAAAATGACAGAGCAAAGCTCCTGTGGGACTTCAAGATACAGACAGACAGGATGGTGATGGCAAACCAACCAGACATTGTGGTGGTAGACAAAGGGCAGAGGAAAGCCGTGGTGGTGGATGTGGCAATACCAAGTGATGGTAACATCAGGCGAAAGGAACACGAGAAGCTTGAGAAATACCAAGGGCTTAGAGAGGAGCTGGAGAAGGCCTGGAAGGTGAAGGTGACAGTAGTGCCCGTGGTGATCGGAGCACTCGGGGCAGTAACCCCCAAACTGGAAGAGTGGCTGCAGCAGATCCCCGGAACAACCTCAGATATCTCAGTCCAGAAAAGTGCAGTGTTAGGAACAGCAAAGATACTGCGCAGAACCCTCAAGCTCCCTGGCCTCTGGTAGAGGACCCGAGCTTAGAAGGGACACCACCCACGGAGGGTGAGGAACGAGTTTTTTATATATATATATATATATATATATATATATATATATATATATATATATATATATATATATATATATGTATCTCAAAACTGGACTTTTATGAATGTAAACCTAAAACCAAAAAATAAAAAATGAGACGGTGAGCGCCTCCACATCCCCATTTTGTCTAATCTCTTGTCCTCTTATTTTGACAGCAAAGGTTATATAAGTTATTTCAATTCAGATGCTCTATAAGTTCATACATTAAAGATGGCTCTGCTCTGCTGTCAGTTCATGTTAAATAATGACCATCATCACTCCAAATAACAGAACATCCACCAATCTGCGGCTTTCTTGTGATTACATTTTCATCTATGACTGTTCATGTGATGCACAGAAAATTGTGAGATTTGTGCAATTCTGTTATTGTGGCATCTTTTCTGTGATTACTGTGATTCTGTGATCTGCACATTATAAAAATGTGCCTCTGCAAGATGGAGACAGCACTTTTGCTTCACCTCTAGTTTCACAACTCTACCATGCTACTTAAATCACGCTGGTAAAGCAATAAGCCTCTGATCAGTATCAACAAGCAAAGTCAACATGACGAAAACATATTTTTTCCGTAGGAGTTTTCCATGGAGTATTCTCGGGGACAAAAGGTGCCGCAAGCAAGGCAAAATCTTTAAAACAAATAAAGTTTTGTACCTTTCATAATAAGTAATTGAAAAAAAGGCGTATGAAGGAACTGAAAAAGCAGTCATGTCCTAATGCTCTGTCTAACATTTTACTGGAAACTGGTCTAGATTCTCATCAATATTTATTGGTTTCTCATGGACATATAAAAAGCAAGTTAAAAAAAAACTAAATATATGTATAACTACATATGAACATTCTTTTGTTCATCGCAGATGCACAATTCGTTTGCAGTGTGGACTGTTAGTGAACATCTCCAGCTCTGACAGAAACCACCTGCTGCGGGGTGACTGAAACGCCTTAGAAGGCGGGTACGGGGGAGGGGACCCCGGCAGCACCCACTGCTTGCTGAGAAGAGTGAGAGGAATACAAGCTTATAACACCCAAAAAAAAAGTCACATGACTTTGTAATATTTGCTTTTCTGAAAAAACAAAAGTCAGTAGAGGGGTCCAAAACGTTGCAAAATGCAGAAACAAAGTCCATAAATTGAAAACACTGCTTGGCTTTTGCTACAGAAGCTGTCATTCTTCTTTTTTTGTGGTTTTCTGGCAGACTAAAAGTAGTAAGGATATATTTCTCCTCCTACAGGCTGCTTTGTGATACAGCTTTTCACGCACCAAGAAATATTGTTTCTTTTTAATATTGTTCATTAATATCACATGATCTTACCACTAATATCTACAGTAGCATTATCAGGCAGGTTTGCTCTATTTCAACTTTGGGAGTCTCGTGAAATTTCAAAGTAAAAGTAAAACAACATGTTTTAATGTTAGAAAGAACAATATTTACTCTATTTGTACCTGTTTTCGGCCTTCTTTTTTCTTTCCTTTCTGAAAGCGACACCTGAGGACTCGGTCAACCTTTTCACAACGACAATTTCAATTTGACAACTGTGACATGTTGATGTCTGTTTGTTCACAGTGCAAAGTAAGAAAAGCCTCATATTACTGTCATCAATTTTGCAGATGACAACAATCAGGATCGAGACAAGCTTTTCATCCCTCCTTGATGAAATCATGCATTTTAGTTGTTTCACAGCTGATCTCCAGTTGTTGGCCTTGACGCCAGGGGGTTCAAATCAAACATTTGCGTCAAACATCAGCGACAAATTCTCATAAGCATATGTGAAATATCCCTTGGACCGTGTTACATTTTCATTTTCAAAAATCATGTTTAATTGAAGTAAATGTGTTTGCTGGTGTGTAATAAGTTGTTTATCGCTCTGAGCTCACAGAGGATCATCTCCCTGACTCTTAAACAGATTCAGTCAACTCTGCAGGCTGTTACAGAAATGTTGTTTCAAAGCTTCAAAATGCTCTGTTATTGCTTACTCCCAGTACTCCCAAGAGCACTGTTTCCAGCTACCGCAGATTATTAAACCCAAACAAACAAACAAAAACAAACTAGCAACCCCCCCACACCATAAGGTGTTTATGGAAGCAAGACTGAGCTGCCAGATGGGCGTAACTTTCTAAAATTACTTTGTGTCTTATCTTTGTCAGTATGCAAATGATATCGAGCATGGTCATTTTATTGGTTTTACAGTTTTGTCATAAAATGTTTGGTTCTTAGTGTCATAACAATTTATATAGCTTCAATCTACAAGAAACGTTATCTCAGGAAACTTTATAGAGAGAGTAAGAAAGTCCAAATCAATTCATTTCGGCTCAATTCCATGCAGTCCACTGCAGTGTGGCATCATCTATGAAAATTCATAAGAATTTCATAAAAATATTACTGGGCTGTGGACATTCAGGAGACACTGGAGAGCAAAACCTTTTTTAAACAAGAAGACGCCTGTGGGAAAACCAGCCTCAGAAGGGTTGTCATTTGCCTTGCCCATGTGGGGGTGTAAGAGCGCAGATCAGAGACTCCAGCAAACACAACAATGTCAGGCCAGGCGTAAGCGCCGTGACAAAGAAAGGAAAGAACTAAAAGGACTCCTCAGAGTCACTTTAACCACCATCTAATTGTATGCTCTATGTAAAAGCAATGTTTTAACTTGAATCTTAAATGTAAAAAAAAAAAAAAAAAAAAAACACTCCACTTGAATAATTCGGAACAAAAACATATGATGGAGCTTTGTCACCTGCTCTGCATTAAAACACTTAAAATAATGTGATATCATATACCTTCATCAGTAGTAGATTTTTCAACCTTTTGTCAACAGTTATCCTCCGCACACCTCTTGTATTATCTGAAAGGCTAACAATAATATCCCACTTTTGAGTATCAGGTTTCTTTATTCAACTGCTGCGATTTTTCTTCACCAACTTCGTTTCAGTCATTATTTTTCTCAACTTTTTTCAAGGTGGGACTGTTGCACCAATGTTCTGGCTCGTGGTTCTGTTACTTCCATTCTAGTGTATCTGATTGAGCTCTTTTATTTTTAAGTTACAGTCTAAACGTTAATGTTTAGTCTCAGTTTTCATCCATTTGCATGGCGCTGTCAAGAAGGAGGACAACTCATATAATTGATTCAGTAATTATGTAATAATTATGACAGGCTTACTTAGAGTGTGCCTCCACTCACTCATACTGCTAAAAGCCGACAAGGAAAGCAGCTTTTAAGTCAAACCCCTGAGGTGAGAGCAGAATAATTAAAAAGGTAGTGACCGTCAAACTGTAGTTCCTCCAAGTGATTATATCCAACATCATAACCTCATGTTTTGTTTCCACTGTGACAAAGACTGGCATCATCAAGTTGGAACATCTCCATCCACAGTCCACGAGCTTCAGACATGGTCTCGGTATAATGAGACAGACATGAGACCTTTTGTTGTCGTTGACTGTCCTGACCAATAGTTCATTCAAATCTGTAAAACATTTAAAAGAGCTGCATGCAATGGCACAAAGTTTGATCAGTTTTCAAAAGAGAACAAAGGATTGGCAACTTGCAAACCAGCATGTGAACAAAAATGCTTATTTATATGATTTGTTTTAGAGTCTTAGTCCCTGAGCTCAAATTAAATGAATAATGAAGTTGAGTGAGAAGCTGCAGAGCACTTATTTTGTTTAATTTGATTTTCATGCCGGGCGGCACGGCGGTATGGTGGTGAGCATGGTTGCCTCTCAGTTAAAAAGGTCATTATTCCAATCTCAGCAGGGGCTGAGTGAGTGCGGACCAGTGTGCAGCTCATTGCGGTTTTTTCTTCTTGTGCCTGCGTTGGTTTTCTCCACTTTCTCAAAGTCCAAAGCATAAATTACAGGTTCCCCAGCAGTGTTAATGCTTTGAAATTCAAACTACACCTCTGGCTTTGTAGCAACAGTTCCAAAGGACCCTTCAAGCGTCCTGCTCCACAGGGAAAATTGCTTTCTCATTTTGATGCATGAGGACGTGATTGAGCTGCCAGTGCCCTGACCTCCACCTCATCCATCACCTCAAGGATGATACAAAACGCTGACTTGATGGAAGACGGGTTTTTTTTCTATCAGACAAGAATCCAACCTGTTGTATGAAAAGACACTGCAGGAAATGTAACACACTTTATTTTTTCTAAAAAAAGACAAAGACATATATTATGTGTATTACACATAATTTACATGGCTCTTTTGAAAGTGCCTCTGAAAATATTTGGAGATTAATACCTAGCTACAAGAGGTCAGAAACAGCTTTTCATTATTTTAACATGAATATAATAGACGTTTCTAATCAAAAGGCAGTTAGTATCAGGCAAACTAACATGTGAAAACATGCACTGAAATTTAAATAGACATCTACATTGAAGCCATTCGAACCTGAGGCATTTCTTTAAGCATAGGAACTGTGGCGCAGGTCTGATTGAGTTCAGACCGTACACTAAATGTGAAATATCACATTCAGCAAGATATACCGATATACTGACAGAAAGGCTATTCATCCGATCTTTCACAGCACTTTACCATGCCGTTTTTTTAATACTTGACGGTGGTCTGAAACACACATACAAGACACAAATTAAAATGCTTGAGGTTATTGCTTAGAGGAGATGATTTACAGAAAAACCATTAGGAGTTACAAGAACATAACAACTGTAATAACTGTAATGAGTGTCTCTTTATGTCAAGCTGATAGACCAGCAGCTCACACTGAACCCAGTCTTATTGCTTTGACCTCATCTCGGTTTAGTTCAGTTCCTTTTCTGAAGGTCAGCAACCTGAGATAAATGTTTTTTTTTGTTTTCTTGTGTGTGTGTGTGTGTGTGTGTGTGTGTGTGTGTGTGTGTGTGTGTGTGTGTGTGTGTGTGTGTGTGTGTGTGTGTGTGTGTGTGTGTGTGTGTGTGTGTCAAGTAACCATGATAACATCAAATAAACCCTTTTGCACTTTTTTCATGCAGTCAACACACACACAACATTTATGCAGCTCATTTAACATAGATGTCTTTATCAGTAGTATCTGAGTGGCTGAGTATATTTTTGTTGAGTTAGACATTGTTGAGCAGTAAGCTTATTTAAATAAATGTATTTATTTTTATTTAGCTAATTTACAACAGCAAAGGATTCCAGGCCATTATTAAGAGGTACTAAGGGTTTTCTTTTACTTTAATTAGCTTAAAATATTAGTTGTGTTTTCATTGTAACGAGTTTTTTTTATTGTTTTTAGGAATTCATTTAGCCCAGCACTGCGGCGAGTTGAGTTCGGCGTAAGGCCTGCGTGCCGCCGCTGCCGTGTGCTGAAGCCCTCGTGGCAACACCTCGACAAGTCCAAATAAAATACCTTAAAATAACCTTAAAATGATTTTGTCAGGGTCCCACTTTCCTTACTTAAAGCCTACAATACGAGGTTAAAGCCATACTGTGAAATGAGGAGAAAAGGTTTTGGAGTCCAACATTGCAGTTAAAAAGCAACATAATCATGATCTTTGCAACTGAAGTGAACAGTTGACCCAGCTGGCGCATCTCTTCCTAATTAAATACAAAAAGTTAATAACTTTTTACCAACAGGTAGAATGATGTGGTTTGCATCCAGGTCTGCAAATCAAAAAGTTAGTTAATATCAGCGAACCACTTCCTGGAAAGCATCACCACATTACTGCACTGAGGCGATTTGCTTGTGTGCACCTGTGCTGCTCCACATAATTGCACACATTTTGCATCTTATATTAAAGGCGTGTTACAGTCTTGTATCTGTACTGTCAACAAGAAACATTCATGGTGACTTTAAACTGTCTCACACAGGACCTGCATATCATTTAATGGCATCATTGTTGATGCATGACATACTTTACATTCTGACGTGATGGGATGACGTTTCACTTTCCATTCAGTAGTTATCTTCGTTTCAAACTAACTGCTGGAGAGTTTCAAATGCATGAGTTTCAAGAACCGAGAAAAGACAGTCCATTTGCTTCAATTTAAGCTTAAGGAAGATTACCATGACCCGGACGACTGAGAGTGAGTTTTACCTTCATTGGCCACCAAGCCTCCTACTCACAGCCATAGAGTGTTTTCTCTGCAGCTCTACCTCTGCTAGACATTGAGCAAAAGTCATTTTTGTGGCACTTAGTTCATTGTGGGAATTCTTGCCAGATGACAACTGAAGATGAAAGTGGTCCCCATCTTCTCCTTGATGGTCCTTGTACACATGGAACATTTGGGAGTGTGCTTTTTACCACGACACGGAAATCACTAAAAGCAAAATCGGACAATCCTAGGGAGAATCCTAGTTTCGGCATTTTGGCAACATTAGTTTCTTTCTAAACTTGATGCACATATGAACTGATGACACGTGGCAATGTGCATCTTACACAAAATTAATATTGAAATTAATGTAGATGCTCTGTTATGCCGTGCACGTCACTAAGGCACATTAAATGAAAACAAAACTCGAGCCCTGGATTCAAGTCTCATAAACCTGACACACAAACAAAGAAGACATTAATCATGTGGACCAGTTAATAGTTTCAACTGGACCTCAGGGCAGAAACAAATCTCATTGTGAATATTAGGATGCCAGATCACAACTTGCCAGTGTCAGTGTTTGTTAATAATTAGGATTGAAGCGCAGTCTAAACTAAGCACTGGATTAGATGGTTGAGATTAAAGTAAAATGTTAGTGTCCCTCGAAACACTTTAATATTGGCAGGATTCAATAGATGTCCTTTATCTACTGCAGTAAACAAATATTATCTTTTGATGGATATGATATCAGTTTTACATTTAAACCTGTTAATATCACATTGACTGAGTCCAAAGGGTAAAATCTCACCATCATAGCATACTTCCAGTTTCCATACAGTTTAACTGTGAATTGTTTGAAGTCTCGGTTGTTGTAACGCTGCAATCAAGTTCAACTTTGACCACATCTGTGTTGTTAATCATGGAAAGTTTCAGTTTAGCTTGACCTGTGACCTGCCAATCAGCTTGACACGAAAAACAAAACAAAAACAATGTACAAAGCAGCAAGACTAAGAATAACATGAAATAATCAATGACATTTAAAAACAATTCTGCCATTTCAATGTAACTTCCCAAATAGCACTTGTCTGAAACAGAGCGCTTGTTTTTTGTCTTCAGATTTTTCTAAACTGTATATATTTCCATTAAATCTAACCCTATTCCCTCACTTTCCCCAAACATCAGAAATAAGAAGATTTCCCCAGAACTGCTCAAAAGAGTCGTTGCTGAAAAGTGTTTTTTAAAATAGTAAACGATGGCAACAAACTAAAACCTTTTCTCTAATACTGAGATGCATGTTGTTTTTGGTCAGTATCATTTCTATTAATATTTACTTGTTTGGAGAGCTGTAGATGAAGTGTCTCGATGGTTAATATATTGACTTTTGCACTTTTAGATAATTAGGGGCAATAAATAGTGTTTTACAATCTTTGGCTTCTCAACCACAATATAGTTGTATTTACATGCAATTATAACTATATATGGCAGTTCCGGGATAAACAGCAACAGGACCTCCCCTTTCAAATGTCATTCCAGTGGCAACATCAAAAGTGCTTAGTCACTTAACACAAGCGCACTGCTGGGTCGTCTTCGTATCCCTCCAGCAGGTCACGGTGGTTTGTTCAATTCACATTACAACCAAAAATGTATCACCATATTTAAAAAAACCTCTGTAAGTTTTAAACGTAAATCACTGGGAAATTCTGGATGCATTCTTACTGATTTAACCACGCTATCAAAGATACGTGTACTGTACAGCCAACATGTGACTCTGAAAAGACTTTGTTTCAGCCTGAAGCGTAAACGCTGTTGATGGCGATGGCAGAAAGCGGCACGTTTTGCTTCAAAGTTGCATCCAAGTCAATTGCCGACTCCAAACAAGATTTTTATGGCCAGGATCAACATCTGCACACACTAAAATCTGATTTCAAATGTTCTTATTCTCAGGGATTTCTTATGTAATTATGTACTTTGGTGACGTAATAAATAACATAGGGTCCTGTCTTGTTCTCAATGGAAAAGCAACCCAGTTCTCCGTAGAACCGTTTGGAACTGGCTCCAGCACCAGCGCTGATTTTGAGTCGAAAAGCCTTAAGAGTTGCAGTTAGGGGTTTCCATGGTGACTTAAAGTACGATATTGTATTTGACTCAGCTGCTGTGTTGAACAGGGTAGGAATAGTTTTTGGACAAAACTGCAGAAGAAGGATTTTTGCAAACGTATAATGGGATCAGAAGTGACTTTAGAAGTGACATTATGTGAATCAGTCCCTCTGTGATGCACGTGCTGCTGCACTTGAGCTGTATTCTTCCAATCGATGCTGCTGGATAATAAGTTACTTGGTCAGATAAACACCCCTTTGATTACGCCGTGCTAGTAATAGATTGGTACGATTATTTTCTTTTAAAAAAATGTCCCCATAGTAGATAAGACAACAGCAACACAAAACTGTGAGTCGTGAGAAGAATAAAAAAATATAACATAATCAATCAAAAATAAACGATTTTGTTAAACAATGCCCTACTTTTTTTGTTGCAAATCCAGAAACAATAAACTTCTTAATTCTCAGTATTTTCTCAAATGTGGAGCTAAATGTCCAACTGCAACGTTATAGTTTAAAACTATATTTAAAGTGGTTAAAAAGAAACAAGTTCTGTAAGTTCTTTTTTTCATCACTATTATTCATCACTAATTCAACCACAGCATGACTTTTTACCCCTTTCATTGCATTTGAACAGTTACTTAAAAGGTCAGCTCTGCTGAGAGGAATAAAACTATTCAGAGTCTGGAGTAAGTTCAAAATCATTTTATAGAAGCAGAATGATTTTTTTTTCTTTCACTTCCAAGCAATTCTTCCCTCTTGAGATGAAAAACCACTGAACTAGTAATCCATGACTGCAGTCACAGATCCCATTAAACGTGTGATTTAAATCTTTTTTATTACCATGTGAAGCTGGCGAACAACTCCAGAAAATTCGTCACAATTAGTTTCTCCAATAAAGTTTACTATTTGATCATTTATAAATCATCATTTGTGTCATCAAAAGCAGAACTCGGTTTCTTGGTTCCTATTTACTGATGAATTTCTCTGATGTAGATGCAAATGAGAGATCAGCAAAGGGATGGGAACAGAGACAGGACATACGACTTCAGCTGAAGTGATATACAGGCTGCATGTAAATAAACAAAGTAGATTTACTGGTGAGGATTAAATCAGAAGCATGACATTCCTGATAAACTCCACTGATTGAGCCTGCAGGACTCCCAAGCCCTCCAATTCAATTTATGGCTGAGTTGTAAAGGTGCTACTCCTGGCCTTACAGTCTAATAAACCAAAGTGCAAGACCCATCATGAGATTCCTAAATTGAATTCTGAATAACAAAATCAAATTGTTATGCACTGGACTTTCAACGAATTGTTGACAAAGATGCTGGATTATGAGAAAAATACATAACTTATCATTTGTAGAAGCAAACCTGCCTTTTTCCACATTTCACATTATAAATCCATTGAATTTTCTAAAATTATCTCTAAATTCCAAAATTTTTCCAAGTTTTTTAATATTGTCTTCTAAACCATCGAAATCTGGTAAACCTTTGAATTGTACTTTCAATGACAGCAGTAAATAGATCCAAATATCTTCATTACCTGTTTGAATATAAAGCAGTAAACAGTACGATGTAACAATACCAACGTTACATTAATGTTGAATTTGTTTTCCCGCAGTGGCATATGTTCTTGTTCAGTTACTCACAAAAACCATATTGCCCATTTTTATTTGATATTTCGAGGTGTATTTCTATTATGAAGCCATGAAACGAGACGTGTTTTCAAATGTTTACCAATTCGTTATCTGTTTATTGGCCAAGCTATGTGGTAACATGTTTGACAGGGAGAATTTGCTCTCTTTAGAGCTTAAGATGTGTGAGAAAGAATCTAAAGGTTTAGATAAGAAACGGCCAAAAGGGAAAACATGTTAAGTTAATTTGGTGATCATCACTCATCTGGACAGATTTTGCATCTATCTTTTAGCAAGTTTTTATATCAAAAACAAGGATTTCTTTTTAAATCTCATAAATATTACCTTTTCTAGACAATATGTTCTATATTAAATTTAGAGTGAGATGTTTAGAAGTTTTCTTAAACAATTTATTTACATTAACTATTTACAAATAGCATATGACTGTTTAAATGTCTTACAAATAACAAAAAATTAAAAAAATAAAAGTAAAATTTAATAATAAAAATTGAACCAAATATGATCCAAATGCTTTCTGAAGGCAATAATGTCTAATAATACTCACATGACATGGTTAACTATTAAATTATGTTTTATTATGTGTCCATCAAATTGAACTGAGGAAAGTGAAACTAATAATCAAGAATACAGTGTTATCAGTTTTGGAAATAGGTCCTATCTAAAGGAAACTTAACAACCTGGCAAATTTCAAATTAATGTTGTCTCTGTTCTCTTTAGTCTCTCAACAGAATCAATAATAGATACATTAAACACCTTATTGTAAAATGTCAGATTTGGTGCAACAGGTAAGTTTCTCAAACTAATTTTGTTGTTCTTATGACACAGCATGCACGCCACTACGTAACTACATCAACATTACAGATCACTATGTAAGGATGTGTATATTCAACATCTCAAGACTTCATGTTCCCATGCAACACCTTTGCATGAATGTTACAAGATGATGATATATTTTACGGACCCAATGCTATTGACGCAAAGTACAGAATCCACAATTCATTTTGGCGGTGGATGGCATCACCTACTGTCAAAGTTCATTGAGACGGATGCAGACGATGCATGCAACAGTGCTGCATGACTGATAGCATGATGATAGAGTTAAAAAATAAAAACACATGGACTCGTGTTGCATCGTGTGTGGTGGTTGGCTTCGGCCTTTCACAGCAAGAAGGTTCCCGGTTAGCGCCATAGATTAGTTTTGTCCACTGTAGATTATGGGACTACACAGTTTGGACACTTCAGCGGACGTACCTATTACATGTTCAGTCACGTCACCTTTTAAAATGAATAAATAAGTCTTCTTTTCTCTTCCTATTCCAGCTTTGTCACAAAGGCTGTATGACTCAGACTGCTTCAGACTGCACGTCCTTTCCTCCAGTACTGTACTGGAGATCCCATTCTCATTCAAGCTGACGATTTCCCTCCTTGAACAGTGATCGTCTGAAAAACTGCACTTTTACACAACAAGTACAAACAAACACTACCTTGAGATCAGTGAGCTTCATATTTTTGACCGCAAGGCTTCTACGAACATCTCAGTCACTTTTAGCTGAGGTCACCTAATGACAGGTCACCTAGGTCAATGAAGTGTCACACCAACTCATATCTGCCATCTGTGACCTTGCACGTGTTACTTTACATCACGTCTGATCAGACCTTGGAAATAGAGTTTTTAATAATTGATTAAGCTTAAATTATTGACAATATTCCTAATATTTTAATCTGTACCGTAAGTCACATCCACTCAGGCCACACATTTACACATGGATTTGTTGCTTTTATGGAAGCAGGCTGGTCTAATTTCAAAGCTGATTGTCTGACATGAACATTATTGATTAACACTTTTATGCCACTCCCACCTGTATGTGTTGACTGTATGATGCACACAGCACAGCTGCTGATGACTAATAAAGGCTTTAGAGGAAGATCCTGGAATCACTTTAGCTTTTATTGGTAATAAGTCTCTCATTCCCACTTGTCCGGTCTAACGTCAGAGAGTGCTAAAGCAAATCCCATCACAAACACACTGAGAATAGATGATGCCGTGCCGTCAAAGGGGTGACGCAAACCATCGTCTATGCACTGTCACACCTTTCTTTGGCCAGAAAACAGACCATCAAGAGGAAACCCACTTGGGTGGGTTAGATTGAAGAACTGGGGTAAAAAGTAACTATCAACCTCTGTTAATCCCATCCTCTACATGGTATCAAATATAGATAGATGGAAAGAAAAAAACTGACTGTTCCTACTTGCTGTTTGTCTGATGCATAAATGCCTTCCAGTTGTGATAAAACATTTCTTTGTTGTATGGTAGCTGTAGGGAAGACCCAAACGCAGGAGATCCGGAGACAGGAATAGCAAGCAAAACAAAAAAAAATCTTTTAGTTTAACAAAAAAACAAACACTGCATCAAAACATGGATACAAAGAACCAAACAAGAGGAAGAACTCTGGAAAACATGACTGGAGGCAAAACAAAATGGGCACGCAGAGAAGAAGAGAAAGATGAGACAATAAACTGTAGTGACGGAGCTGAGGAGGAACAGTCAGGGGAGAATGGGCCAAGGGAAGACAAACTAAACAAAACCAACCATGAACAGACCTTCAAAGGAAAACAGCATGTCCAAAACAGGAAAACCAAGGAAAATCACAAGCAGTAAAACCAAAACCCGAAAGACACCTTATTCACCTGCTTCAGCGGCTTTCCTACAGGGCCCCCGTTGGCTTCCCACCCCAAACCCACCTATATCTGCCATCACAGGAGACCGAGGGCTCTGAAACAACTCGTCAACCACGAACATTGGCCTTGCAGCCTGGTAAATAAAGAAAAAAAAAAAGATACCACAATATTCCTGCTGTTTCTTAATATATCAACTATAAGATAGAGCTTTGAGATTGATAAAGTCAGTTCTGCATGAAATTCCAGGTCATGCAAAAAGTTCACATTATTCCAGAATGTTGTCAACAATAACTGTTAATGTATTTCCCCAACTTTTCATCCATCCATTATCTATACCCGCTTAATCCGTTACCGGGTCACGGGGGTCCGTTCGAGCCTATCCCGATGCATAGTAGGCGAAAGGCAGGTTGCCAGTCTGTCGCAGGGACACATAGAAAGACAGACAAACATGCACACTCACATTCACACCTACGGGCAATTTAGTATGATCAATTAACCTACCCTGCATGTTTTTGGACTGTGGGAGGAAGCCGGAGTACCCGGAGGGAACGCACACAAGCACATGCCACACAGAAAGACCCACCGGGCTGGGAATTGAACCAGGATCCTTCTTGATGTGAGGCAACAGTGCTAACCACTAAGCCACTATGCTGCCCCCAACTTTTCCGCAAGAAAGAAAAATCTTTTAAAAGTAAAAGTACTTTTACTTTATAACCACGTTTACCCATAAAAGCACCATTAATTAGCTCGAATGATGGCACAAAATTTGTCCATGCACAGCCATAAAGATATGTCCAATAAATCTTGATGACACTACCTGCAGAAATGCAAACACAGTGCTAGAAAAAAACTTCTATGTCAGCATTTGTAATTATAGATAAATAGGAAACAAAACAAAACAAATAATGAGGTGTTATAACCCATGTTCATACTGAAGGTGTCATAAAAGTCAGTTTATTGATGTCAACAGATAAAACAGACGTGGTCCTTTGAAAGCTTTTGATCTGTTAACAATTTTTATTATTTATAGATAATTACATAGATTGTAGCACTAGTTCTAAAATTTAGATGGCTTAATCAGGCAAATTATTCCTGTCAGGCCTTTCCAACGTTTTAATGTAAAACTTCAAACTGTTGTTCATGATTAACAATATGCCCAGCGATCTAAAGCATGCTGACATTTTATCGTCCGCACTTCGTTCATTTTGATTGCTGAAATAAATGCTGTCACAACTTAACCTAGGGAACCACGTAAACACTGTCAGCTGGTGAATGTTTGTGTATTTATTTTATTTTCCAGCTCATGTAATGTTATAGATGACTGTATTTTAAAGCGATGATCTTTTTGTGTTATATTATATAGTTTGTTCTACTGAATGTATTACTGATGTGCTAAATGTTTCCTCCTTAGACTTAGTAAACATGACAACCATATTCAAAGCTGTTGTGGCACAAAATGTGTTTTAACTGTGTAAAAACCACAGAGACATTTTCAGTGTAAAAATAATTGCTTCATTATGGTGGGCACTTCAGTTTTCACCTGTTGTAGTGGGTAAAAGAAAATCCATTCCAGTTAAGTCGGAATGCTGAAAGAAAATCAACGCGTTAATAGTGTTTGAAATGCAACAAGAGCAAGAATGTCAATTTGTTTTTTGTCCTTTTTAAAATTATTGTCACTTATATTGTTATTAACTTTGTTTTCAGAGGTAGGTAGTTTTATTTATTTTCCTGGCATGCTTGATCTTATGCAGGTTTGCAACACAAACTCCTGCTTTTCAAATAACCTGCACATGAAACATCCTCGAGGATAAAAGCATGATATAAACTATTCCCTGCACACTGAATCTGGTACACTCTGTTTTGCTTTTTGGGGTTTTGTTTTGTAAAGTGAAAAGCAGTGTGAAAAATAATTATGATAATATGAAGAAATAAATAACATAAAATAAACTTTTCATCAATTAAGTCATCCAGGTTTCTTCCAGTCGACATGAAGAGCCTCTCCAATGTTTCATAGGAGTTAGAGCCAATAAGAAATCATGCAGCGAACTCTTCATGCTGTTGTTCTCTCAGATTAAAGCAGTTCTTTTAAAACCAGGTGCTAGCAGTAAAGGGATAACCCACAGAAATAATAGGAGCAATTGTGCTCTCTGAGGATTCTGGGAACGAGGTAACAATCAAAAGCACATATCTAAAATTAGCTTCATTTCCCCCTTTAACTGCATTTGCACAGCAGATGTTTTTAAAAGCCAGTCAGTGAGTGATATGAGGGAACATTTTGTAATTCCTCCGTTAAATACCTGTTAAATACCCTGCTTCACGTTGCTGCCTTTTCTTTAGCTTTTCAGATGCTTAAGAAATGCGGGTTATGTGGCGACGTTTTTTTTGCCAACATTTTGCAATAATGACAAATTTACTTTTTGTTGACGAGAATAAACTCTGAAGTAAAGTACAAAACTTATACCTTTAATAAAAACACATTAGCCACATCATATTGTGTTTGGCGGAGCATTGTGATAAGCAAAAATAGGTCAAATTACAATGCCCTGCAAAAATAAACTAAATGACGGCACTAATTTGTTTTTCTTGATTCAATCTATACTTTCTTTGATAGAAAAGGTTGATGACAACGAGGCTGAGATGGACTGTGTCATTCCCCATCGGTTAGTTAGATACATCTTTCATGATCCTCCTGAAAAATTGAGCCTAATGAGCTCATTAAACAGCTCCCAGATGTGTCATTGGCATACCAATAGCTGCCATGGCTGTGTATGTGCTTGCAGGTTCGATGCTACACTGCAACAAATTCAGCTGCTTTTATTTTCTGCTATCCAGACTGTCCTTGATGTGTACAAATGACTTCCCTGAATGACAACAGGTCTGCCCTTAAATGCTGGCAAACACTGAAAAGAGAAAATGTAGAAATTGTTGTTGAATGCATCCATAGATATTTGTGTTTTATGGCAGTCAGGTGATCTGTAACCTCTATTCCAGTCGTGTTTGCTCCTCTACGTGCTTTCTCACCTGTAGGCCATCATACCCAGTGTTCAGCTGTCCTAAGAGCCTTTAATGCATTTCATTCAATTTAAAATTTTAGTAATAATTATTCAGATCTGAAGGCTTCTAATCTCAACCGCTTTATGCTTTTTGCTTGTCTCCAGAACAGCAATCAAATCATGCAGTACTCATTAAGTTACGCATTATGGACCATGTGCTAAAAAGAGCTATGAAAGCAAATGAAAAAGAACAAAATATTTGCATATGCATTTAATGTCTTACTTTAGTCTATTTGTGTCCAGCGGTGTGTAATTGCTCTTCATAAAACAGAAAATGTGTGAATTAAGTGACCCGTATGCATTTGTAATGAGCAGAATACATCTACTAAAGTTAGTTTCAATCAGGTGTGGAGGGCAAATGGTCATTTTAAACAAAAGCTTAATAATAAGCATAGGTGTAAGTAACCAGACAGCATAACAAAAGCAGGGGCGGTGAAAATAATCACACAGATGACGAGGTCAAAGTTGGATTTATGGATTCCTCTTTACAACCTTGTAAAAAGTCGTGACTACTCATTAACCCGTGAGAAAAAACTTTGGTGCAGTTTGTGGCTGCTCAAGTCACATGACTGCTGGGCCGCTGGGCTCAGGTGTTTAAAACGAGGCTTTTGCAAGGAGGTAAGGCAGACACACTGACCTGAGCATCTGCTGAGTACAACATTAACAAGAGGCTGCAAGACAGACTGTCAACCGCCACCATGAAGGCCACACTTGCCACCGTCGCTCTCTTCGTCCTTGCTCTCAGCCTGACCTGTGAGGCAGTGCAAGTTGAAGTAAGTGAGATTATAGCATAACTGATGTGTTCATGATGAGACTGCTGGCCTGGATATTAACATTTTCCGCTAATTAGTCGAGAGAATGTCATTTATCTCCCAGCTTACGTGTGGCTCGCTCTGCAGAAATCGAACAAATCATTGTTGTGCAGTTGACTGGATTCTAAATCACTCTGAAAAATGTGAAAACTAGAGCCAAGTGTGTTTCTGTATTTAGGAAACAAGCCTTTGCTGACAGCAAATCTGTCTCTTCCTCTAGGAAAACGGATTGTCTTTCTCCCTGGAAGCCGTCAAGCGGCTTAAAGAGCTGATGGACAGCAGAACCATAGCCATGACAGGGCAACACAGCCCTCGGTTCAAGGCGACCACCATGTCCATGTGTGTGGAGCCCATGCTCCCACAGGAGCTCCTCTCCCTCTGTAAGCAGAGAGGAGCATCTGCATCCTTTGTCAGATTAGGTGAGACAATTACAAATTAACAGCCCGTTTGACTCTCAAGCGAACGTGTCATATAATGAATATTGAATTACCAGTGATTCAGGAGTGTCCTATTATTTTTTTCAGCTGCCGTTCCTCTTGACGTCTGTGAGATCTGCGCGTTTGCTGCCTGCACTGGTTGCTAAGTGCACTCCAGAAGCCAGAAACTCCTTGCTGAGCTGAAGACCAGTGATTTTTTTTTGTTTGTTTGTTTTTTTTATTTTTCATACCCCTTCAAATTGTTTTCAAGCAAATTCATATAATTTTTTAACCACAGAGAAGAGGTGACAATTTTTATACCTCATGCCTGGACAACTGACAAATATTTTAAACCAAAAATGATCCAAAAAAAATAAAAATCAGATGCAGGAATGTTTTGCAAACTGTTACTTTATAGCATTTTTACTCTTTTATTTTTCTGCAGACAGCTCTTTACCATTTATATTATTTTGAGATTTTATGATGTTTGTTACATTTTTTCTTACCTTGCTTTATGTATTTAAAGATATGTATTCTTTTCTCATTTTTCTTCTTTTTTACTATTATTATTTTAAATAAAAGCCATCACTGATAACTCGCATGTGCACTGTGCTTTTTCAAAGAAATGGATAAACTATTTCACTGCTATTACTAATGTATTTACTATTTCCGTCTTGTTAATTGTGGGGTTAGTGTTGTTCAAAAAGGCAAATGAAAATTACCTTCATTTATATTTTACAAATACATTTTCTTGGTGCTTATTTCACATTAGGAACATAAGGCCAATGACTATAATTACATTGAGTGCTCAGAGACAAAATTCAGAACATTCAGCTGAATCAATCACCAGCTGCAGCGAACTGTAAAAACGGCTTTGTACACAGTTTTGTACACAGAGACTTTATGCGTAGCACTCATACTGTCATACCTGTGTCAAAATGACTCAGATTTCCTCTGAGGAAGGTTAGTTGAGCAC
This sequence comes from Xenentodon cancila, assembly GCA_014839995.1. Classification (NCBI taxonomy): domain Eukaryota; kingdom Metazoa; phylum Chordata; class Actinopteri; order Beloniformes; family Belonidae; genus Xenentodon; species Xenentodon cancila. Next base: position 26,269,190 of record CM026203.1, on the reverse strand, counting down.
ATGTTGGCTTGCAGAATAACATTTTCATACACAGCACTGATGACACCAGGTACATCTGCATCACAACATGTAACAGCTGCTCAAATACCATTCAGACTGAAAAAATGCATTATTTCAATGTTCAGTGCTGTGAATAATAAATCCTCAGCAGCTCAACCACCTCATCATGCAGACAAACTGACAGCGTGGAGCACCGGTGATTCTTAACGTACCGGCTGCAGCTCTGACTCCTGAAACACACTCTGTGTGGGGCACTGCGTGCACACAGCGCAAATCATGTCAGGTCATATTTTTGGTCAAATTACCATATACAGCGATTTTGTTTTTCACTTTTAGCCCTTTTTATTATTTATGCAGGACAGCACAGCAACAAGGTTCCTTGTTTAATTCCTGACAGGACCCTCTTTGTGTAGTTTGCATGTTCAACCTGTGCTTGTGTCTTTTCTCTGGGTACTCTGGCTTCCACTCATGGTCAAAAATTATGTATGTCAGGTTGACTGATGTTTCTGAATTTCCTGTAGCAATGGGAGTGAGAGCATGTGTGGTTGTTTGTCAGTATACCTGCCCCTGCAATGAACCTGCAACCTGTCTGGGGTGTATCCAAAGAGAGCTGGGATTGGCTCCAGTAGACCCCCGTGACTGTACATATGATGGATGGATGGATGGATGGATGGATGGATGGATGGATGGATGGATGGATGGATGGATGGATGGATGGATAAATGGATGGATGGATGCAAAATAAGTAAATTGGAATACATTGAAATGATAGGAAAGCACTGGAAAAATGTTGATTATTGCACTGTACACGCAGCCAGACAGAGTTACATAATCTACAGTGAATGGAAAAGTCAATAAAAAGCTGTTGCAGTCCTTATTGATTCACCAAACAATACTTATCTAGTTACTTTGTAACTTTTTTCTTTGCCTCTGTATATGTGGGCGTAACTGTCGTCCCTCATTTTCAGCTCTATGTGATATCCTGTCAGAAAGTAAGATAACAAGACTCCTATCAGCTGTGCATCGTTAATGTGAGCACAGAGACGGTGAAAAGAAATCTTTAATGTTTCAGGCTGTAGCCACCTGAAGCAGTTTAGGAGTAAATTTAATGAAAGGACTTGATAACTGTCAGTGAAGCACTTTTTTTGTCTACAGTTGCAAACTAATATGCATATTAGGGTCTATATGATTTGAAGTGTTTTGCTTCGATGTTTTGACATTTGAGGAGCAACACCAACACCACCAAAATCACCAACTTTCTCAATGAAAGATCTCTTCTCTCACATCTGTGTTTTTGGGTCATCCTGTCTGAAAACTTGTAACAGTGCCCTCACTGCCACTGAAACAGAAAATGGCTATGAATGCTGCAGGTGCGTGCACCTGGATCAACACCATGTTAAAAGGGACTGCAGACAAACACGGCAGATGGAGGAGAACGACACAAACGTGGCGGTGCAGCAGAGCAAAACTGAGGTGCAAACAGAATTCAATTTGCATTTGTAAAGTCTCGAGCAGTTTGTGCATGTAAATGTAAAAACCATGCACTGGTCCTTCATTGTTCTTTGAAGAGCTCCAGACTTTTATGTTTCATATGTGGACTTGATAAATGAAATAAACCACCCTGCTTTTTCTGTGGTTCTGCTCCATTTCTGGCATGGCTAAACATCAATCTTAACTTCAAACTACCACATTTTAGAGTCACATGGGTCTCTAGTGACCAGTTTGGTCAAAACAAATGTCTCTCCTGTGGAAATCAATCAGACTGGAGACAGCACCGGACCTGACTTAATCCTAAAAAAAAAAGCTGATATTTCCATGATCAAGTGATTCCTGAAATCATCTAAATGCTTAAATAAATACACATTTCAAATGTCATAAAAATGTCAAAAGAAAAGAGCACGGACTTCAACTTTCTCCTGCATTTATACAACTATTACCAACACTGATCTTATGTTTTAAAACAAATGCAAATGAAATATTGATTTTGCTTGAAGGTCATTGCTTTTATCCACGTTTGGTAAAGGGGGGTAAAAATCATTCCCAGCAGGCAAGTTGGTTATTGGGAACAGAAAGAAGAATAAGAATGAGTTTTCTATGCATATTGAAGACATTTAGGGTGATTTTCCTTTTTAAAGTATGAAAGCGACTCGCTCCAGATGGCGTTTTTGCTGTTTTAGTAGCAAAAACCGACTCTCCATAACTCACAAACCAGAATGCAGACAGAGTTGCACAGTTCCAAAGTGATGCTATTATTGATTTTTAAATACACTATATGGTCAAAAGTATTCATTCACCTGCCTCTACTCACATATGAACATAAGTGACATCCCATTCTTAATCTATAAGGTTCAATATGACGTTGGTTCACCTTTTGCTGCTTTAACAGCTTCGACTCTCGTCTCCACTGCTCTGGAGTGCAGTGGCGACGTGCTTTACACCACTGCATCCGACGCTTTGCATTGCACTTGGTGATGTTTGGCATTCATTCACAAATACTTGTAAAAACAGTCTGCATGTCCAAGTGCTTGATTTTATACACCTGTGACCATGGAAGTGATCGGAAAACCTGATTCCAATTATTTGGATGGTTGCGCGAATACTTTTGACAACATAGTGTAAGTACAACTTCAACAGAACTGACCCCTGTTTGTAAGCAGTTTAGCTTAGATAACTTTATTTTCAAGCAGTAAATAGACACGTACACATGACAAAAAGCTTCTTCATTTTACAGCAGTATAGACAAGTTCCTCTTGTGGATCAGTGCTGTGTGTTTAAATCCACTTCCTCACTGAACAGCTCTGTAATAAATATTGGTGGGAGTGGGAGTATGTCAAGAGATGAGATTTACTGAGAAACATTAGTGTGAAGCCCAAAGTCAATAACAAAACACCTTGGTGACGGATTAAAGCATGCAGGTAGGTGCTGTGAAGAAATTACGAGAGAGTGGTTATAAACCAAAAAAAGAGGATCTAGAGCACTTGTTGCACATTCCGACAGCCTTTATCTTTGAGAACCCACAGTACCGTTACACCCTACCTAACGCGTTTCCAGTTTTTGTTGTTAATAAATCACCGGCTAATCTATCCCAGCACTTTATAAAGAGGCAACAGCGAAATACAGCAACCACAGAAGAGACACTTAGCTAAATTGAGAGGCATCTTCCAACATCTGAAAATGCGAGTGCTTAGTGTCGTCCTTGTCTTGGTGCTCTGTGTGTGCAGAGAAGCTCTGAGTGTGAAGGTCAAGGTCAGTACACCTCTTTTTATCACTTTTCTGTACTACTTGCTTTTTTACTTTTTTTATGTTTTTTTTTTTTTTTTGCATTTGTTTTTTTTTATTCTTGAAAATCTATGCTTACACGGCTGCTAAAGCTGATGATAATGATGATAAAAATCATTACGTAAATGATGGTAGGACGTGTTTCAGTTCATCCGACATAAATCACCATTTATCACGCCGCAATGAATTATTTTTAGTCCCCTCTTTCTGCCTAAACACATCCCATTTACTACTGCACCCCATATTTCATAATCAAAATGAAGATTTACATTTCCCCAAATTGTCAACCCAAATCTTCCTCTTGTTCCTTCGCCCACAGGTTGGGGACCGCAGCTACCCCTTAGAGGCGGTGAAGCAGCTGAAAGACCTGATGGATTCAGAAGACGACTTAATGCCGCGTCTTTCAGACACAGGCGTTGCAGCCATCTGCACCCACCCGCTCCTGCCTCAGATCTTTCGGCCAGTGTGCCAAGGGAAGGGAGCAGAAATGGTGTTCTCAAAGCTGGGTGAGACCTTGATGCAGAGAGAAAATAAAATAGGTTTTGGATATAAGACATGAGATTATTTTTGTCCGAAACATATTTTGTTTTTTTTAATTACAAAATAGTCACCTTCCTGGTGTGTTTTCTGGAATTCATACAACTGAAAAAAAAGAATTAATTCTTTTTAATAAATTGAAATATAATTTTAAAAAGTCATTTAATTAATTTTTTTTTTTTTTTTAGATTATTTTTATCAGTAGTAGTATTAAGTTCCGTTAAGTACTGTTTTTAAGAACTGTTCTTCGTTCTCTTTTTCTGATCCCCCTTTTCCTGTTCTACCCGGCTGGTCTTCAGCAGGAGGGTCCCCCTTATGATCCAGGTCCTGACCCAGGTTTCTTCCCTCTTAAAGGGGAGTTTTTACCTGCCGTTGTTTATGTAATAATTGCTCGGGGGGTCATGTTCTGGGTCTCTTCAAAGCACCTGGAGACGACTTGTGTTGTAAAAGACGCTATATAAATAAAATTGAATTGAATTGAACTGAATAGAACTTTTAACATTTTAGTTAATAAGCACATGAAAAGAAAAAAAACATTTCTTTTAAAGTAATCTTCTATCGGTGCTATTTTCTACTGCTCTTGTTTTTATAAACCAACGATTTGTTTCCAAGGGAGATGTGGACCTTTAAAAATAGGTAACTCATGTGCAGTTTCATGGTCTGTGTATTTACTGCATTTAGTCTGACTAGCCTTTCATGTAGCATTCATCAGCTCTTGCCACTTTTGCCACTGGCCTGCAACAGTGACACAAAGAAACAGCCCCACACCTGTTCTTGGAGTTGCTATTTAACCTTTGGCTTCATCGTTCAGACACAGACTCAGATTTCAGCTTAGACGGTGACACTGACCAGACACATTCTGTTTTTATTTGCACAAATGGATTCCTGGAGTCCATTGTTTACACACTTTATCTTGCACATCCTGCAACTGTTGCACCACAAAGTGGCTGTGAAGTGATAATAACAGACAAGGGCCCTGCGAAAAGCAGAGCAAACAACCTTTGGTGGCCATTAAACCTCACAGGTTCAAACTTTACACTTGTAGATGTGTTGAGATGGAAAAGGTTTCTAATGTTACTGGGTTTCATGAATATCAAAAGCTATATTTTGAGCTGTACAAAATGTATTTCAGGTCAAATGAATATTTTATTTGTATTTTTTTTTTTTTTTTTTTTGCAGTGTACATCATCACATCTTCAGATCCTTGTGAAATATGTGCCAATCCCTCCTGCTACGGGTGTCTCTGAACTTAGGCTGCCATCTGCCAGACATTCAAACGCATCGGCTGAGAGCCTCCTGGGGCATCAACCTACACAGTTTCTCCACATCTCTATTTTAAAAAATCCATGGCTGTAACAAAGCACATCCTGTCACCCAGCAACCAAGCCCAGTGGTCAAACTCGTCTCAGTGGTCAAACTCGATTTTGGATAGTAGTTACATAAAATCTGATTGATATGCCATTTTTATATTTGTTGGTTGTAGTTGATTATCAGTAAAGCCTCAACATTTTAAGCATTTAACTGAATGTGTTTTGTGATTTTGTCAGTAGTTGTTTTGATGTAACATAATACCATTTAATCAAGCAGGAAAACCAATGGAGCAGCAAATATAAATTAACACAAACTAGCAATTTTCATTGCTGGCCTCTTGGTTAAAAATAGAAAATTCAATTTCTGTTAGTTAAATATGCAATGCAGCTTCCAAAGTATTTACACTGTATATAGGGTATCTTTTAAACCAAAATAAAGAGTATCCAAATTATTACATAATTGATTAATCTCAAGAAATCAAAGTAAATAGATCATTCTCATCAGTTACTGCATGAAATCATAGTGGCCTTTGTGTATTTGTCTCCAGCCTAAATGTACAATAAATTATTACACTTTTTTTTAAAAAAAAAGCATTTCTTGTTTTGTGCAATGACTTCTGCAGGAAAATTAAATAATTGAAAATAAAGCAAAAAAACTGAAGACCAGAGTTATAACAATTTCAGCACAATGTAATCTGAAGAATAAAAACAACAATAAAATAATAAAAAGATTCATTTGACATCATAAAATCCAACACATTCGACTATTTTGTCTAAAAACGTGAAATTTATCCAAGCATGAGAGAAGACCAAAAACACTACACTACAAGCTGAGACTTGTCGATCAGGTTTAAGCGAGAACGGAAGTAGAAAGGAGTGAGGATTCTTATTGTTTTCAGATCTTTGGACTCCGCTTCTTTTTCATACCTCTCGACCTCTGGCGGTAATTTACTGCCGTTGCAACCAGTTGCAATCAACGTGTTTGCAAAAACTTAAGTTTGCTGTCTATGTAAGTTAACTTATAATTAATCGATATAACAAAAATGTCCAATAAGGAAATTAAACTTCAAACGTTCGTACAAAACAGTGTAATTTTCAGTTTAAAATAATTCTGTTTCGAAGACATAATTTGCGTTGTTGGAGAAGAATAAACACATTATCTATGACACCTTAGTAAATAGTTTGTGATTCAAATCATATTACACAGAAAAGAAACCTAAATTTGTGCATATATGTACAACTTTACACCCTTTTTTGCAGGAAATCCATTCACCTTTGGTTATTTCGTGTATTTTTATAATCACGTCGTATGTGTCACAATACTAAAACATTTAGTGGTTACAAATTATAATTTCAATGATACAAGCGCAATAACATCATCTGTCACTCGATTGAGCAAATGAATGGGCATCTTTCGTGTACGGTGGCTCGTTGGTCTAGGGGTATGATTCTCGCTTAGGGTGCGAGAGGTCCCGGGTTCAAATCCCGGACGAGCCCTCTGCTTTTCCAATTTCTGTTTTAAGAATTTTTTTTTAATTTCTTTATTAAAGAAAGTCTAGAAATAATAAATGAATGAATGACCGAGGAGAATTGAGAGGGTGACAGACACACTCCACTGCTAAATATAACAAGTTATCTGTTGCTTTAAATGAGCACCGGCTGTAGGTAATGATATATGACGAGATTTATCTCTAGATTTTAAGAAAAAAAAAGATTAAATGATCTGTCATTCTGTCATTTTTTTATTATTATTATTATCATTATTATGGTTTAGTTGTTAGAAGGGATTGTTGTTTTGAAGTTTTGCTCATTAGCCTGATACCAGTATATATTATCTGGCTTACATACTTTCTCTAACGAGGTAAACTCAGAGGAATGCATTTTTGTTTTTTGTTCTTCCTCTGACCTCAAAAACAAGGTGTGTAACATATTCTAGGCAGTTTAATCCGGTTCACACAGTTCAGTGTGTGATCCCTAAAATTGTGCTGATTTTAAACTGCAGGTTCAACCTGTTCATGACCAGGATAAACAAGAATCAGTAGTTTACCAGCAACATTAACTCCATTAAAGCCATATAAGCATGAGCCTGACTGTTTGTTCATGTACGACATTAAAGATAAACCCTTTGGTTCATATCAGAAACACAATTTTGCTTTTTTTGCTTGTTAAATAAATTCCTGCTTTCAGATGACTGTTATATAACTAAAATGTATTTTTTATGGTTCGGGATCATATAGCACACATGAGAGAGGGAGAGCCGTTGAAGCTCAATGTGTAACTAGATAACAATATCAAAGGAAACCTTTTGGACTTATCTCAGCGGCCACTATCATCGTAGCCTGCTGTTATCACATAAACAACTGTTATTACAGAAAAAGAAGGCACGTGAGGATAAAACTTGGTAAAAGCAGTCTTCTTGCTGTTTGGAAATCATTTATTGCTCTTTTCTCTGGGACAAAGTGGTTAAAAAAGCAACTACCAAACTATGAATCAGTATATTCTGATTCTGTCAAAATAATCTTTCATAAACGTACATGCAAAACATGAGCATCATTGAGCAACAATTCCCTCGTGACACAGACCTAAACTGTGGATTTAACAGCTGTGTAGGATTATATTCTGGAGTTTTCTCTTGTAGTAAATTCACCTACAGTTTTGGCATATTTGCACATTTCTTAAACCATTTTTGTCTCAGATAACTTAATGCAATCTGCAGTTGTTGACAAACAAGTTGTTGATCCTCTTATATTCATTTTATTTTTCAAAAAACAGTCTTTTGTGTTTTTGCCGGTGTGTTTCTTCTGGTTCACAACCACCAGAGGGCACATTTCACCCAACTATGTTTACCAGAGTGCAGCACGAGAGGGGCAAGAATAAAAAACGAATCCCCTGCTTGAGTGTTTTACTATCATTCTGTGTTGAAATGATTTTATAAGCATTAAATTCGCTTTTCTGAAATGTTGTTGTTTTTTTTTTTATTTCATTGTAATTCGCTTTACTGTATTCACTGTGATGTATTTATCTTTTCTTTTATAATTATTTCAATTTAAACGGAAACGCCATTATTAGACATTTGTAGATTTGAGTGTTTAATAAAACCATTTACTAAGACTGTTTGGTTGCTATATTGTGTTATTGCACTGCGAGTAAAGATAATACTGTTAACTGTGCACCACAGTCAGCTTATAAGGTGTCCGTGGGGGGTCTAATCCTTCTTAACAGCTATGGGGCGAAATGGGGCAAGAGGAGGAAATCTTGGCTTGGGAATTATGGACATCTCAATGTCCATGACACTCAATCTTATCTCAATCCCAGAAATACTCACCTCCAGGAAGAATAGCCATTACCCTGTAACTGTTTTTATTTTTTGGTAATCATTATATTTTCCTGTGTTTTTTCTGCATTTCACTTGCTAGATTCCTAAACAGGAAGCCCTGAATTCCCAAGATTGTTTGTCAAGGAAAATGTGAAAAGTGGAAATTAGAAAAAGAGAAAGAAGAAGAAGAAATACAGTGATTTTTACATTTACTTTGATGTTACTGAAGACAGGATGAGCCCAGGATATTTGCCTGGCATTTGTTAATTCACGTCCCATCCTGCATATCAGATTTGCAACATGTAATTTATAGCGACTGAGGTAAAAGAAAATAATGAGGGTATTTCAGAAAGGTGATATAAACAGGTTATTGCCACGATGATTTGGTGCGAAAGCAGTTTCCATGTTTGAAAATGCTAATGATCTAAAGAGAAAGACTGGAATGGATCTGCATATTTATGTCTCGTCATGGTCAGGGTGCAAGTCCAAGCTTGACACCTGTGATTGCACATGTCAGACACTGTGACACAGAGATAGTGTGGAGTTTAATCACCACTGCAGGAAAATACTACTTCTGTTATGCCAGCATTGATGCAGTGCACAAAGGTACATTGAGATTTCATTGCATCCATCTATTCTGCATTTAAGAAAACATGTCAAAGCATTTCTGAACAAGCAAATGCAAAACCACATTCTGCGCACAGAGAAACGCCATGAAAGGCGGTACTGGATTATCCTGCCTCACTTGAAAATTGAGTTTTGTGAGAAAAGGGTTTTAGATTTCAAGGAAACTGTATTAATGATATATCTTGTGTTCTCTGTAAACAAATAAACTTCAAGGTGAATGTAAAAAGTTGCCTTATTTCTCTCTTTCCTCCTCTCGTTTAGGGCTGTGTCCATGTGGCGCGGGACATCACGTCACTCATTCGGATACTTTTTATTTCACTGACAATGGTGCATTCAGATATTCATTAAATCTTATATTTTGATAGTTCATACAGTGACAGTTTAGTGTCTGATTTTTTTTCCCTGTGACACAGACTCCTTTTAAATATTTAAAAGACATCTAACAAAGTAGCTGGAGACACTGCATGCTTCCTAAGGTCCATAGTTTCCCAAGTTCACAATAACACCAATGTTTGTTGACCGTCTCAAGTTAAATTTCTATGTCAACATTTTCAGAGGCTTTTAAACTAACTTCTGCATGAGAGTTTTATTTTTCTTTATATCGATGAGGTAAACAGTCCATTTTAAGATTACATTCCTTATCGTGTTCAGGGTCAGGCTGCTGGAGCCGTTTCCCTATTTACAGATGGAAAGATGCATGTTTACAGGGCCACCAAAAGCAAATAAGTATATAAAAATAGCATAATCTATACAGCCAGACGCGGCTGGTGGGTCAGCTTCCAACCCAGCTTCCACATCTCACAGAAATGTAATAGTTACCCTTGATTCCATCATATTGCTTATTCATATCCGATGAGTCAGCATTGCACACTTTTCCTCGTGCGTCTTTTGTGTTTAGTAGCGTGAGTACTCTAAGGCCCCTCCTTCAATTATGGCTACCACAGCTGCTGAACAAGTTTCTGTTTCCGTCTTCTCAACTGATTTCACGCAGATTAACATCAATGTAAGCAACTGTTGGCTTATGCTTTTTCAACACCTGGGAAAACAATTGAGTAAGAGCTCAACAAAAGTGATTATAAATCAAAGCAGACAAACTTGTGGAATAAGCTTTTCCTTTCAATTTTGCATGTGTGATAGTTAAGCTATCTAATCAACACAGAAAGTAAAAATGTTTACTGTACTCCAGTTAAATACAGTGTAGTTCAGTCTACTTCCAGTCCAGTTATATTCCAAATAAATCCAGTTTATTCCAATCCATTTATTATTCATTTCATTTCAATTCAATCCATTTAAAAATGTATATTATGCCAATTCATATACCCAGCCTAGAAAAGCAATAGAGTACATCAGATATTTGTGTTAATTCATTCTCAAATCCTGGGAATTTACAACATAACAGTTAAAAGAAAAATTCCCTTTTAACAGGAAAACAGCTCCAGGAGAACAGTCTCATAGAGGACAACCATGTTCCTCAACCAACTGGAGGGTTGAGAGGATGGGAAACAGGCATCAACAAAGACAAAGGCCATGTTCCAACATGAGTACCTTCATGACTACGGCACTTTGAGCACAGTGTTCCTACATGTGCAGTGTGCAAATGACTGAACGGCATCCCAGTTTGAAACAGTCATCAAGCTCGTACCTCTCAAGCTGACAACAACAACTCTCTTCTGTGATTCCTTCTCTGGAGTCACTACTGAGATTTGAATGTTTGTTGATCAAAAAGTCCAAACCAAATTAACCAAAATGTCCTTTTCCGCCTTTCTAATCTCTCCTGGTTTCAATGCGAGATTAAAGTATCATTAGACAGATATGGATTTCTGTCCTCTTTTTGACCAAGAACTGGACAAATGGGTGTCCACTGCTTCCACTATGTGGCAGCCTCTGCAAGCATGTAAGTGTCCAGCATTCCTAACTCTTTTTTTTTTTTTTTACTGTTATGAGAGCATGATCCAGTTATTTGCAGTGTACTGCACAATGACAGAATTATCCGTGCAAACAAACTTCAGCGCTCAAATTGATGCATGCACAAGTGCTTATTTTGGAACATTACAAAATTAATTTGTTCAGAGATGTTTGCTATGAAACAAAAGAGAGGAAAACACAAAGTTAACAACAGTTATATACATAAATAAAGAGTTCAGAGTGGGGAAAGTGCATCATGGGCGGTCCTCGAAAAACCTGTAGGAGCCATCAACTAAAGAGATGGTTCAGGGTCACTCAAGTCAGTTCTAACAAGATGCTTTATCAAAAAGAAAAGTTTAAAGCTTAATGTTAAAGTTACAAAGGGTGTCTGCATATTAAACACAGACTTATATTTGGTTCCACAAGAGAGGAGCCAGATAACTAAAGGTTCTGCACCCCTTCAACTTATGGAAACTCCATCAACCACAAGTAAGCCACAGACAGGGTTCTGTTGGGAAAATATATAAATATAAGACTTTGAATCATCCGTCCATCCATTTTCTATACCCACTTTATCCTTTGCAGGGTCACAGGGGTCTGCTGGACCCTATCCCGACTCATTACAGGGGTACACCCTGGACAGGTCGCCCGTCTATCACAGGGCCACATGACTATGACCACACACAAGTGAAAATGTTCAGCTCTCTTTAAGTTTAATTTATGCTGACTTTTTTTGTATAAGTCAAAGCATATCAGTTTCAATGTTTTCCAGTGAGCATACTTTCATCATATAACATTCAACAAATATTTTGCAGTAGCGTTACCATTCACCATGGATGTGGATGTAATAATGTCCTTTCTTAAAATCGGTTACTTTAAGATGTTTGCTACTTAACCAACTGTATTGAAAAAGTTGCGTTTTGTTATGACTGCCCAAGTTTTGTAGAACAAGATACAGCTGGATGTAAAGATTTTTTTTATCTCTTTAGAGAGAAAACGTGTATGTTGTATTTCACACGTATGAATTTCCCAGCTAGTCTCTAAATTCCTGTGATGTAGCCATTCCATTACATGTCAACTTGATCCTATCCTTACAAGACTCCTCCCAACTGTAGCCCCATCTGCCGTGGCAAACGCCACAGGTCATTCTTCAGTACTCATTCTACCAGAACCAATGGCTGTCACCATTTTTTGCGATCAGTCCTTTCTGTTATGCGCATCTCGGACAAAGCACTCTCTTGGGTTGAATCATACTGTATCTAACCAGGTGTTTATTCATAACGTCATGGCAAGGGCAGACATCACTTCCTTATCGCCTCTCCACAGGAGTTCCCCAAGGCTCTGAGTCAGGGCCCCTTCTGCTTGCCATCTACAGAACTTCGCTGGGTCAGGTCATCTGTTCACATGGATTCTAATATCACTGCTATGCCGAAGACACCCAGCATTTCCTGTCATGCATGCCTGATAACCCTACCTCCAACTAAACCTCTCCAAGACTGAACTCTTGGCCCTTCCTGCTCATCAGTCTGTCCAGCAGGTTTTCAAAATCAACTTCACCTTTACAATTATCACTCCCACCATTTCTACCCCATGACATTGTGAATGAAAAATCTGGTAATGACTGATGACCAGCTATGCTTCTCTAACTAGGTTGCCACTGTTACCCAGTCATTCAATTTGCGTTGTACAATATAAAGAACATCATGCTGTACCTAACTAACTAAGTTGTCCTGATATTGTCCATGGTTATCTCCCACCTGGACAACTCCAATGCTTTCCAGGCTGGTCTTCCAGCTTGTGTTGCAAAACAGTCCTTTTCCTTTTAGAAACTCCACTTTTGACATACCGCTAGTTTCCCTCTACCTTTTGGCTTGACTGTGTTCCTCTGTTAGTAAGTTGCTTTGGATAAAAGTGTCTTCTAAATATAATGTAAAGTAATGTAATGCAAATTTTGCCTAGTAATTAAACTATTAGAAACAATAATTATTAATTCATTGTTGTAGTCGCCAGAAACTTTCAGTGAAAAAGAGTGGGAGATAAAAAGTATGTTGTTTTACACAAGCATGACTTTTTTTACTCAAGATTACTGGAAGTACTGTATGAGATACAATACTTGGCTGTATAGTTTCCTCTTTAACTGACACAATAACCACAGCTTTATCGTTTTCTCACAGTTAGAAATGGTCTTTGTATCTCTAACCCAGATCATCCAGCCGGACCAAAGGAAGAACAAACAAACAGTTAACATCAAACAAAGACTCAAATAACTCTTCAAACTTTATTATATTTGGTTGAATTGCCTTCTCCCACTACAAACATTTCTCTTTTTTTCCTGCTGTTCACATAAAGAGAGGATTTTTTTCTAGAGCAGTGTTGTCACAAGATGATGTGTACACATAGAGGCTGATAATTTGTGAATGTATGTTGTATAAATATACACATTTTTGTACCATGACATGCTTCAATTAGTAACTATAATCTGATTCAGACCTGAAAATAGGAACATTTTAAGCATCCACCCCAGTTATGATTACAGAGGTACTAAACTACTGACATATTACAAGATAGACTATGTCTGTCTTGTAATATGAAAAAATAGAAATAAAAAATTATTAATAAAAAAAAAGGAATGGAAAAGCATATTCAAGTCAGTTCAGAACAAGTTGGCTAAAGAGGAAATGTTTTGGGAATTAGAAATCTTTGTAAAGCTCTGGGTTTTGTAAGATACAGATATAAAGATGGCTTTAGTTGGGCACACAAGTTGCTGATGTAATGTTTGTGGGATTCATTAATTGGACATTGCTCCATAACATCCCTCCATCCATCCATTATCTAAAGCTGTTTAATCCTATTTAGTCACTCCATGATCCTGTTTAGGATCATGGGGAGCCTATACCAGCTCAGACCCCGGTCAGGTCACCAGTTCATCGCAGGGCCACATGTAGACAAACAACCACACTCATTAAACCTCATTCCTATACTCACACAAACCTCATGACTTACCTTTCATTCTATAAAACCGGAATATGAATGAGACACCCGATGCTCATGTAAACATACTTGCAAAAATAGCACAAAAACGTCCCTTCATGGTGTTTGAGTAAAAATGCAAATACCATAATACACAACAGGCCAACTGTACTTTTCATGTCTTCATTGAGGCTTAGGATTTAACCTGGTTTAAAACACACATCTGATATTAGAAGTCACATGGCTTCTCTAACCACTTTGCACTGCTGTTTTGACCTGTCCTTTAATTAAATATGGAAAATTACTCGCAGATCCAGGATAGTTGCTCTTATCTGTAGGCAGACTCGGGAGTCTTGAATTCAAAAACTGTAAGGAATCCAATCCTATTAGAAGGGTTGCTGCTCATAACAAGGGTGTGTCGGAAACTCAAATCATTTACATCTTTCAGCTTCTGTTTGTGCACAGTCAGTCAGAGAGAGTCGGAGATGGCAAAGGATGATAGATCTGGACAATGTCTGAGAACTTGCCTGAATCCTCAGAACTCACATGAATTTCTGCACTCCCATGGGTCCATGGACAAACAGCTCAGTGATACATTAGATAAAAAGTGCAATCAGAATTGCTGTCATATCGGCTCCCTTTGTTCCTTTTAATTGCACTTTTGAGCTGCCATAGGGTTACATGGATGCCAACAACAGAAAACAGAATAAAACAGAAAAAACTTTATTCCACAGATCAGAATGCCTAAAGTTTAAAAAGACTAAATGTGGTGTCCTGGATGTTGATTTTTATGATAAAACAGGAGCCTGTCATCAGATTTGTGTTTGAAGACTGTGGAAAGACAACACTGATCCTTGCATTTAAACAAGCATTCCTAAAGCAACCATTACACTTTCCTTTCTTTATGGTATACATTAACATCTCTTACCATCCATTATCTACAATGCATCATCTTTACCCGCATCCTCATGTTCAGGGTTACGGCGGTCTACTGAAGCAGATCCCAGCTGTCTTTGGACAAAAGATACATCATGGACAAGTCACTAAATATTTACAGGGTCATGTATAGATCAACAAATTAATATCGCCTCTTTGCCTAATACCATGTTTTGGACTGTGGGAGAAAACTGGAGTACATGGAGAAAACAAAAGCAAATACAAGGAGACAAGGCAAATCCCACACAGAAAGGTCCCAGTTGGCATTTGAGCCTGGAGGTATTTATTTGTCAGGGACAATGTTCTTCTGTTTCACTGATCAGTTTTGTGGTTCTGTCTATGGAGCTGAGGGATTCAAAAGTATCATTGGATGCTACAATGAATAGTTACTGATCCAAAAGCACTCATAATCGGACAAACAGCGGCACAGAACCACAACATGACAGACCCATCTATGCTGACTGAAATTGTCTGACTAAATTCTTTAAATTTCAGATATACCACGTTTGTCATAGTCCATATTTTTGGATGTTTTCTCACCATCATTATTGTTCTGTACATAGACTAATGATTAAGACAGGGAGTGTTCTCTCTCTTTCCTCTGGTGACTACGCAGAGATTAGTGCATTGCTGCATCCTGCAGGTAAAAACAGCATTTGGTCTTTGCGGTTGGAAATCATGTATCATGTATGGAGACCTGGAGGGTTGAGTGTGATCCGACCACAAGCTACCACTCCAAATGCACAGGGAGACACTATGATGCCAGGTGAACAGATGTGCGTGGAGCTATCCACAAATGACTGGATCACTCAGGACAAACATCAATACCAGGCCTAAAGGGAGCCCACAAAATGGGCATGGATTAAGACATTTTTTAAATTCGGTCTGAAGACCTCATTTATATGTGGAACTATGAATCAGATACGTGCATTTGCAGCTGCCATATAGATAAATGCAACAGTGGTGAATCACATGACTCATCACCCACAGAAAAAAAAAAGATTTTTCTCCATAAAAGAGAACAACTGGGTGAGACTTTTTCTAAAACCTTGGATAAAAAAAGGTGAATGAGACACTGGTTTAAATTGGAGAGGATTGTTCAAGGTCAGATATTTTTAGCAGAGGCCTCACCACCGCATGCCTGAAAACAGTTGGTACAGCTAATGAGCGAGCGGAAACAAGGGCCTGCTGTGTATGTTGTAATGGACAGTTGGTTGGTCTCAGCCTTTGGACCACAGAGACAAATGATAAAGACACTGGCTCAAACACAGCAGAAGGTGCAGGATTAAAAAAAATTAAAGACAACTTCCAAATTACAGGTTCATACTTACTCATGAAGATTAGGAAAAACAAAGTGCTTTAAGGGGGCAAGCATACGCAGAGGACTGGAAAGATCACACTTCAAACAATCTTTACATGCAAGCTGATTTCTGCATCGGTTTACACGTTTAGAAAATTGTAGGTTTGCTTTCATGGAGGCCTCCTGTCCTCTGAAAGGAAAGATACATAAAGACTGACCCACATGGATTGCTTGGGAATTAGTGAATCCCAACAGTCACTCATTATCACCAAAGAGGCCCACATTTCAGCAGACTTTCAAGCAGCCATTCATGTGCTGCCATGTTGAATGAAAACGTTGGGGCAATCTGTTCAAACAAAGAGTATGTGGGCCATCTGTTGACTGTCATGTAGGAAGTAAAAAGCTTCAGATATCATGTTTTAATTGGACATTATCAATGGAGAAAAAGATTGGGGCTCACTAATTAGGATAATTGCACGCTACCGGTACACTTTAGTTTTCCTCTTCAACTATTAGATAAACACGGGAGTTTTGGAAGTTCAGCCTGATACTATGTGCAGATGAAGTTTGCTGTGTTGCAACAAAAGCAGAAGCCAGCAGTTACATTTTGATCCAGTTCATTGTGAAAATCGCTGTTCAGAGAGTAGAGGATGATTAACTTTTTTCTGGAAACCTGTTCAGAAAGTCTCAGGCATTAAACAGATTAGTGTAGTGATGACCAACATTTGAGTGTGTGAGTGTGTCACAGAACAAGTGCGTACATTTTTATTTTACAAACATGCAGACAATGGTACAAATCAGATTAAAAAGATTAGGGAAAAAATTGGGGACCTTGTTTGTTTGTCCTTCGAGTACTGTTAAGTCATTGAGACCAAATGAATAGGTCACTCCATCTTTTCTGAATAAAACTGTGAAGTCACCACCATACAGTATCTTCAATAGTGTTGTTATTTTTTCAGGTATTTAGTTATCCACTGCCTGTCCCAGCATGTGGGTTTGGTGCTCTGGAACAGCAGGTCTTTCGGGTTATAGAGCACTTTTATGTTTACAATTTTTTGTAGCTATATATCTCCAGTCTGTTCCTGTAAACTTAAGTTATATAACAGATGTTGACATATATGTAAAATATGGAAACATTCATTATAAATCTAAAGGATTCATTTTTATCATGGTACTGCAATGACTCATCTCTGACAGAACAGGATTAAATGTCAACTTGGCCTGATAAAAGGGGGTTTTGGCTTGAAATCTCACAATACATGGCCCCGTTCATTCTTCCCTTAACAGGTCTGGGTCTACAGCAGCATATCTAGGATGAAGCTGTGTTGAAGACCAGCTGCTCCAGTCTGGTCCTGCAGCTGCACCTGTGACTGCTGCTCCTAACACACTAAAGTACTAACTATATGTTTTATTAAACAGAAACATTTTAAGTTGGTTTTAAAGGTGGAGGTGGTGTCAAACTCCTTAACCCAAATTGGAAGTTGGTTCCATAGTGATGGTTAGGGTTGGATCTTCTAGGAACTACACAGGAACACTCTGAGAAAGGAAAACTCTATTAGGAACATAAGGAACTATCAGGTCCTGCAAATATTATGGTGCAATGGCCAGTCTGGGACTAGTCAGGAGAGTGGATGTCAAGCAGAACCCAGCCCATCATCACCAGGTTGGAGCATCTACAGAAGCAGTCACATGCTCAGTTCAGTCATTTTAAGTTAAGTTCAAGATATTTTCAAATGCTGGTTCCTGATAGTGTGTATGTGTGTGTATGCGTGGTATTTATAAATAGGGATTGCATTTTTAGTTTGATTAAACTAATATTTTTATACAACATAGTGCCATTGAGGGAGGACACAGAGGACTCTGCTTCTACGAGGATGATGGTGAGCCAGAAGAGCCGGAGCCAGCTGTATCCAGCACTGCTTTTGCTCTCCCTAGAGGACCCAGTGGTAGGTCTACTTATCTGAAAACCTGTTAGTTAGCAGTAGTTATCGCCTAATAATTTTCTGGATCCCTGACCTGTGGTTCCATGACCATTTTAATTGTATTCCAGATATTTTAAGATCAAAAGAAGAGTGTCCTGTTCAGCCGTGTTGGACAAAATTCCCCAGAACACAGCATGGAAAAAGGAAAAGGTCATGAGACAGCTCCTGGTACAGAGACTATTCTGGGCTTGGATACTCTATCCTTTAAGACTCTTCCTAGACCTTTGCCTGTAGACATTTTTCCCGGCCTAATGCACCAGACTCTGCCTTTGTATCACAGTCAGGCTTCTCCATCGGAAAAAGGCCTTGTTCAAGGAGTCTGGGTTGAAGCTCCACTCAAAGTCAGAGCTGCATATCAGTGCGACATTTAGAAATTCTGACTGCGACTGACTATTTGAAAAACAAGTTCATTGTCATAGTCTGTGGACCCCCTGAACTAACCTTGGCCACCCTCTGGCCACCCAAGGACAAACGTCTAACTCTGCACTGCTTATCAATAAACCAGACAGGAAAACTGAAAACTCAGACAGAAACTCTATATCTATACTCTCTGTACTAATAACATCAGCCAGATTTCTAGAAATAAGAGCTGCACCATCCCAGGTGGGGTGAATGCCGTCTGTTCTAATCAGACCAGGTTTTCCCCAAAATGTTTTCCAACTGTCAATAAAGGCCACGTTGTTTTCTGAACACCACTGAAGTCTCTCAACTGTGTCTTCAGTCTCAGTATAAAAGTGCCTGCAAAATGAATGCAACAGTCCTCCCAGAAAGGCACTGAGCCAACTCTTTGTTCTTTTCTTTTTTTTTTTTACTTATTTTGATGGTTTGCTTTTTTTTGTGGATTTACTTTTAATGATTTTAATTGAACACTTTCAAGAAGGCACTGATGTTGCTAATGTTTTTTTTTAATTACTTAATTTTTTAAAAACACCCCCTATTTTGTCTCCAACAGTTTTTAAATCATTTATGTATCATTATCAGTTCATTGGGAATTTTTCTGCATTTTTAACTCGTTTGTTTGATTTTTCATTTTTTGATTGTATACAACAGTTTTTTTATATATTATCCATGTATAAAATATGATACATCAAGCATTATAGGGTTAAAATAAAAATGGCCCTCAGTCTGTCTTGTGGACGGCAACAGAGCACATGCAGACTAACGGTGGGTCAAATAATCTCTTTGAACGCAGGAGATGGCACCGCCAACACTCTGGAAAGGGTACCACTTAAAAGTGTCCCTCGTTTAACTCAGGTCGAGACCTGGAATTAGATTCCCCCTAATAGCAGCTTTTGCATAAGATTATGTTATTGACCATAGTGCTCTCTCCAGTGGATTCACCAGGAATATTATTAAAATACAGCCGTCATGAAATGAGTTGTCATACGCTCACACACTGACGACATGAGTGCTGCCTTTGGAGCTCATGCAGGATAAACAGTAAACAGTGAAGTGAAAGACAACACAAATCAAACAGGGAGTTTTGATTAATCACAAATCAACAGTTTATGTAAAGATGTCAATATATTATTGTGATAGAACAAGAGCTATGTTATAGTGCTTTTTGGATGAAATGATATGTGGACACAAACCATAACATGTGAGTCACTTTTGCAATTAAAGGATGGTACAAAAATGGTTTGCAGAGAACATCTTGATATGCGTGTGTTTGTCTACATTTAGCAAAATGAACAGTATGTATAATATATAATCCGAAAGTAGAATATTTCAAATTGTTCATCATGTAACTTTAGGTCATTTCTTAGGCCAGCTCAGTTCATTTTTAATAGAATGATGTGTCTTTATTCATGTACCGTTCAGTGGAGATGTAGAAACTGCCTGCCAGCTGTCACAAAGATATGAATGTGAGCCTAGCTGTAATATAAAAGCTGAAATTATGATAAAGAGTTTGCTTCATATTGAGCATTTCAGACTGTCATCAAACTCTGAAATGCCTTAAAGCACCTCAGCAGATTCAGCAAATTGCTCTTTAAGACTTCCAGTTAGTCGGGCTGATGCATCTGAAGATACTGACAGCTCAGTGCTTTCAATTTCACCCCCTCTGTTCTTCATCTGTGTCCCACCAACCATCCCATTAGGTCGCTTTTACTTACTATCATTCACTCTCTTTGGGTCTGTATCATGGACTCACTACAGTCTCTGTTATTATTTGCAGACCATGATTCGATTTGGACATGACTGACTGATTGAATATATATATATATATATATATATATATATATATATATATATATATATATATATATATATATATATATATATAGGCGTGTCCTTTGATCCTTTGTTAGTCAGTCTTTTTTCCTTGCCTGCCATGTCTCGGCTCTCTCTCAACACTTATTTGGATGTGGATTCATTTGACTTGCTAAGTTTTCCGGATTTTGCGCCACCTTCAGCTGTTTCAGACAAGTTCTTTAATAAAGTGAGCGAAGCTATCATCCCTGCAGGAGAGCATGATGCAAACCATGCACACCACCCAGTCACAGTCTGTTCCATCTGCCGTGTGCCTGAAAATGACTAACCTAAGAGAGACCATACACACACACACACACACACACACACACACACACACACACACACACACACACACACACACACACACACACACACACACACACACACACTCCAAACTGACTCATTTACATGTATTTCATGTATGCCAGTGATTCTCAGCTAATGAGTCTGGACCCAAAACTGGGTCACTACCTGTTTTCAGTAGGTTGCCTCAGGTAAGAAAGTCTCACGTGTTGCACTTTCTGATTTGATGCATTTGCAGGAAAACACCATCTGAGTCTGTTAAAAATGGCTGTTGCATACATTGTTTAACAGTTACGTCAGCCTTGTGTTTAAAGCTCGATTAAGTGACTGAATAATTTTGCTAGTACACTGCTTGTTCTGTATTCAAAAAGTCTGCTAAAGCTTTGAGATTTTGGAACCACTTGTCAGTTCTTGCACTTTTTTATTTCATATTTGTGCGTGAAAGCCAAGTTAATCTTAAAACAGCATTTTAAACTGCATTATCTTTACACTAAATAGATTTGAGAACTAAAAACCTAATCAATTTGGGTTGCAGATTATCATTAAGGGTTGTTGATGGGTCCTGAAGCTGGGTTCAGTTCAGAACCACTGATGTATACTACGCTGTGAAATACAAATACAAGTTGTTAGTATGTGTAAAACTGAACAAAACAACCACTTGCTCGTTTACAACTAACTTACCATGGGGATATGAGCAAACACAGAAAAAATCTTCAAAAGTGAATTTACAAAAAATATATACACATCAAATATGTATATGCGTATATTTACATAAATATACAAGAAAAGGATTGCAAAGTAAGCATTAAAGAGAGACTGCAGTGTAGAGGTGAAGATTTGCAGAACCACTATTGAGGCACATATTTGCTGCTGGGGTGTGTGCATGTACAGCACCAGTCGAAGGTTTGGACACACCAATCGAAATGAAGGGGTATATGTGTTCAAACATTTCACTGGTAGTGTAGGCTGAGCAGAAAGCCGAGGGGGAGGTTTGACGCAGTAAATTATCAGGCTACTGGTGGTGTTACAGTGCTAAACATGCCTCTGTGATAAGAACTGACCATGACAAACCACGAGTTACCAGTGAAAATTGCATGTCTACTAAGGAAACTCCTAGCGTTTTTGTAAATCGTCAAACTGTTGCATAAGAGTGACTACAAGGGATGCCATTAGGTGATGCTCCTCACTTAACTGCTAGCCTGGATGAAGAATTGATAGCAATGATTTTGCAAGGTAACTAGTTTAAAGTACAGTTCATACTCACCACCACTTTCCCTACTCTCATCAAGCACTTAATCGTTTTAGAAGACAGCAGCAACATGCGGCGCTCTGTGTCACAATGACAGTGTGAGACTAAGAAGTTTTTACGCTCTCATGCACATTCGGGTACAGTCTCATACCCGACCACATCTCTGAATATAAAATAGATTAGATAAAGCAGGATTACAAAGTAGTGATTTCTAGTTGCCCAGAAGAACAGCAAAAAGTGCAAGATTATTTTAATTGAGATAAAATTATTATTTAGCTTCAGCTCCACTGTGACCGTAAGCAAGATAAAGTTGGTATAGAAAACAGATGGATAGATGTTACTGGGTATATTAATGTGATTTAATGATGTTTTCATGTCAGTTCTAACTGACTGGTGGGAATGTTTCAGTCTTAAAAGTGGTGCTGGGCCATTATTTCCTCTGCATCTTTAAAGTAAAGGATTCACTGACCTATGTGACCTGCTTTTTTGTCTTCTGCAGGTAGGGTTGGCATCTATCTCAACTGGCTGGGGATGTGAGATGACCTGAGAGTAAGACCAGGAAACACAGATAAATTAGTCTAAGGATATCTGCCAGTGAATCAATAATAATTACATGATACAAGAAGACTAAAGAGAACAGAGTGCATCGTGGCAGGTCCCCAGGCTATCTAGGCTTCATTGTAGGATGAGTCATGGGAACTTTCAGGTAGCGAAGGTGTCTGTGTCCTAAACACAAACTGAGCGGTGGTTCCACAAGAGAGGAGCCTGATGACTGAAGGCTCTGCCTCCAAGTCTGCTTTTGGAAACTCAAGGAACCACAAGTAAGTCTGCAGTTTGAGAGTATGGTACACTATAGGGTCAATATGACATTATGAGGTCTTTAGAGTAGGAGGAGTCCTTTTGGGCTTTGTATTTGAGAAGAATGCCTTTATAATCTATCCTGGATTCAAAAGGAACCCAGTGAAGGAAAGCTGGGATTGGGGGAATATGATCTCTCCTGGCTCTCCAGGCAGGAGGCTGCGCAGAGTCATTTTAGGACATCATAGTTCAGTTTTGAAGTAATACATAAATGGTACATTTTTTATGTTTTTCATAATATTATAAAAGTGGGAGGTGAAAAAAAACAGCATGTTTCATATGTGATTTGAAGGACAAATCTTTGTCAGTGTGACTCCAAAGTTCATCGCAGTTTAACTAGATACCAAAGTTTAACCATCCAGACTTACTAAATGACCAGATAGTCTAAGTCTGACACACTCAGGTCAAAAGGCTACAACCTCAGTCTTATTTGAGTTTCCTAGTAGGAAACCAGCAATCATCCTTGTCTTTATGTCATTAGATATTTTCAGCTAATGACATGTAACTAGCGTTCTGGCTCCTGTGGCCTCATCGGTATGTAGAACTGATTGTCACTATTCATGCCATGCTGCCCATTTAATGGGAGCCTATATACAGTGAAATGTAACAGCCCAACTACAGAACCCTGTGGAACACCATGACAAAGTCTAATGTGTGAGACAGGCTTCTCTGAAACTGGAGTCTATCAGGTAAACATTATCTAAACCAAGTTACTTTTTGATTTCTGATAACACAGTCGAGCCTCTGTAAAAGAATATTACGATCAACTGTATCGAATGTGACACTGGGGTCTAACAGGTGTACCACAGAGACCATTAAGAAATCATTAACTATCACCACTTATGAGGCTATCTATCCAGCCTGTTTGACATTCTTTAATCATTGCCATATGTGTAAGTACTAAATAAACTAGGTTTATTTACTTTGCCAACATGTGAGGTAGTTTAGCCAAGTGCGAATGGTTGTGAAAACACCTGGATGTGAGAGGTAAGCTACATCTGTAAGTTGACTATGTCACCTCCTCTGTTTAAAATCGGTTCCTCCTAATTAATGTAGATTTTAACTAAACAAATAGGTAAAAGAAAATAGTTGAATGCAAATAATCTGAGCCTCCCTTTACAAATGCAGTGATTAATATGGTTCTGTTGCAGGTTATTTGTTATAACAGGTTATTTAACTCTTGCTGATGTAGTAGGTATCTTCTCACTCCCTAAAACTACCATGTAGAAACACATGTGTGATCATGGACAAGATGTTACCATGGTTCAGATCGGTTAACTTATTCATATGCATAAAACAAGTAAATCACTAAGGAGACTGCTGTAATTAAAGTTCAGGTAAGAACTGTCCAGCACGTTATTAAAACCTGGTTGTAAACTATCACCTTCAAGGAAGAAATATTGTCATTAAAAGAAAAAAGAAAAAAAAAGCTTAGCCATCTGTAATCCTTACATAAGCATTTCTATTTCTGACAATGTTTACAAATGAAGCTAAAAGCATTTCTACAGAACAATGAGAAGAGATTGTAAGGATTTGTAACTTAACATCAACGCAGCTTTAAGAAAATGTCTTACTGTATTAGTAAGGATACTTGAGGGAAAAAAAGCAAATGAAAATTGTCCCTTTCCTCAGCGTTCCTGTGTTCTCTTCACTGGCATTTTTTCTGTGTTTTGTTTCTGTTTCACTCCCTGTTTACAGTTCTTGGTATTTCCTTTCCTGAATGTTAGATATATTGTGCAGTGTATAGTTTTAAGAACCTTGGTTTATTACACCTGTCTCCTGGTCTCCTGTATTTTGATCTACTACACCGGCATCTTTGACATCATTTTGTCTGATGTCTACAGATTTATCCTGTTCCAGGGCGACAAGAGCATTAGGGCAAGAAAAATGGCCTGATGAAGTGATACACCTATCATTTATAGTGCCTACTATGCAGAAATGTCCCTTATCCTCTTCATTATGCATTGACTCTCATATGAACTTAAGTGACCTCCCATTCCTAATCCATAGAGTTCAATATGATGTCGGCCCACCCTTTGCAGCTATAACAGCTTCAACACTTCTGGGAAGGCTGTCAACAAGATTTACAAGTGTGTTTATGGGAATTTCTGACCATTCTTCCATAAACACATTTGTGAGGTCACACTGATGATGGACCAGGCTCTCAGTTTCCGCTCTAACTGATCCCAGAGGTGTTCAATCAGGTTGAGGTCAGGACTCTGTGCAGGCCAGTCAAGTTCATCCACACCAGACTCTCTTCCAGGTCTTTTTGGCCATGCTTTGTGCACATGTGCACAGTCATGTTTGGAGCCAGCTCCAAACTGTTCCCACAAAGTTGGGAGCATGGAATTGTGTAAAATGTCTTGGTATGCTGAAGTTCAGAGTTCCTTTCCCTGGAACTAAGAACGAGCCAAGTCCAGCTCCTGAAAAACAACCCCACACCATAATCCCCCACTACCCCCCACTTTACACTTGGCACAATGCAGTCAGACAAGTACTGTTGTCCTGGCAACCACCAAATTCAGACTCGTCCATCAGATTGCCAGATGGAGAGGAGCAATTCATCACTCCAGTAAAAGCGTCTCCAATGCTCTAGAGTCCAGTGGTGGTGTGCTTTACACGCTGTGCATTGCACTTGGCGATGTATGTCTTAGATGCAGCTGCTCGGCCATTGAAACCCATCCAAGAAGCCTCAGTACCCAGAGGTTGAAGTGCTTTTTCTTCTGTTCAGCTGGGCCCTATGATGTAGATCTTAGACAAAAATCCAATATTGTTCTGTGAGTGTATGTTTCTGAGTGTCTTCCTGCATGGTAGAGTTCAGATAAAGCTGATTGTTGCTTTTTTTTTTTAGTTATTACTGTGGTATTTGTGATAGGATCGACCCCATTTCACTTACAGCGAAAGAAAGATTTTTTTTAATTATCTTTTTATTTATAAGATCAACTTGTGGAATAGAGTACATTAATAAATTGAACTAAAACAATATTTTAATTAACATAGCGGGTATATATATATATATATATATATATATATATATATATATATATATATATATATATATATATATATATATATATTTTTTTTTTTTTTTTTAATATATATATATATATATTTATATATATATATGTATATCTCAATAGACCATGTTAACCAACACAAGCAAATCTATTGTAACAGATTAATTTGTCAAATCTGTGCCTGCACCCCTTGTCACTGTTAGTGGCAGCACAAGGACTTAATTTTATACCCGCTTGATCTAAACCTCCCTTTTTATGCTTTGGCCAACACGAATCCTCTGTTTTCCTAGTGACCACATGATGCAAAGGAATGAATGGCTTCAATCCTTTCACATTCCACGGAAGCCACATCAGAGCAGATGGAAAAGTACAACATACATGTTTGGTAGCCGAGATAAAAGGTGTTCACAGACACAGTTGTTTCTTTGTGTATTGATGACAGATTACCAATTTGTGATGCTTTGTATAAAGACAGATATGAAAACAGCTTTTCACTCTGATCTCCAATGTTGCAATAGATGGCAATAGATTGCTGGGTCTAAAAAAAATTAGTCCAGGATAGTAACAAAATTACCCCCTTGATGCCTAATATATGACTTAATACACAGAAATGTTGATTTTTTCTTAAAATTTAAGTTTTTATTATATATTGAAATAAACACATCCCCAGTTTTAATGTTAACAGTTTTCTATTTTATTTATTTACTTTTTGCATCTCTATAAATACATGGGTAATTTGTTTGTTTTTTTTTTTTTTTTTAATTGCATAAATCTGTTTTTCTTAATTAATTCAATACAGAAAGGTATGTGTCAAACATGCAACATCAGGCATCAAGGGGTTAATATGTATAATGACTTGGTTTTTTTTTTTAAATATATGTCATATTAATCTTAATAAAATACACAAACTCATTAGAAAACATCTGTTAGTTAAAACAAACAATCTGTTCTTGGACAAGACAGTAATAAGTGGGCTTTCTCACTGCTTTCTTGTAAGCATCAAAATTGTACAGCATATGGTAAGTTTTCCTTTTTGTATTTTGTCATTTTTACACGTAGTTTCCTCTGGTTTGGCCAGAATAAATTGCTCTTTAATATGTGTCTTTTTGAGACAAATCATTGAATCGTGATGAGTGATGTTGTGGAAGCTTGTGAGGTAGATTGTGTTGACTGCATTTAAAATACAACACAATTTCTAACATTTGCAAATTCTGTCTGTTTAAACCAACACGGTTTACATTTAGCAAAACAACTTAACATGGCTAAAAAAAAAAAAAAAGAAATTCAAGGTCTCATTTAAAATGTGATTTTTATGGAAATCTCTGCAAAAGCACATTTTTTTTATATCTGGGGTCAATTCTTTTATATGTTGCACATATTTGACTTAATGGACTGAAACCATTTAGGAACATCATTTTTTTAAATGTTAACAAAAGACATCCTTCCATCCATTTCATGTACCCACTTCATCCTCTTCAGTGTGGAAGGGGCTTCAAGCACCTGTGTTCAAAATCTGTTCACATTTTAACCAGAAGTATTTATACTTGTTCACTCAGATAAACATCTTTGAAATGTAATATTTCAAATTTTATCACTGACTTGAAATAAATAACTATTTTGCTACAAGCTGACTGCTGTTCCCTCCGCAAGCTGACAAAACGCTTGATCACCTTTCAAGACTGTATGATATGCTGTTGTAAAATGTCATGTTTGCACAACAGCATTGGCAAGAAAGAAAACCAGCAGAAAACAGTAACTGAATCCTCATTTGTGTCAGTCATGGTATGATGATAGTTTCGACCACTCCGGATCAGGGTCAAAACAAACCATGTAACTATCATTTACAAGGGTCAACAAATCTGCAGAGTCCACCTGCAAAACAGATTTCAAACATCACCACTAACTACTAATACTACTGCTGCGTTGATCAAATGTGTTACATGGAGAACATTAAAAGTCTTTTTTTTTTTGTTAATAACATGATCTGTTCAATTTCATATTTTAAAAAATGGGGCAGTGCATTTTATATGGGTTTTTATGGATATACTGTCCATTATCTTATGTGTTTATCAGTTTATTATTATAATTAAAACATAGTCTTAGTAGTGGTCCCATAATCCAAGTATTGTAAAGAGAAATGAGAAAACTAAAACAAAAAAACGTGGAAAACTTGAAGTGAAAAGAGTGGTTAAAGGGGGAGGGGATAGTCAGCACAGAAGTCTACTGGCTGTGAGAATGGCTGCGACGCTGCTGAAGACTGGCCGTAAACTGGCTGATCCACCAGTCAGCATACAGTGGTCCCTGTTCTGGCCAATGCAGGCCGCGTACGCCATTACATGGGGGATGTAGTTCTGTTCGTGGACTCCGTGTAGCAGGTGAGCCAGGGGGCCTTTGGCAAACACAGCTACATCCTCTCCTCCGTGAGTTTCCATGCTCAGCGGCACAGCTGCCTGGGCTTGGTAGTCATTTTCTTCTGAAAGGATCAGAAGCAGACACATTATAGTCTTTAACTCCTGAGTTACTTCCGGAAAACAGGTCAAATTAAAGGTTGTTACTGAATACAAATAACTAACTTGCGACTATATAAGCACAATGTGCCGTTTCTATCTTCAGTGAGAATGTCTTCATGGAAAGTTGGAATAATTTTCATTTTAAATTTGTTCTAAGCACACGTACTGACCCAGTGTGGCCACAATATTTTACTTACCGAAGTTAATAGTAGAAACATTCTCTCTTGCCCCATCGACAATTTTGTACCCTGGTCCATTTCCATAAGAAATGGAAGTAAACGGTTTCTGATCGACATCACTCAGTAGGGGGGCCAGGCCTGTTGAAGGAGGCAATGGGCATTGTAATTACAAAAGAACAACACTTTAAGCTTAACAAACAAGTCAAAAACACTAGAAATCAGGAATTTTGTCATTACATACCAAATATTGTATTTCCTCTGTATGTGTAGCCTCCAAAGTTGAACACGTGTGAATGGTCAGCAGTAACTATGGTCAGTGTGTCATGGGTGCTGGTCATGAGATCCGCCCGGCCGATCGCCCGGTCCATTTCCACAGTTTCATGCAGAGCCTGCTTAGCCTTGCCCTCATGGTGCCCATGGTCAATACGTCCTCCTGCAAAGGAGAATTTATCACCAATTAATTACATCTCTTGTTTGTATGTCCACAATTCCATAAGTAGATTAAACACAACTTCACTTTGCCATCACAAAGGTGTGTTTATATCAAATCTGACCGTATCACTCTGACTGAACTGTTAAACTGCACTAATGCTGATCCACACAAAATTTCCCATTTTTAATAATAACATTGTCACATTTATTGATTGCATCTTTACTCGTGTTCAGTGTTTGAAACACACCCAATGGCTCAGTAGCCCATAGAGCCATCTTTGGAAGAAACTATTTTAAATAATCGTTGTCTTTTGAAGAACATTTTCAGTTTCTTGTTTTGTGTGGAAGAATTTCTTTCCCATGTTGCTTCAGTTAGCTGAAGCCTGCAGTCATTTGTTTATGTGCAGCCTTATGTTCTGCAGGTCCCATCACAGAAAACCTCTTTTCTTCCGCTTTCTTCACCCATTCTGATGCAGATCTGTTGGTGTCTTTGGGATCATTGTCCTGTTGCATGGCCCAACTGTCAAGCTTTAGCTGTGAGACAGATGGCCTTTTATACAGAGGAGTTAATGGTAAAGTCAACGACTGAAAGGTACCCAGGTCCTGCAGCTGCAAAATAACCCTAAATCATCCTCCACGGTGCTTGGCAGTGTGTGAAACAATCTGTGAAACCAGCAACAGAGCAAAAAGCAACTATGCTCAAACGGGTGTACCAATTTTACCTTCTACAAGCAGGTAAAATCCAGTCGGGTTCTTCCTCAGGATCTTGATGGCGACCTCAACCATCTCTGTCAGGGACGGATCGGTGTCACTGTTCCTCTCCAAGTCATAACTCATATCCGCAGGTTCAAAGAGGCCTGGAAAAACGGCAGCAGTGCAAGGAGAAACGGCATATTACACAGAAAATGATCCTGCAGCAAATTCAGAATCTTAACTCTTCATTTGCACTTCAATGAGAGTTTCGTAATTACACCACGACTTACCTAGTAAGTAATCCACGTTGTTTGGGTTTAGGGATAGGAGCTGCTTCTTGTTCCAGACATACCGGCCTTTCTATAAATAGAAAAAAAATCACTTTGATCTCTAGCAGGAAGATGGAAAAAGAGAGCAGGAAAACACAGTGAGAAAGGAAAAAAGAAAAGTATACCATATCTTTCATTCTGTCGACCCACTCCTGCACTAAGTTTCTTCCGTCATTTCGGGTGCCGCTGTGCTTCAGTTGATTTGGATACTCGACATCTGACATGTTTTTAGGGAACATATATTTCCTTCCTCCACCCAAAATCACCTAAAAAGCCAAGTATTGGAAAACCGGATAAATATGCTTGAATCACAATCAGCATGAAAAAGCAGGAAACTCAGTCTGGTTTCTTCTGCATCTCTTAAGTGAAATTTTGAAGGCTTTTGAATGTTGAGGACAAGAGGGCAACGATCTTCTTATTCAGCTTCTTAACAAAATGAAACTTCAAGCTGTTTTCGATGTTAATACATTAATTTCTATATTTATGATGGTGATACGTGTACAAAGATGACCAAAGTTTAGCTTCAGTAATAAATAAGTCATTGGCCTGGTGGATACATGTATTTTATCATAGTTTTATAAAAAAAAAACACCATTTACACATGACGATGGTATTTGATAAATGTCCCAAGATTACAAAGGTATTACAATATATAAAGTATAAGTTGGGCCTTGAAGGAAGAATGTCTGTGCTAAGCGTCATGGAAATCGGTGCGGACATTTTCAGTTAAAAAACTAGTTTCAAAAAGTACCATGTCTTCAAACCCAAATGACTCTTAATCTTTTCATGGAATGAGTAAATCTAATTTCTACAACGATTAGTCATTTATCTAAATATATACAGATTTTTGACTCACATTAATATTTGGAATGTTTTCGAAGAGCTGTTGGGCGATATCCTTACAGCCGGCGCCGAGGGCTTCGGCTGGCATCTCGTTGTCCGAGTACCAGTCTCTGTCCACACAATGCGCGTAAGCAGCACTTGGAGTTGCGTGGTTGATGCGCGTCGTGGTCACTATCCCAACTGACTTTCCTGCAGTAAACACATAGAGGCAGCTGTTTCAGTCCATTCATATTTTTTTTTGTTTTCTTAGAAACTAACTCCACTGGATTCGATGTTCCCCTTCAGATCTGTGGTGGAGCTACAATAAGAGGATCAAGGAAGGTATAAGGTTTTTCCACTTAAAAGAAGAAAAAAAAGGCAGTCACATAATTGGAAAAGTTACCTGATGGATAGTTTTCCATTTCTATTTGCTTTCTGCAGAATGCCAGACTAGGCCGAAAGGACTGACAGGATGACTTATTTGGGCTCCCTGTATCTTCGCACATATTTATCCACACACACACATAAGTGCACACATGAGGTCAAGTGAAAAATTAACTACAAGACTTAAAAAAACTGTGAACAATTTTTACATAACTGTCTTCTGACCACCAACCTTGCTTAACTTATGACCTCCACCAGCCTCTGAAAGTCTATGATAGTCTATCATTTCACACGTCTCCTCCTCTGTGGTATTTTTTTTTTATGTCTTTTAACCCTTTGAAGCCTGACATATGAAAGAAATACACAAAAAGTCCTTTTTTTTCCATTCGAAGTATTTATTATATATATATCTAAATTAAAAACACCCCCAATTTGTCTGTAACAGTTTATAAACACTACTTTTTGTATCATTGTGAACAGATTAGGGAACTTTTCTTTTTTTTTTTTAGTCTAAAACGTTTTTGTTTTTTGGATTACGCAGTGCCACAGAGGTATCAGAAATTCATGTATCAAACCTGATGCATCTGGCATTATAGGGTCAAGTTCAAGGGAGTACAACATGTTCAAGAAGCAGACTAGAGTATCCCTCTGTCCTTGAAGAGTAAAAGCACACTCTCTTATGTCTATAAAGATACAAAATTAAACATAAAAGGGCTCTGATTAGATTTTTAAAGAAGCTGGATTGCTGGAAGCCAGTTTGACTAATACCTATCAAAGAGTCTATTAGAAACTACTAATTTTTTTTCTCTTTTTTTACATTATGTACTAATGTAAAATTCTGAGTTTAGAAAATCCAGAGATTTACATTAAGACATGTTATCGGTCCTCGATAATAATTTTTTAGACCGTATGTTGAATCGTGTTGGACTGAACTGTGAGGTTGGGGTCGGTGAAGCAAACCCAAACAGCGTCATGTCATGAATGAGGCCTAAAATAGTCCGTTAGTCTCAGTCACCCAACCGTGTGTCTGACAACCAGCTTCCTTAACTGCAGAAAAACAGCAAGATGAAAAATAATGATTTTTTTCTGTATAGGGAAATTCAAACACAACACAGCGGATGCTGGAGGGCAACATGTCAGCTAAGAGAACCAGACTTAACTCCAGTGATTTCAAGGGTCAAGTTAATAATTTTGTACCATCTTTTATAAGTGACTATTTTCCAAGAAAGAGCCAATTCTGCAGGAATAACTACGTTCGGTGGACTTTTGTGCATATGGGCGATGGTTAAGTATCATCAGCAACACTCACCTTATTTTTCAGTTTTATAAACTTTCACTGGCAGCACCTGGGTTTGTAGGTTACAAAGCAGAATTTGCCAATGAGGTTCTTTTCTGGAATGGCTTTCCAACCATGAAGTTTAACACTCACTGGGAAGCTTTTATTGAGTTTACGGTAACAAGATGACGTCAACTAAGGATGCATGACGTTCATCATACTTACACCCCATGCACACAGGTGCACTGCCACTTTGACGGTGGATTTCTTCCCATTTGGTACACAAGTAAGCCGAGTGCTTTGGCAAAGTCCAGCCCTCATATACAATTTCTGTGGCTAGGACTAGGAGAGTAACTGCATTTTCACCGGCTGACTCAGGCATCAGTGCTTGAAATGTTTCCCTCAACTTCTGGCAGTTCGATGTCCCACAGTTCAGTTCAGTTCAGTCATACGTAAGTGCGGGCAGGGGGCGGAGTTACACCCCAACGTTTCAAATTCATAGAAAATCAAGTCCTACAAATGAATACGTTAGTTCATCAATTAAATATTTTTGTGATGATCTGTCTTTTAGTCAACTAAATTTTACTTTCAAATTTCAGATGTTAGAGAGATCCGTCCCGTCATATTACCGTAACGTCACTGTTTCCTCAGACATGAACTATATCTTTACACAGAAAATGAAAATATTACATGTAATTAACCATAGTTTGCTAAGTTTATTGAACGCGCCCTTACCTGCATCTTTAGCCCATCTCAGGATGGAGGTGACCTCATTGCCCTGGGTGGTATTGCACTGGGAGCGGACAGCCGCTGCGCTCACACCGACTGTGCCCTCGTTGGCCTTAACGCCGCAGAGATAAGCCGTGGCTGTCCCGGCGCTGTCTGGAACTTGAGCGTTAGTGTTGTATGTCTGCAGAAACACAGGCCGCCAACATGTCAGCACCTTTTCTACACTTTGCAAATTGTTGCCAATTAATTACCTAGTGTTACTATAACATTACCCCAAAAAACAAATCCTTAAGGTGTGCAGAGTTTAAGAATAAGGCTACAGTTATTTTTACTCATGACACAAATGAAAAGACCTTCAGTTCAACTGCTTTAACAGTTTAACATCCTTCACTTGTGTGGCCCTCAGCTTCCACACAGTTCCAGAACATGTAGTTCCCTTCTTAAAATGTGAATTATCATTCCAGATCACAGAATATAATTGCATTTTTTTTAAATAACACAATAAAATAGGTCTAAGTTTAAGTGATGTCTTAATAGCCATGCAAATTGTTGCAGAAGAAGTGCTAACTCCTTAGACGTGGTCTGATACTGCAGTAAAAACTACAGTTGTTGTTTTTTCTCTCCTTAAATATACATAACAAGTGTTCAGTTAAAGAGTAGGTTAGTTGTTTTGCCGGTAATGCTCATACGTCTTTCCACTTGTTAAAGGCAGGGTAAGGGATTTCTGGATTATCTCAATTCTGTTTATATTTGGAAAAATAAACAACCCAAAACAAAACACAGAGACCCAGCTCCTCCCGCGGCCTCCACCCCGTGCTCCTTAATAAAACAAGCGCCTCATGAACTTTCCCAAGCGTCTCCCTCTGTTCTCACTTCATGCACACTTTTTTTTTTTTTGTTTGTTTGGTTCGTTTTCTTTCTGTTCTGCATTTTATTTCATCCATCTGCTTCCTGGATATGACCTTCTTTCTTCTGTCTCCTCCATGCGCTCCTTGACTCTGTCTTTTCTTTTTTTTGGTTTAGTTATCCTACGATTTTAAATAAAAGTACATTACTATTACTCCTGCATTTGGGCCCCCCAACACCTACATCCCTGACAGTTGTGCCAAACTGTAAGATCAGTCAGTCAGACCTTGGACAAAGACACAAAAGGAAACTTGTCCATCTCCAGGAGCGTCTCTTCTCCACTCTGTCCGTTCAGTTGACCCTTGAATATTCGAGCAGCCGTCACCGTGGAAACGCCCATCCCTAAAGAACAAAAACAGGTTTCGTTTTAAGTCTGAATTTTCCCTCAGCGGGGACAGAGGGAAAACTCACACACTCGCAAACATCGACACTTTTTATTCTTTGTTTAATTTTCCACAGTTGGCAACCCGTCAACCTGTTTTCATTGACATTTTTGAGCTGGACGACCTGCTGTCTGACTAAACATTTTCTTAGATGAAAGTTACCTTTAAACACACAAGTTAAAAGTGCAAGAGAGAATATTTGGTAGATAACATATAATATACAGGAAGAAATCATCTCTCCACCACATTTTTGCTTTTCTCTATAATTAAAATCAAAAATCAAATCAAAAATAACCACATCAAGATATTTTGCATTTATGTGTTTTAGGTCAAAATAAATAAATGAGAAAGTGGCCATTATTTTGTAAATCTATAATCTGACAGACCTAAACTAATACTTTCTTTAAACAGCTGAAATAAACAGTTTGAAGTATTTCAAGGTAACATATGATTCTGACCATTCTTGTATTGTAATCAAGGGAACACATTGTTCTAAGGTTCTAGCTCCAGGTCTACTTTCATTGTCCAGAAGACTGAAGATAAGTTCTGGACAGTTATGAAGACCGTTCTACATATTTGAAGCTTTTCTTGTTTCATTTAACCTGAGGCTCTGAGTTCTGCAAGGCAAACAGTCTATTGTATTGTTACTTAAACAGACTCGCAATTTTCCTAGTATTGAAGTAAAAAAATGCTTTAGAAACACTGTCTAGTTAAACATGATTTCCTTTTTTGCTTTGCACTGACAATGAGGGTCTTTAGAGATAATTTTACAGAAAATCAAATCCCTTTGAAGCTATAATTACATCCACCTTTATTTTAACATAATTTAGGGACTGCCAACATTTTTGCTTTATAAAAAACAATGCAAAATCATCATATGGTATCTTACCATCTCCAAGGAAGAGGATGAGATTCTTTGCTTTGTTTCTATTGAGAGTTTGCAGAGTCAAAGCGTTCTTCAGGGTCCTCTGAGCCCATGTGTTCCAAAACTTGGGATCTTTCTCTTGTTCTGTGCAGATGTGGAGTGATACAGAAACAACAGATGAAAGAATGTTTAAAATGTTCAATATGGTGGTTTTTGTGACATAAAACAATGACACTTCAACGGCATTTCGTACATTCTTTCTCTTTCATTGTAGTGTTGTGTGCAGTGTCTTATTCACCATCAGTATGGAACCAACTTCCAATGTGGGTTAAGGAGGCTGACACCACCTCCACCTTTAAAACCAATTTAAAACATTTCTGTTTAGTAAAATATATAGTTAGTACTTTAGTGTGTCAGGACCAGTTGTCACAGCTGCAGCTGCAGGACCAGACCGGAGCAGCTGGTCTTCAACACAGCTTCATCCTGGATCTGCTGCTGTAGACCTGCTGCAGGGGGACACCAGCAGGATCCACTGACCTGCAGTCCCACCCTCTGACCATCCCAGTGTTACCTCCACATGTCTGTATAGATGGTCTGGTCTCCGGAGAGCTCCTAAAGACAACTTGTGTTGTAATAGACGCTATATGAAGGATAGTTTGTACTTGTGTATCTTTTCTTTTGTACCTCTGACTGTGTGTCTGTGTCTCTCCTCTCTCTGTTCTCTCTTTCTGATCTCCCTATTGCTGCTTTACCCAGCTGGTCTTCAGCAGGAGGGTCCCCCCTTATGATCCAGGTCCTGATCCAGGTTTCTTCCCTCTTAAAGGGGAGTTTTTCTTGCCACTGTTTGGTTTAAGGTTTTTCTTCCACTAGGGAAGTTTTTACCTGTCGTTGTTTATGTAATAATTGCTCGGGGGTCGTGTTCTGGGTCTCTGGAAAGCGCCTAGAGACAGTTTGTGTCGTAATAGTGGCTATTTAAATAAAATTGAATTGAATTGAATTGAACTGAATAGTGAACCTAATATTGTTAT
Organism: Xenentodon cancila; assembly: GCA_014839995.1. Lineage (NCBI taxonomy): Eukaryota > Metazoa > Chordata > Actinopteri > Beloniformes > Belonidae > Xenentodon > Xenentodon cancila. Next base: position 26,232,812 of record CM026203.1, on the reverse strand, counting down.
GCTCAGCACGTGTTCTGAACAAGAACAACTTATTCAGAGGGAGAGCAACTTGTTCAGAACAAGAAAAGGGCATTTCTGGACTTCCTCCTGCTGGAAAACGGACTCTTTTCACAACTGATAAAAAAGCAAACAAACAAACAACAAATTAACTATTTCAACCTTGAACTACACTTTGAAACATGAGAATCTCCTTAAATTCAGTTACTAGCTGCCGATCTTCAAGTGAAAAATTGAGTAACTATCGGCTGGACAGGAGAACCTTTATTCATGGCAGAAAAAAAAAGAAATTTAACTTACTCAACAAAATACAGATTGCATTAACAGCTCCTCATACTTAATAATGATGTTATTGTTACATGCATTTAAGTCTGAGTTTTATTTTCTGGTCTCCTCAGATGGATTATGGAATGTTTGCAGAGTTTGAAAAAAATGGACTTTTGAATTTGATTGAATTTATATACCGAAACCAAAATGTTTGGATTGCAGTAAAGCAAATGTGACTACAGAGTTTGTTGTTACACAATATGAACACAAATGTCACGCCAGCAAGATGATCGATTGTCAAAACAGATTTCAAAGAACATTTTCCTGTTATTTTCTGAGACAACCAACAAACTGAGTGCAGCAGCGAAAGATAACCAGTCTTTTCAAAAACAGAAAATCCATTTGGAAAAATAAACTTCCTCAGAGGATTAAAGGATAAGAAACATACTTCCACGATGCTGAAAACGCTTGTAAGTAAATATCTTGTTTGCGCAACACCTACTATCAAAGTGTAACTATACTGCTTTTGTTTTTTTTTGTTGTTATTTTGCTCATTACTAACCAGGGAATTTCGGCTGCTCCGACTTCACCAGGAGGAGACAGGAGCAAGCGATGAGCAGAGCGGATACCTTCATGTTGTCGTCTCTGTGCGGTTTGTGTGCAGCGCTAAACAGCCATAAGATGCCACTTTGAGGAGCCGAGCAGGTCCGTCTGCAGCTGTGTCACAGCTGCAAGAAAGTCAGAACTGACATAGTATTTAAGTATGTGTCAGGTGTCGTACACAGACTGTGACAACAGGTTCATATTTATTTACTCTACGGTGATTTGACTGAACACACTTGTATCAGGTATTGAAGTGTCTTGGTTTTCACGCTTTGATTTGGGGGTGTTCGAGACGTGATGGGAAAATTGTACTATTATTAACTCAGCCAAAGTTTAAAGTTTAACCTGGGTCATTGCCATGCACGTCAAGACAGTCATGTGACCTCCTAAGACCCTGCTACACTGTTGTTTGCACCTGTTTAGACCGCAGCCAACGCTGATCTCAAGTGTTAACAGGAGTCCAAATCATGTCTTTGAAATAAAAACAGACTACTAGTTTTGTTGATATTTGCGCTCATTTAGGATTAGAGTTAGGGTGGGTGATCCCTCTAAATGAATCTAACGCAACATAGCTGAGGGTCAGCATGTCCAGGCCGTCGGCCGCTGCCCATTGACAGGCTGCACCCGACCCTCACCGCCCCTGCTGCAGATGGTGAGCCACAGCAGGAGGTGGTTTGGGCGTCTGGTTAGGATGCCTCCTTGTGGCCTCCGTGGAGAGGTGTTTCGAGCGTCTCTAACTGAGAGAAGACCTCAGACCACCAACAAACTAGAGAGATTATATTATATCTCTGCTGGCGTGGGGACACCTTGTTTTCATCAGGGAAGAGCTGGAGTAGCTGGTTGGGGGAGAGGGAGGTCTGGGCCTCTCTGCTAAGGCTGCTGCCCCACGACCTGAACCTGGATAAGCAGGAGATCACGGATGAGGGAACGCAACATATACATTGATCATTACACAGTGTAGAAACATGCACACACACAAGAATGATGACATAAACAACAATACTGGACTGGATGTGACATTTCCTTGCTTACTGGGTCCAAGGGCCCAACAGTAAGCATTTGATCATGGAGCACTTCTGGCAAATCAACAAGGCCTTTGAATTTAAATTCTGCATGCAGGGAACCTGCTGTTAAGATACTTGATTGACATACCTTAGCAGCATTTTTGGTTGTAAATTAAAGGTAGTATTGTTATTAATCCAGCCTCCTTGATCTCCTGTATTTTGGATCCATCTCTTTCAATCATGACTGTAATGCAGGAACCATATTATGAATAAACTAAGACACAGGTGCTCTTAAGCTGATGAAAAGGGCTGGTCATGATCTTGGATTTTTTTTTTAATCTACATATAATGTTGTTTTTTGTTTGTTTTGTTTTTTTCAGTTAAGATGAGGTTTTAGTGGGCTTTATTGAAAGTGACATGACAGGAAATGGGGTCGGAGAGAGGCGAGGACATGCAACAAAGGGCCACAGGCCAGGAGCCAAACTCGGGCTGGCTGCATGAGAACCGCAGCCCCCAAACATGAGGCGCCCGCTCAACCAACTTCATTACCATTACTCCTGGTCTCCTGCATTTTGGATCTATCTGCTGCAGTCGTGTCATGGAGCAAAATTGTTCCTTTAATCTTTTATAGCAAACCTGACAATGGACCTCAGGATTTATGACTAGTTTTATCCAGTCTTCACAGTAAACTGTTCTGTGTTGCTTATACTTCTTTTACTGCAAATACTAATGGAATATTTACGGATAGATTTCCTTCAGCATCATCCTTTTAACATCTAGAGATGGCAAGACATCACATATGTAATGAAACAAATCCAGACCTTCTGTGCAAAAGAAGCAGTGATTTTACTTTTCCGTCTAAGCTTTGCTGAATAATGAGGTGAAGTACAACTGCGGGAAGGACGAAAAGAGTACAGCTGCCTGTTTTCATGTAATTAAAGCTGCATAAGTACAGACACATTCATCAGCGACACCAGTAAAATCACTAACTAGAATGTAAACAGCTCATCTTGTTTAAATGCATTGTCTCACTGTGAAAATCTGCATCCTGGCATTCACACCGGTGTTACACACAATTGCAAAACATGGTTTATACTAATGGTTTCTATTCATATGTAAAATTACAATATGATAAAAGTAATTTCAAACCTAAACCGAGTTCATTTCTTTTTGTGTAGCACCAATAAATGACATTCTTTTGAATTTTTAGCCACTGTTTGACCAACGCAACACTACATTGAACACTATTTCATATAAGTTGGTAGCTGCAGCTGGTCAACGCTCTTTGGTTAAAAAAGAAAGGCCTAATCAATAATAAGCAGGTGGTCAAAATGTTCCATCTGACATGTTTACCTTTTTGATTTTGTTGTCATCATCACTTAAAAAAGTGGATTTTTCATAAGCACCTTGCAGGAGAAGCAACACAAACATTACCTAGAGCTAAATTTAAGGGAAACTGTACGGCGCACAACAGCACAACAGGGACCCTCATGGGTCTTGGCCAGTCCGGTTTTCATCTGTACTTATCCAGACCCTCCTGTCTTCCCAGTGCTTCTAGTCAAGGTCATTTTAATGGGATTGAGCGTTGGAGCACTGAGAGGTTTAGGAGCCATAACAAAGCGGATTAACACAAAATGATTGACCAGACCCACCCAATCGTCCACAAATAGTCAAGATGCCAAAGCCTTCATCACTATTTTTGTTTCTTTTTATCCAAATAGTCCTGAAGCATTGTTTGTGATTCTGGGAAAACTCAAATATACTCAAACAAAATGGAAAGTACGATTCTGCATTATGTGGTATCACTTTTTTCTATTTTTCTGACTCTTTCTGCTCAAGTTCACGCCGGTTGTTGGAGACCACTTTGTATGGCAGGTGCAGAGAACTCTCAAAGCTGCTTGCAGACAACCTCTTAATAACCTCCAAAAAGTATAGTTCAATCTCAAAACAAGGCCAGACTCCGTCAGGTTTAATAGAAAAAAAAAAAAGGCAAGTCTGAACAGAACAGGGTCTACAAAAAAAACTCAAGCACCAACTAGACAAAGTCTGAAGGATATGGAGGCGAGGGAAACCACTGGTGTCAGGGTTTTTGGTTTACCTCAGACGCCACAGGCCAGTTGTAGCTGCAGCGGCGACCTCAAAAGCGGCCAGGCCCACCCACAGGCAGTGACCCGGCCAGCCTGCAGGTAAAATAGCAGAGAAGAGCCAGAACTGCCACCAGCAGGACGCCGGACAGCACAGTGGTCAGTATCACATTAAATCCCACTTCAGACATGGTGTCACCAAGCATTCAGCTGCTCCACTGCAGTGTGTCGGAATTGGTTTTCCAGCGTTTAACAGCTACAACTGGCTCAGCTCTGAGGTCCTGTCGGAGTCTTAGGCAGGTCACACATGTACTTAAATGTGTCACTCCTGCAAGTTCTCAGGGAAGTGGATTAAGCTTTTCATTATGCTCACAAGTGGACCGTTGACAGATGGGGGTTTACCTTTAAATTCCCTAACAATGAAAAGATTTTTTCTTTTTAAAAAAAAAATAAGCATCTACTTCAGTGCCTCATCCATCTTCTATGCACTGAATAACTAACATTTATACTGAATTTAGCTTATATTTTTTTCACCATTTAGGTAAAAATTAGTTATTCAAATGACTTTGCCTTAAAAAAAATGAATTACAGTGAATGAATTAAAACTGGTTTAATAAGTATTTTATAAAAGTAGAAATAGGATAAATGTGTGCTGATCTTAGAAATGCAGGAGACCCTCCCATCCCAGCAAAAAAAAGAAAAGAAATCAGAATAGTTCATTTTCATCCACGTGAAGACCTAACGGGGAGGTATTAGAGCTCATGCCGAGAGAAAGCCGCATGATAACCTGAGCAAATGTCCTTACAATACTCCAGCAATGCGCTTTTCCAAACGCAACCTGAAAGCAAGAAGTGAAAAATAAAAAGTTTCTCGTTGTTATACTTACTGCGGGTGGCAGGAACGAACATCCGAGTGAGCGTGAGGTTCCTCCTCTTGGAATATGTGTCCTTGTCAATGACTTTACGCTCGCTTTTATAAGGCCACACTTCTCCGCGACCGGCTTCCGTGTGTAGCGGTTTGTGTCCCACGAGGGAGGAAATAATAGTAAAAAAAAAAAAAAAAAAAACCTTAGACACAACGATGGACTGCCGCTGTGGGAGCTGGTGGACCAGGAGCGCCACCTGCCGGACGACTTGTCCGCAGCATCAAACACAAAACAACTTGGTTTTAACATCGATACTAAATGAAACTTTTGAATTAAAACTTCTCATGTAAAAAATCTGATCATTGACTACTGAATCAAATCAGTTTTCAACGTTGCTAGTTACTGGGAAAGAACTGATTTAAAGTAATCTATTTATAATTTTGTTAATTACAATGTGCCAAACACATTATTACGCATGAAATAGGACAATGGGTGCATCGTTTTACCAGGAAGCAGCATTCATTAAAATGACTGTGTGTCTTTGTAAATGGTAAAATGTAGTTATAAATTTATAGCACTGCAAACTAATCCGGCATCTACCAGCCTACTCTTACATACAGTATTTACTCAAAAATTGTATTAGTAAGTTGTAGGTTTGTAAGTAGTAATGATCCTTTTTTGTGATCAAATAATTTAGAAAAAGTCACATTTGTGTGTATTTAGTTAATAGAAGTATAAACTGCTGTTTACTTGTGCTCCTTTGGATGTCGCTGTAGCACATGACTTTTCACAGATTTGTTTGGTGCAACAGGCGTAGATGAGTCTCACCGTGCGGAAAGGGTTAACTTCTCCAGTTTGTGCCTCATTTATTTATTTATTTATTTATTTATTTATTTATTTATTTATTTATTTATTTATTTATTTATTTATTCCCAGTGCCATTTGTCAATTATTTTTTTTTTTACTTAATCGACATGTGTATCCGGACAGTCATTTCTGAGGCCACTATAAAATTAGATCACATGTGACTCCAGGATAGTTTTTTTGTTTGTTTCTTTGTTTTGTGTTGTTTTTAAGTCTGTCAATGAATTTCGCTTGGTTTTAACAACTAATCCTTCATCCTATCGGAGCATAAATGGGCTGCCTGACAACAATTAAATAAATAAATAAATAAATAAATAAATAAATAAATAAATAAATAAATAAATAAATAAATAAATAAATAAATAAATAAATAAATAAATAAATAAATAAATAAATAAATACATTTTAAAGAGTAGAATTAGAGCTTGAAAAGCCATTGAACAGCTTTCACTGAAGATTCTGCTTTTCTCCATAGAAATAATGGGTAGTGAAGAAAATGTAAACGTTAAGTTGGCAGCCATGAGATGCATGTGAAGGTATCTGACAAAATGAGCAAAAATGTGTCATCACTTTACACTTCTTTGAAAGACACTAAGATTGGACACTTCAATATACGGGTACCTTTCATGTAATTAATTTAGTAATTTATTTGTCCTGACATGAATAGAACCACTTTTAGGGTAATATTAGATTTGCAAGTGGTGTAATCAAACAACTAATATTAAACCGGCACTGTTGATATTGTGTTTTTGTTTTTATTAGACATGAGTGCTATAATAATGATAATAGTAATAATAATAATAATGTTAAGCTCTATGTTGTCACTTTTGTAGTTATTTAGGTTGTAACTGACGTCGTGAATGACGATTTCCGGTTTGTCGGCGTAAGCGAAGAGCGCTTCGAGGGGAGGACACCTATCTTGACAGAGAAGCGCGCTCCGAGTCTTTGGCTGTTTTAGTGGAAGCTCGCTGACTGCGCCGCTGTCAGAAAGCGCGCTGGAGTCACGGCCGTGACAGCAGGGTAAGACCACGTCCCCTGGTTGTTGTTGTTGTTGTTCCCGATGCAGAAATGCGTTTAAGTCAGTCTTTAAAAGTTTAAATACTATTCTTTATACATTATATGTATTCAGTCATGTGCTGACTTGGCCAATAGCCGTTTGTAAATAAATGTCTAAGGAAACTAATAAAAGTCTGTTCCTTTAATACAAAGTAGACTTGCATGGAGCGTTGCATTAAGTTTAGTCGCCTTATCGTTGCTGTGGTGGTGTGTTTTTATCTCTTATGGAAGTTATGTAAGAGTCCGGTGGGGACTTGAACTTTTGCTGCTCTGTGTTAGGAATAAATAATATTTTTCATAAAGATTATATTTTATTACGTCCCAACTGTTAGGGTTAAGCCTGCAGCGCTTGTGCTCACATATACTCAGGGGCATTGTCAGTCGATCATGTTGCATACACATCGACCACTTGTTGGCTCAATAATTTTTCAATGATCCCTTTAAGCAAAGCTTCATTTCCCAATCCATCAGCTGCATTCATGACCTCATCTGAGCCTATATTAGTCTGTATACCACACAATTATACATAGAATTCCCCATGGGGATTACTGAAGTATTATTGAATTGAGCACTGAATTGTTTGCTTTCTGCAGATATAATGTTTACTGAGACAAATCAAAACGGGAAGCTGGATTGAGAAGAGAGTGGAGAAGTTACATAAGAGATGGACAATCATAAATCTGTAAAAGTAAACACTACACTTGTAATAGAAAGACTGTCATCAGTGTGAGATACAGTGTGAGACACTTAAATTGATGGCTTGTTTGGCTCTAAAAAATATAGTTGGGAGCTAAAGCCTGTTAAAAAGAGAATATACAAAAGATTGTGCAAGAAAACTAAACAAGAGAGCAAATAAAACATTTACTCTTAATATAGTAGATAGTATAGCATAGTATGGATTGCATCATTTTAAGTTTTTAAACGGATATCATGTCCTCTTTTTTTCTGCTAATGTCCTGTTTTGCTTTCTTCGCTGCCATTTATGTCATGTGTAGATGTCAAATAGATGTCAAAACTCAAGGTGAAATGCATGAAAGGGCTGAAATATGACTTGGAGGCATGCATGCATGTAAGACATCAGATCACGACCTGAACAGTCTCAAGCTTGTGTGATTTAGTGGTTTAATGAAATCACACAGATGTGAATGTGCTTGGAAGCTTTATTTGCTCTTTAGTTAGTCATTACCTAGATGGCGAGTGTGCTGCGGTGAACCACAATAACAACTAGAACAGGTAATCTCCTATTATCCGTTTGTGCCCGTGCAAGCTTCCATGTGCCACTTCTTTAATCCTGACCTTATGTTGACAAAACTCACGCCAGGAGCTGTTTAATTGCATTTAAGGGACAGATACTTTATAATTCAAATGTGTAAGCTTAGTCAGTATTCTCACGTGATGTTTGCAGAGTTGGGGTGGTTGAACACAAAACGTTGGCTGCTTGCAGTTGATACAGTTCATGATGGTGACACAACAGCCAGCGGGGTGATATTTGATCAGCACGCCTATGTCAGAGCACCTGAAACGTGCACAGGATAATGATATAGGCAGGAATCTGGGGAATTTCAGAGCTGCAGCCAACATATTATAAACCACGTGAGAGAAAGTGCAACCTCTGTATTTAGTTTTGTTTTTTTCGATGCTGCTAATGAAACACTAGAAATAAATCCAAAGTGTTATGATTCCGGTAAAGTCCCGTAGCTTACTGTAACAATCCTACTCCAGAGCAGCCTAAAGCCGATTGCCTGGGAAAGTAGCTCTTATTATTTTTTTTTTTTTTCTTTTTTACACTTTATTATCAGGGTGTTTTCTCTAAGGGAAATATCTCTGCCCCAGTGACAAAAAATAAATAAATTCCAGTGCTGTCTTGACTGAGACGGCTTTGTCTTATCTTTGGCTTTCAGGCAGAAACACAGGCAGCACAAAAGGTGAAGCATTAGAGCCGAGGTGGATGCATTTATGCATGTTTGCAGGCTGAGTCATTGGCCAAATTACCTTGCTTCATTTTGCATGTGAAATACAGACAAAAGTGCCCACGCATGGAAATACTGTACACGGTACAGGGTCAAGACCTTGCATGCAAGTCAAGGAGGGAAGCACAAGGCAACAGATTGCACGTGGAGCTTCGGCAGACAACCTTTTTCAGTACACTCGTAGTGATTACAGTCAGATTACCTTCGGGTGGCAAGATGATGTAGTAGGAGGTGTAGACATGTTTACGTTGGATGAATGGGAATGGATGTTTTCCTGCATTGTTTTTCTTCTTAGGGCTTCATCAGCGAGGGTTAACTGTAAGTGTTTGCCGTGAAAAGACGAAGCTGGGTTTGTTCGTCATGAGGTTGTGGTTTGTAGTTCCTGTCTCTGACAGAGGTTACGAGTACGGTTTTAGTCATATCAGAAGGCAGATTTCAACAGTCGTCTCTTCTTCCACAGAAAACCCGTCAGTTGTCACAGATTTTGAGGCTCAGATTTCCATCTGATCCTGCAAGTCATTAATTAGAGGTGTGCTTTTGAGCCACAACTAGACCTTGCATCCCACTGGCTTACCATGGTGGTTGATGAATATACTGTCAGCTTACGTCAAACACACTTATGACTCTCTCTATCCTCTTCTACTTGTGTTAGGCTCTAACCCCTGGTCCTTTTTTCCTAATTTATCTCTTCAGAAGTAAACTATTGAAGTTACCCGCCACAGTACACACAACAGCCCGTCCCTCACACTTAACACACTCCAGTTATTCTTGGAGGAATGCCCTCGTGCCACAAATAATCGTCCGGTTTGCAGGATCAGTGACGAATTACTGACGCATGTTTGAGGTTTATATCCTCGGTCAAAGGCTGTGGCCTCGTGTTAACCTTGCGTACCACCAGCTTTTCTTTTGGTTGACATCGTGGGACAGAAGTATTTGCTAACAAACTGACCTTGACGACGGACTATTTGTGTGCGACCAGCATCATTTTGCCCCGCCAAATGGCTCCCACTTGCCACTTGGCGTGATTTCCTCTAAGTTAGACCATCAACAGGAACTCCTCAGGAGATGACACTTTCAAACACGTCCATGCACATACAGTATATGTCTAATAGTCTGCCTCAGGATTATCCAGAAACAGACTTTGATCTTTGGTGGAAACTGTGGTGTGAAACCTCTAGTGACAGGTTTGTTGGCATATTTGCTTCGAAATATTGGAAATTAGTCATCAAATTTGAGCAGTGTTCTCACTATGAGCGGTGAGTCAGCGTTGGTGGGACAGTCCGTGTGGCGAGCACTTACACAAAGACCTCAATGCCAGGAAATCTTTCAGAAACTGTGAATGTGTGCTCAGGAATGTATTTGCGACAAAAACGGTTGGTGCTGGTGGTGCATGTTTGTCTGCACCCTGATCCAGCGCAGACGGGGCATATAACACTTGCTCTTGTTCTTCTTCTTTTTATTATTTGAAAAACTATTTAGAGTAGCTCAGTAACCGTCAGACCTTTGTTTAGTTTAATGAAAAAGCTGTAATCATTTAATACATTCCATGTAAAAAAAAAAAAATTGATTAAACAAATCAGATATGTGTTAACAAGAGGGAAAAAACCGAGTGAGGGTGCCTTCGTAAGACCTTCGCCATGTCATCTATGGGCAATGTGAAACCATTTATATCACTGGAAGTGTCCCAAAACCATCGGTGTCCTCTTTCTCTGCCCCTTCCTCCCACCTCTTTATCTACCTGCATCTCTCATCACCATTAAGCTGTCCGATGTTTCTTTCATGAGCTGATTGTTTGGCTCAGCCGGCCAGCTGCAGGTCTATTAAAAGAGTTAATAAACACACCACCGCAGGAAGGATTTGCATGTTTGTGGTTGATTAAGAGTTAAGATTAGGCAAACAGCAGTTCCTATTTTTTGTTATGTTAGACTGGAGCTGGTTTGTAACATCTTTTTCTCCCCCCCTTGATAGAAAACTAGATTTTACTGGAATTGGTGCTGCTGGATGGCCAGGAATTCTCTGGGATATTTGTGGTGGGAACATCATTTTTCCTCTGCTCATGTTTAGCCGAAACAAGTTGGAAATTAAACAGAGCAAGGACCTGGGAGTGGATGACTTTTTGAGTGTTTTGCAATGAAGAAAAAAATCGAATCTGTTTGTCTCGTGCTGGAGGGATGAACGTGGAGAATCCGGTTAGACGCGATGGTCTCAGACGGTCTTTAGACTTGCAGCTCATCTGATGTAGAACCTGTTTAAGTTCAGACAAAAACACCAGAGGAACCTCTGCAATTTATCGTCCTGTGTTTATAAACTGGTCGGGAATGAGTTGTGTCACTGTGATGGTGACTGGAAGTGAGTCATCAGTTTTTTCAGCAGCGCTGAGATTTTAAATATTATAGATGTAAACACTGAACCTTTGTTGTGTCTCATATGTTATTTTATTGATGCTTGAATATCGTGTCTTTATTAACTGTCAGTTTGTGCCAAGCGTAAACAGAGATCTAACCTATGTCAAGAAACTTTTAGTAGTTCTGAAAACTTTGACAAAGGTTATTGTTGAGTGGCGGCTCCTGTTATTAAAAGATCTGTTTATATGAGTTGTTAAGTGGGAGGAAGCTCCTTCTTAGCGGAGGAAACAGTCATTAGATTAAAACTGAATCGTGTATTGTCTGTCGGAGTACATAATACAAAGGACTGTGTACATGAATGATGGCATTGCAGTCTTACTAATCACTAAAATATGTTGGGTTTAATGTGAAAGTGGCAGCAGTTCTGAAGTTAACACAGCAGATCTGGTATTAGGGGAGTAAAGAACGTAAACTTTGGTTGAAAACCAAAACAAAATAAATTGACGCACTTTTGAGTGTGAACAGAATGAGGGTTTGCGGCAAAATGAAAACTAAAGTTATAGAAATTGTTCAGGAAATAAAAATAGATTGCTATTTTAAGCTTTTGGTCGTGTTGGCAGGGTCCCTGAGGCAAAACCAAACGTGTAACAACGAAAAAAACAAAAAAAAGGACTGTTGTGGGTTGATGAGCCTCTTTCACACAAAGACACGCAGAAGTCATGAGGAGCTGTTACTGTCAAGCATTTGATACGCTGACAAAAACACCAGCGAGTTCGTGTTTCTGGGGTTATTCCAGGGTTTCTAGAGTCAGACACTCGTAACGTCGAATGAGCCATCGAATGCCATTTTTCTCCTTCAGTGTTTGTTTGTGATACCGCTCAGGGTGAATTAAATTATTCAAATGAAAAAAAGAGTTTGCTTTACGCTCGTGCATGCGTGTGTGAACAGCTGGAAAGAATTATGTAAAATGCAGCATAGCAGTTGTGTTTTTTATTTAACTTTTTTTTTTTTTTTTTTTTAAACTTGGCAGAGTTTAATAACTGCATCACAAGCAGCGACCTCGTCTATGGAAACGTGCCTTTTTCCTTCTTCTTTTTTGTTTCTGCCTGCGCATTTCCACAACCTTTAAATCATTCAACCTCTTTCTGAATTTAATGACGCGTTAAACCGTAGAAACTTGAATGCGTGTGCGCCGTTTTGTTGGCGTTTGAGAGATTAAACATTAGAGGAACTGGCTGTGATGTCTATCAGGTAGCCGTTACCACAGAAAGCAAACACAACATGTAGTAGGAGGGGGATCTTTTTTCTTTTCTGTTTTCTGTGCTCCTCCCCTTAGTGTATTGTGTCCTATAGAAAGAACACTGGGTGTGAGCTACAACTGTGAGATTCCCTCCCCAAATCTAAGTGAAACCACATTGGGGAATGCGCTCCTACAACAGCACGCAGTCACACAATCACTTCTGCACACTCAAGTCTCGGTCGTGTAAATCGCTCAGGTCAGAGCTCCTTCCTGTTTTCCGCAAGTTCCGTTTTCTCTCGTGCCGTTTGCATAGGCTGGGCTGAAAAGGAAGATCAGGAAGAGCTTGGGAGAGAACCCACGAGGAGATCTTACCAGGACTTTTGGAAGGAGGATTTTTTTTTTCTTTTTTTTTTTTTTTTTTGTAGGTGTTGCTTTCATAACCCTGCCTTGTATCTGCCTGAAGCCATGGGGGCTGTGAGAGTTGTTGATAAGATTAGAGGCAGCAGAAAAGTGCTTTCAAAAGAGAGGATTGAAGCAGTTTTTTAGAGGAAAATTCAGCTAGTGAGTAAATAAGATAAACCAGATTCCCCCTGATGGATTTTAAAGGGCAACTCTGCTCTGAAACCGCAGAGACTGTTGAGGAATAGACGCCACTCTTAGAAACCCTCACACACATGATTGGGAGGAGATAAGGGCTTGAAGGAACATGGAAGCACTGAGAGAGTCGTTTCTACATTTGACTTTTCAGATGTCAACGTACAAGAGAGCCACGCTGGATGAGGAGGACCTGGTAGACTCCGCAGGTGACGACGTCTACCAGTCATCACCTATGCAGGTAAACGCGGGCGCACACACACACACACACACACACACACACACACACACACACACACACTGTGTGTTTAAGTGATCGTCAGACCTGTGCCGGTAAAACATCCACTTAAGCAGAGGCTCTAGTTGACATAGAACATTGTTGTAATTTTGTGAAGTCACAGATACTATTTGAAAAGTTTAAACTTGAGACTGTGGTTGCAAATCCAGCTGAACTTGTCAAGAACATGTTTGGCTGAAATGTCTAAATTCCACTTGTATCGGTGTCAGCTCAGCATATAGCTTGGCGGCTGTAAGGTGTGTAGCAGGATATTAAGTCTTATGTCACATTGAAACCTAACACACACTCGTTTATGGAGCCTCTAACATGAAAAAAATCCCTGCCAAACTAATTCTTCATGGTGCACTTTGAGATTAGTGACCTCAGTTTATTAGTTTTACAGTTAAAGCCTGGGAATAAAGAGGAAAATGTATATAATGTTCATTGATGTGGTCAATATTGGAAACTTTGTTGGAGTCTTTTATACTGAAAGACAAAAAAGTACTTTTTATATAACTAACCCACTTTATGGACCCTAAAAATATCCTGATGCTCTGGTTTTTATAAACACAATAACTTCCAGAGTTAGTTTTTTTTCTATGATGGCATATATATCCTTTAATTTATCCTTAATTCAGATCCTTTTTTGATTAGAATTTAATTATAAGAGCTCAAGCAGTGCTTGGATTCAAATCTAATTTTACCATTTAGGTTTTTTTGTCTAATCAAAGGTAACATCCACAACATGTGCTAAAATATCATCGGAAAAATTGCACAGGCCTTGGCAGTGACTTTCCCCAAATTACATCCAGAAGCACAGTTTTGGTCCAAGTCAGACTGATGTGCTGAGGTCCTGGGATTAAGTGGCTGTAACATTTAACTCGATCACATTAGGTTTGACTGTTTCTCATATAAATTATTAATGTTTGATCAGATCTTTATGTGCGCACTTTGTGCACTTATATAATTGACTTCCATTGTACACACTTGAGGTCAAGTAGGCTGCTTTCATTTATAAAAGCATAATAAAAGACAACCAGAGCGCCATTGCAAGGATTTGAACTGGCTTTTGGAATAAGTTGTGTTGCATGGCAACTTCAATCAAAACAAACAAACAAACAAACATAAAAATCAGTCATTGCATGAAGTCTTATTTTTTCACTGATAATTTTAGAAAATCTTTGTTCCGTTTCCGGTCCTTTTTCCATCATGTACAGGTGAACAGACAAGTGGCCCGGCCGGATTATTATATCGGACCTAAATCTGGACAAAGGGGAGAAAATGCCCTTTGTGATTGAGGGAACAAGTGAATAAAGCTTAACCTTTTCTGTGTATGAGGGATGATAAGGCTGCTACAGAGGGACCATTGTGTTCTGAAATCAAAGCTGTCATCAAATCCCTGAGAAACTGTTTGACTTAACGCAGCCTTTTCCACACAGTCTTAGCATTATCAAGTATTCATGTGTTTTAAAGCTCTTATTTGAGGCAAGCATGCTAAATTGCTTACCAAAGATTTGCTTGATTAATGAGGCAATTGTGTGTGTGTGTGTGTGTGTGTGTGTGTGTGTGTGTGTGTGTGTGTGTGTGTGTGTGTGTGTGTGTGAGAGCAGGTGACTCTTCTACAAGGCCGCGGTGCCACATGTTGGCCCGGCAAGACACAGAGGGAGAAGAAGCTGCTTCTTTTAGTGTGCGCGCTGTCGGCCGTCCTGTTCATATCCCTCATCTGTGCGGGAGTTTTCTACAAACAGGGTGAGTATGAGTTGTTGTTTTTTCTTTTCACTTTTAATATCTGTGCTGTCTGGCAGTGACACGCTGAACAACGTCAGTCTCTGTGAAGAAGACCGATCGAGTGGCCCCAGTTTGCTTTAAACTTTAGACTCATTTTCATATATACTCATAAACTAAATGCAATGTAACCAGATGAATCGTTTAAAGATAAAGGTACACACATGAAAATCTTGTGAAAATAGATGTGACATTAGATATGACGCTGATAAATGTGAGGAGGAATAAGAAGAATCCAAGCAAATCGTCAAAACAATAAATCTCTTGACTTATTTCTCCTCTAAGCTGAAATATAAAAATTGCAATCTTTATCTTTATCTTTTATGAGAGGTCACTTGCAGGAATAGCGGTTGTTGTTTTTTGTTTTTTTATATAACCACACTGTGTGGTGACTTTTACAGTATTTATGAGCAGCAAATTTCACTTTATAAGATTTGTAGCTGCCACGGCGACGCGCATTCCTCTACTGATCAAAGTGCAGTACACTGTCAGTCACTAGTTGTGTTTTTATTCACATCAAATGACAGAAAACCCTCTTTTAAAGCACACCTGTTTCAAAAAAGAGCTTCTCAGGCAAGTTTTCTTCATTAAAACAGATTTACGACTGTAGTCTCATTTGCTACAGTCATTTGAAGAAAAAAAAACTCCCTTTTTTAAGTCTTAAGTTTACATATCTCCTCATTAAAAAGAGGGTTCTTACTAGGTCTCCAAATTAAGTAAATACAACCTCAGATGAAGAGCAACATTCAATATAAGACATAAGATTTATTAAACAAAAATAAATCCAAGAATGAAAAAGCAGTTTGTGAAAAAATAAGTACATCCTTACTGCTTCCATAGGTATTAATAAAGTTCTAGTGGCTGGTCTTGCTGCCAAAGATCCTGGACATCGTGGAGTCATGGAGATAATCATGTACATGTACTATAAAGTATTTCCAGAGAAAAAGATGTTGCATCCATGTGTGACGTAACAGAGATTTTTGTCGTGCTACAGCTGAAGTAGACTTCTTCTTTGTGACCTGAGCCGCTGCAGTTCACCAGTAAGAAGTGAAATTGTGCCGCAGACCGCACTGATCTTTTAGTTCCTGGTGTCGTTTCATCTTACATTTCCCAAAAATGTGAAAGTATTTCTTATATGGATGTGAATTGATAAAAGCAGAAGTCGCGTAACCACATTTAGAAATATTTGTTCGCCTGCTGTTGTCAGTACGTTCTTTTTCACTTGTATTGTTCCAGTCTTCACGGCGTTCTTTGTGTTTGGAAAAAAGACGATCAGGTATACGATTGAGGATATCGTCTGTAACCCAACAGCAGTTGAAAAGTAAAGTCTTTCTCCCCGAAATGTGCACGTATCAGTTCCTTGTAAAATCCTACAGAATGATGTTGTTTATTCATTTTTAGCTGAAGCCACACCTTCAGCTATGCGGCCGTGAAGCAACCTTAAATCTCTCCCTTGAGATTCTTCATTATGGAAAAGGTTTTGTGGATTTACCACTAGATCCCTGCTTCTCATCAGTGTTGGTTTCCTCAATTTTACCACGGGAAACTGAAGAACACTTCCTCCCATTCAGCATTGCATGTCAGGTCACACTTTGAAATAATAAAAGGAACAAGGATGAAACCTCCTCTGGGAAAACTGCAGCCTCATCACTGCCCTCCGCTCGTCTCAGAGTCTGTCTTGCACCTTTTATGGACTGATGCTGAACGACTCAGTGCGAGTCAAGTGTCAGAGGCGGACCTGTTTTTGTACCGCGTAAAAACAAACTTCTTTTTTTAGACCTCTTTCAGTTTAACAACGTCTGTCCATGTCCCTGTTGCTGCCTCCTTTTTGCTTTATTCAAGAGAACGTCAACCAAAGCACCAGATCCATGGAAATGTCGGTCATTACGCATGACAAGGAGAACTAGCTTTTACCTATGAGTCAAATCCTACAAACAAACAGTTGTTTTTTTTTACTGGGACAAGCATTCCCTCCAGGTTGTATATCCTGACTTACAAAATGATGGCTTCCAGATGCTCTGAAAACCCCTGCGCATATTTGTCATACCGTGAAATATTTTCGTATTATCCACTCTAATTCTGCTGAAAGTGAAATTTCTAAGAATTCAGGGTGTTTTTTACTGCCTCTTTTGTTTCCTCTCATAGCTCACCCGGGCTTTTGCCTGACAGAGCCGTGCATTACTGTGGCCAGCACAGTCATGGGGGCCCTGGACAGATCTGTGGATCCCTGCCATGACTTCTACAACTTTGCTTGCGGGGGCTGGGTCAAGAATAACCCCCTCCCCGAGGGCAAGTCCCGCTGGGGACCTTTCAGCAACCTCTGGGAGCACAACATGCTTGTAATGAAGCATTTATTGGGTAAGGGTCTTAATTTAAGCACAGCTTAAGTCCTCGGCGGTCCTCAGTCCCAGGCAGAAGGACCATGTGTCCTATCCAGAACGGTTTTCCAAGGCTGGGAAAGCCGGCTTCTTTTTCATTGACACGTTTTTAACTTGTGCGTTTACTTGTATAGAAAACACAACGATGAAAGGCTTGAGTAAGGCTGAGGAAAAGGCCCAGCAATATTATCAGGCCTGCATGAATGAGTCCAAGATCGAGGAATTAGGAGCGCAGCCTCTACAGGAACTAATCAGCCAGGTGTGCTTCTTTAAAAGCAGTCAAATATCATTTAAATTCCTACTTTCAGTCCTTTGTCTCACCCTCAAGAGCCTGCTTTATTTCTGTGTGGTTCAGATTGGAGGATGGGGTCTGACTGAACCCTGGGACAAGGACAACTTCCAAGAAGTTCTGCGGACGGTATCAGCGAGCCTGCGCACCTCGCCTTTCTTTACCGTGTTTGTTAGCACCGACTCCAAGAACTCCAACAGCAACGTCATCCAGGTACAAGGATTTGTATGAAGGCTTCGTTTTGACGGTTGAATTATTGCACGCACAACAACTTTTTTTCCCCAAAACCCCCGTCTTTATGTCTCATAATGAACACATTCATTCGGGAGAAGCTTTTACAGGCTTCCCTGAAGGGGCAGATCATATCTCTGTTAATATTTTCAGAACAATCCTCTTATTATTACTGCAGTGTCACATTCGCACACTTTGAGATGGTTTTATTCCTCCATGAGATGTCATGGGACTGTAATGAATTGTAAAGACGGGACCTTTGGAGAACCTCTTTTTCTAACCTGCATGCCGGTGACACAGGAATCAAAACAAAAAAGGTTGTTTGAGACTTTTGAGAGGGAGGGTGAACTGAAGGTCATCGGATGTTTGTCGTGAGTGCAGGTGGACCAGTCCAGCCTGGGACTACCGTCGCGGGATTACTACCTCAACAAAACGGCAAACGAAAAGGTATTATGAGCAAGTTGTGAACAGCAGTGGACAGAGTGTACAGATGTTAAGCTCATAATGTGAGAATCAAAAATGACTTTACCTCACTTGAAGTTTGAATACACCCAAAGGTTCATTACATGTCTGAAAAGGAAGTCACGAAATAATGAACATAGACTTCAGCTTCTGAGGGATAAGCTCTACATAGTAGCTAGTAGTTGCATAGTTTAGGATTAGTTTCTTAAGTTACTTTTATTAAACACACACATGCATATCCAAACCTCCTCTCCACAAACTCTCCCGACTCCACGTCACCGATCTGCTCACTTGGACTTTGCAGTATCTCACGGCTTACCTCAGCTTCCTCGTGGAGTTGGGCGTTCTCCTGGGTGGCTCGGAGGAGACGTCTCGGACCATGATGGAAGAGATTGTGGACTTTGAGACGGCCTTAGCCAACATCACAGTTCCTCTAGAGGAGAGGAGAGATGAGGAGCTCATCTACCATAAGATGGAGGCTAAGGACCTGAAAGTGAGTGATGCCAGCTAAAACCTGCAAAAAAAAAACTGATGTGTGTTGTAATATTTTCCTGAAAAGAAATCACAATTATTTTTGTTCAAACTTGCCTAAACTTGTGTGGATTGTATATTTTTGTTGCACTTGTAGGAGCTGGCTCCTGCTGTGGACTGGATGCCGTTTCTCACAGAAGTTTTCACGCCTGTGCCACTTAACGAGACAGAGCCCGTGGTTGTTTATGCCAAAGAATACCTCCAGAAAGTGTCTGACCTCATAGATAAAACTAATAAAAGGTGATGCATTATGTCATTTGGAATAGGTTGCAGTAATGTTTCAAAGGCAGTTTGTGTGTTATTTCAGGTTAATACACTAATAAACCTTTCTTCTGGTGTTTTTTGTTTTTGTAGCCTGCTGAACAACTACATGATGATGAAGGTGGTGAGAAAGATGGTGTCTGTTTTAGACCAAAGGTTCCAGGATGCAGAGCAGCACTTCCTTGAGGTCATGTATGGCACGAAGAAGGTAAGAAATGAACATCTAGGCCTTTCGCAATCACTGTAATCCAGTGTACAATAGACAGATGGAAACAAAGCAGATAGAAACGGAAGAAAAAAAGCAGCATCGCGTAAACATTTGACCTGAAGACAGATTGCTTCACTCGTACCATCTATTTTTACTCACGTTTCCGCTCTGCATGTGAGTCTCAAGTCGCTGTTTTGTACTTAAATGTTTCACTGAAGAAGAATTAGTAAAAAAAACTGTTGAAAACGCTCCATCAGCTGAATTATGTGCAGACTTTTTTAGAAGTCCAGTATATGCTCAGAGGCTCTGGGCCACAGCCAAACAGCTGAGTTTGGAGAACCTTTCTCTTGACCCTGTGTTCTTGCATTTGACACAGTGTCCATTTTTACTGACCACAGATAAATGGAAATAGGCAAAACCAGACAGTCAGAATTTTCCATTCGTGAGACATCCAGTTTGTTGCCATATGACTTCATTTCAACAAGATGCATCACTTTAAAGGTTTTAAAAGAGAAACCTGCTTAATAAAGCTACACTTCAGCCATAGGAGGCCGATGTCTTGGGCTAAATAAATAACTACACTGTAAAAATTTGCAACAAAACAACCCAGTTTCAAGAAAATTAGAAGACTATTTTAGACGATTTGCCATTTTTAAAATTCTAGCCAAGAATTCTTTTTTATTTCCCCACTGGCAAAGATATTTTTGCTCAAAATAGGAAAATTTCGACTATATTTAGGTATATTAGGCTTATTTTTAGAGGGGGTGTTTTTGCAGTGTAGGATTCTGACTGCATGTTGCTGTCGCCATGTGTGTATTACAAAATAATAACACGTGACACTGAGGCAGTAGCATGACATAAACATGTATCTGCAAATCTCTAAGACTGAAAAATAATTACATTTTTGAAGCAGCCAGAATGGATCCGTAATTATTGCTAAATGTATGTAATGTTATTGGACTCACATTTATATAAACTAAACAGTGAGGCAACATTTCATTTCAAGTTAGAGGGTACATTTATCCAAGTTGGTAAAAAATTATATATTTTTTTCCATTTAACTCTTGTTATGTCTGTGGAATAAAGTAAATTTAACCCTATAATCCCAAATGTATCATATGTGATATATGAATTTCTGATACCGCTGTACAGCTCACATAATCAAAAAAAAAAAAGGTTTTATAATTGAAAATTTTTAAATAATATTAAAAAAAATACCTAAAATAACCTTATATATTCATTATGATACAAACAATTATTTGGAATCTGTTAAAGTCAATTCATTTCAATATATAATAAACACTTCAAATAAAGATAAAAGATTGTCCTTGTATTATTTAATATGCAATCATAATCTGCATAAATATTTGTCTGAACTGTAAATATAACAAATAAAGTGTATTCAGCTTCAGCTGTCCGGAGTGGAAGAAGAAATATACACAATAATTGAAATGTTATTGAACAATTTGCATTGTGAGACACCTTTACAATACAGATAACGTAAAAATAAAAACAAATGTTTAGGGGTTTGACCGACCCTTTACATTGACACATGGTTGGAGACATTTAAACATAAATATTTGCACAGGAAGACCCTTCAGCAACATGCACTTCCCTTGTAGTGAGCAGTTGTTTGACGGTGAAGGCTCCAGTTACCAGCTCTTATCTAAGCAAGATCCTGTTCCCTCTGCCTGGTTTTCCACAAGGGTCAAGCTGTAATAACAAACCAAAACTTTCTGTTTGTGTCTTTGTCCTTCTGTCTTATGTGAGAGCGCAGCAGTGTCTCTTTTTCCCACTGTGTCTGAGTAGATTTTACAGCTCCACTTGATCAGAGCAGCCCTCACTTCCGTGCCCCTTCCTCCTTTATGCATGCAGCTCCATTTGTCCTTCCTCTCACCTGATAATGCATTTGTCACACAGCGACTGTGACTGCAGTCAATAAAATTAAAAATAAAATAAAGTTGTTGTTTTAGGAGTCCAGTGTGGGCTTTAACTTTTGAATCTAGCGCTATTTTCTACTTTCATACGAAGAGAAAACATGTTTTTGCGAACTTGATGACATTTTTACTTTCATTGATAAACAAGTTTACAGCTGAAATCCTTCTGTTTTTGTTTTCATTTCCTCTTTGTTTCAAGTATTGGCTCACTTAAATTGCCTTGGTTTTGACTGCGGATAGGCCAAAATCTGACATGTGGGGGTGTCCTCTTGTTATTGTTTTGTCTAAAGCAACCCAGCTCAGTAACATGTGGGTGAAATATTGTTGATTTTTCCTCAGATTTTATTTGATCCCATTTTTTTTTTCTGTTTCTGCATTTCGGCTCAGTTTTTTACTAAATACATAATCACTTTTCTGGCATGTGCTATGTGTCTTAGCTCATCTCAGGGTGTATTTTAAAACTATGACTGGGGATTTTTCTTTTGAATTACAACTCCATGGAAAGAGCAAAGTTTTTGGGAACTCTGTCCTATGACTGACTTCACTTTGCCCCGGTTTCACAACTGTTCTCTTCAGTCCTACTCGATGGGGGTTAGTGTGCTCCTGTAAAATGTAAGAAACGGTCACTTGAAACACAAAAACATTTGTATGAACAGACTGAATCACAATGAAAAAAAAAACAATCCCCAAGTAATGTTGCAGCCTTTACCTCGACATGTCCTGGTATGCTGTGTTTGTAGAGCTGTACCCCACGTTGGAAGCTGTGTGTCAGCGACACGGACAGCGCCTTGGGCTTTGCTCTTGGAGCCATGTTTGTCAAAGCCACTTTTGATGAGGACAGCAAAGCCATCGTAAGTATCTCAGAGCGCTTTCTTTCCGCTGTGTGGGATAATGTGGTTTTGACTTATCTCTTATCTCTGCTGCGCTTCAGGCTGAGGACATGGTGGGTGAAATTAAATGGGCATTTAAGGATAGCCTGAAGTATGTGAGCTGGATGGACTCCGAGACAAAAAAAGCAGCGAAAGAAAAGGTAGGAGTGAGACAAATCTCTCCACTGTTAGTCCTCCCACTGAGTCTTTGCAGAGAGGCTTGTTACTAAATGTTTTTTTGTGCTGAAGTGGCAGAGAAAGACAGCACTGCCACCTGGTGAGAAAACGGGTCTTTTACAGTTTTCTAACTATCACTTTTCACAGGCAGATGCTATTTACAACATGGTTGGATATCCAGAGTTTATCATGAACGCCACAAAGCTGGACAAAGTGTTCAATGATGTAGGTAAATGTGGATGTGTAATAAATATCATAACCTGCTACTTCGTTAAAACAGCATATTCAGTTTTCCATTACTTTGATTCCTGTCTTTTAGTTCGTGGTGGTGCCAAAACTTTACTTCCAGAATGTCATGCAGTATTACAACTTTTCAGCCAGAGTGACTGCAGACCAGCTGAGGAAAACCCCCAACCGAAACCAGTGAGTTGCTCCCGACTGCACCTCTTCTCTCAGAGGAGGCGGCATGCTTCGATGTGAGCACATTCCCATTATACTGACTCAGCGGAATACTGCTACCATCCACAAATGTTCCCAGGCAACCGGCTTCTCTCCGCTGAACTGATCCTTGTCTCTAATTAGGCGGTGGGGGAAGGGTTATATAGGGGTTCCCATGCCCTCCGATCTGATCTGTAGTCAGCCTGGAACAGCAGGTTCTGTTGAATCAATATTCACAATTTGTAGTGACCTTGATGCCAGTAACACGTTGTGGCTTTTTTGTTCCTTGTTCTGCAGATGGAGCATGACCCCTCCAGCTGTAAACGCCTATTACAACCCAACCAAGAACGAGATGGTTCTGCCAGCAGGAATTCTTCAAGCTCCTTTCTATAGTCGCACATTGCCCAAGTATGTCTCCCACACAGCATTTGAATTTTGTTCAATTGTGTTGGATGAGTTTCAGTTGACTGCAGCAAACAACATCTATACTCTGCACCAGACCTGACACCAGCTCTGTCCTCAGTTGTCAGAAATGTAAAAGCTGAATAGAAGACAAACACCAGGCAAAACACTCAGGAATAAAACTGAAAATGTTATTTTATAGCTGCTTTTCCACCATTGATTGTAGTCCTGTAGTGCGTGGACTTTTCTTTACTTGATTATCATATTTGATGGAGCCCTAGTTGTTAAAATTCAAAGTTAGAAAACAAGGAGAAGCATAGCACGAGATGCTCTTTGTAAAACTAAAGCTTTGGGTTTTATACGGTTCAATAAAATACTATAATAATAATAACAATAATAACATTAAGAAGAAGATGATTAAATTATGTTTAATATAGATAATTTCTAACCATCCTTCTAGTTATCTCTTCATCTTGGAGGGCAACTGGCTTGGTATTTGTCTGAAAACATCAAACTATTACTTTGACAACCGTGTGATCCATGCACACAAATATTTAAAAAAAAAAATTTTTTTATTTTTTATTTATTTACTTACTTTTTCTTTCTTTTACAGAGCTCTTAACTTTGGTGGAATTGGAGTGGTTATGGGTCATGAACTGATTCATGCTTTCGATGACCAAGGTTAGTTAATAAGAAGTAGAAAAACATTTACTTAAATTCTTTGGCCTTTTTATTTCCAGATAAAAAAAGTTACCTTTGTTTTTATTTATGTATTTATGTAATTTATTATGAACTACTTTCATGAAGCAGGAGTTTGACTAAAGTCAATGTAACGTTGTACTTTATTCTAAGGAAGGGAGTACGACAAGGATGGAAACCTGCGTCCCTGGTGGAAGAACTCTTCTGTGGAGGCCTTCAAGATGCAAACCCAGTGCATGATAGAGCAGTATGGCAACTACAGCATCAACCAGGAACCTCTGAATGGAAAACACACGCTGGGGGAGAACATTGCTGACAACGGCGGACTAAAGGCTGCTTATAAGGTCTGATGTCAACAGATGGAGAAAAAACACTCACTTTAATCATTTTCCAAATAATTTTCCTGAGGTTTAAAAAAAAAAATCAAAAATGACATCCTCTGTTGAGTTTCACAGATCAGAATTCTTGCATAGTAAAACATTTGGGTTACTGTAGAAATGTAGACCTCCTCTGCTATGTTTCTTCCAGCAACATTGTAAGCTTCCTTGTTTACAAGATCAGACACTGATCACACTGATTTTTGCATAAGTCTCCCCATATTTATTTATTTCTAGTCCTTCATCTGTATTGGAAAAAAATGTGTTGTCTAGTTCACAGTGAAGCCTGGTAATGCAACAGGTGGTAATGAGTGGCCTTGTCAGCTTCTGGTTACTTCCACTCATGCACACATTCTTTCCATGTAATGAAAGGTCATAAGCAAAGAAGCAGATGAGGAAGTAATATACCAGGAAAAGCAGCCCAGCGTTAAGAAATACATTTTTCACTGCAAAATGTTACCAAATTCTTTGTCTTATTGACATATATACTATGTGCTTTTTTGGAGAAGAGAAAACTGTAAATGACTGTGCGTAACATGATCATTTGTTGCTTTGAAGGCTTATGTGAACTGGATCGAGAAGAATGGAGAGGAAGCCACGCTGCCTGCGCTGGGAATGACGAACCATCAGCTGTTTTTCGTCGGGTTTGCACAGGTTTGTATCTGTCACGGCATATTCTGACCTCTCTAGATGACGATCCTGGCCCAGTCGTTGTTTTAGTTTAAAAATCTTATCTTCAAATGTGCTTTGAGATATGAAAGTGATACGCTTGGATTTTAAGATTATGTCTGATTTTTCACAAACGCAAAAGTGCTGCCTGCTCATATTCAAGTCTTTGATCTGTGAATGTCCTTTATCGTTCATTTTAAGCTGTCACTTACGTCCATGACAAAAACACTTTTAGCTTATGTTTGCTGAGTGCAAGTTTCAATATGACACTAGGCACAGTTTTCTTGTAAGTTTTAGTGATTAGCTCCAAAGAAACTGACTTGTCACTAAATCACATCTAAAAGTATGCAGACAGAAGTAAACTGTAAGCAGATATGTTTGTGTTGCTTTCATTATTACAATTAAAGGGCTACATCACTGCAGCTACAGAACAAAATATCAGCACTAAATAAATGTCTTTTGCAAGGAAATTTTAAATTACTTAACTTAAAAACCACTTATGTAGCATTTACTGTCTAAATAAAATTACAGCTGATGAGTGATATATTCTGTGAATTTAAAGGAATATGTGAAGAAAGAAAATCTCACTTTTTGTATATATTTCACTTGCAGGTATGGTGCTCTGTCAGGACGCCTGAGAGCTCACACGAGGGGGTAATCACAGATCCTCACAGCCCGTCAAGATTCAGAGTCATCGGCACCATTTCCAACTCGCGTGAATTCTCAGAGCACTTCGGTTGCAAAGCTGATACTCCCATGAACCCTAAACATAAGTGTGAACTCTGGTGACACCTTGTTCCTCAGTCCTGTTTTCCAACAAGGAGTGAAATGGGAAAAATAGCATGAGACACTGACACTGACAAAGTCTTTGGTGACAGAGATGCAAGAATCACTGAAACCCTTAATGCCACACCACTTAATGCTTATCGGACTCATTATCAGGATTAAATGTGCCTGCTTTGTGTGGGCTTTTGCAATCTTCAGTGCTTCACCACAACAACTTGTCTTAGTAAATAGCTCTCCTCCAGCACCTAAGTTAAATGTATATCTATAAATGTGTTTTTTTTTACACTGGAAACCCAACATGATTACAAAAATGTCAGAATTACTCAGATTTTGCAAAATGCTTGTTCATGGTGGGATAAATAAGCAAAGTACTCTTTCTAGTTTTTTTTTCACGTTACTTTTCTCTGTGCTTTGAACTACTCTGGTTTATTGTATTCTATTTATAATTATATTTTTATAAACAGTATACCAGGGGCCTGCAAGATTTTAAACTGTGATTTAAAACATTTTTTTTAAGTTGTATGATAATTGTAAGTTTCTAGCTCTGCTCTTGTGCCAATGCAATATTACAGAAATGTTTGTATACATGTATAAAAACTGTGTCATTCAGAACATGAACATAGCCTAAGCCACGATACGTCATAACTGGTTTTATATGTAAGATTTTGTCACAACGTATTTTGTATAGTAAAAACAACAAAAAACAAATGTTAAATCCCATTTATCTAAGTTTAACTGTTGGTGGATTTCTTTCAAGCCATTCTAATACACCGTTTCAGTGTTTTGATTATAATCAAAGTAATAAGTGCCTCAGGTTTTATTATTTAACCAAATACAGTTAATGCTGCGCAACAATAAACCGTTTTGCTGATTTGCAGATGCAACGCTGCCATTAAAACGGTAGGTGGCGCAGGTAACACATTCAGGTTGACGTCCTGAGTCCAAAAGCAGAAACAGGATTGTAGCTTCAATAACTGAACACACATTATGTTTATTTATTTATTATTTAACATTGCAAGATGTAAATAACCCAAAAACGAATGTACAGTATTATAATTCCGTTTGTTTAAATGTAGCAGTAGAGGTAATAATGGAACATTGCAATATACTCAAATCTTGTTAATTTTGAAAACTGGATTTTCTATGCCTTGAATGTGCTCACATCTGCCGCGCACGTTTTGGGGCCGTTAGGCTCGCCGTATCTGTGTTTGATTGAGGGTTAGTTGATCAGCCGAGCGACTCCGTAACTGGCCGAGAATTGCCGAACCATCTGTCCTGCCCGGACTGCTGAAAGCGGCCGCAACGCCATGTTGGCGAAGTCTCTCATCTCTGTGAGAAAAAAAATGACAGAAAACACAATTGCCGCGAAGAAAAGGTAGATCGCCGAGGGAGGTCAAAGATTGCGGCGATTGTTTCGTTTTTAAGGAAACGAACCGACCCGGATCCGCAGAGGTTCCGGACGGGCCGGGGAGGCTAAAACCTCCCACCGTCCCCATGAATAGCACCGCTGATCCGAACAGCGACTTTCCATGAAAAAAAAGACGTTAGTGTTGCTATTCGAGCTTCGTTATCCCAGATCGTTAAAGGGATCTGGGGCCTGTTTCAAGAATCTGATACGCTTGCTTTATGTATGCAAGCTAAGCTTTGTTTGTATCAGTATTTATTAAGGAATAGTTTTTATTTGTTGATTTTTTTGCGATGAGTTTACCACCGAAAGTGGTCTCTAAACCCGCCGCTGTCGCAGTTAGCGGACCTGGAAGTGGCCCCTCTCCGTCGAGCCAACTGCGGGCTACCCTGACCTCCGTGTCTCTGCCGCCGGGAGCCCCAACAGCTCCTCAGCCGGGCGCTGTGCCACCACCTCAGTATCCTTTCGCACGGGTAACTTACGAAATTGCATGTGTTTTTTTCTTTATGCAACTAACCTTTCTCTTACGAGATTAGCTCGCATTGTTTGTTTTAAATTGGTGGCAGATAATGGACGTTGGATGTGGGGATGATGGTTTGGAGGGAGCTGGGAGGGAGGGTACAATTAGCCGGCTAAGCGTGCTAACGGTAGCTAATCAAGCCGGTTACCCGAGCTAACAGATGTCAAGTTGACGCGACACAACTGTCCCCCCCACCTGCGTTTGTGGGTGCGTATGTTATTTAATTACAACGGTGGAGTATCATAATGAAATATAAGGGGGCGTTATTTTGCACAGGGAAGCGCCTAGACGGCGAGCTTCGGGGCTTTAACGGTTACCGGCTTTGTTCGGTGCTGGCTGCTTGTAGCCGAGCTGGAGCGCTGCTGCAGCTGCAGCTAACCAAACGCTGCTCCAGTCCGTTTCACCCGATCCACCGTCATGACTGTTGCTTCATAGTGTAATTGAGCCAGAATTGGCTTTGCCTGGCCTGGCCTTTGACATTCCCAAAAGATCTTTTTGAAGGAGTGCTTAGGTGCATCTTGTCAGGCCCGAGCTCTTAGCTTGGTTTGGTATGACCGGTATGTTAAACCAGCATAAGCTGAGACATTATTTATTTATTTTTTTTTTTGTAATTGCCTCGCCGGTATTGACTAACATGGTTTCGTTTTTGTTTTCTCTGCACTCCTACAAACTATTTAGACTGCTTAGTGTACATTTAGCATGCTTTTTATTGTCACGGACTGGTCCTGTGACTGCTTGAAAACGTACCTTCACCCCTGCATTTACCCGAGGATGGCCTAGTGTTACCCTAGCCCACATTTGGTGGAGTGAAGTCACCGTGGTTGTGTAACCTCCTGTTTTATTTACAGCATGGTATCAGTAGTGTGAGAGAGAGGATTAAGTAGATTTCTCTTGCCTGCCTGCTAGTGGCAGATAGATGCGTCTTTTGTGATCTGACAGCTTCTGTTGTGGTTTAGCTTTGAGGTGTGATGTCTCAGCTCGATTTCCTGACACCCATGATCACAGCTGCTCTGTTTCGGAATAAGGGGTAGTATGTAGGTGCCAGTATGAAGCCCTCTCTTACTTGCTGTTGGATGTAATGTTTGTGAGTTGTCTGAGAGTTTGATGAGTAAAACGAACAACGTTATCTGTTGTACACTCTTCTGTTTTTGAAATGATATTTCAACTTTATCATTCTGTGTGACTAGAAGTACATGCCGTTTGAGTCAAACTGCCCCTTCTATCCACTATTTATTTAAGGGAGGTATTAAAGAGTTGAATAGAAAAAAAAGAGTTGGTTCATTTTCTTTTTTTGCTGACATAAAAAACTGAGGTGAATAGTAGACGTGTACACAATGTTGAATTATTTGGACAATTCAGATTTTTTTTTTTTTTTTTTTAAGGCCTGATCTGCAGATTTTCAACAAATCAGATTTTCTTTCCAAGAACTATAATCAGCCGCGTACAGTAGCACAACCAGTGAAGGATGACAGCGACTCATTACTGTGTGCGCTACTGGTTTATTTTTAGCAACTTTAGCCTGTGTTAGCTTCATAGTATTGGGCATGGTTTGCAGGTTTTTTTTAACCCTTTTTTTTAAAGTGTTGACTCATGTTTGTTGTCCCAAATGGATTGGTTTCTTACGTTACAGGCTGTGTATTCTGGTATCCTTGGTCATGTTGTAAAATAAGAAAAAAAAAAATTAAATTGTAGTGGAAGTCATGTTTCCCAGTGCCGCATCACCATGATGCCCTTAGGTACCTAGGTTGGGTTCCTTATTTCTCCTGGATGTGTACAAGCTGTAAAATGTGGGCGGATTGGCTTCTTTGGCCAGCCAGTCAAAACTAATTGATCAGTTTCAGTCACCAGCTGATCAGTCAGTGGATCTCTAGTTTCTGTATGCCTGTAGATTTTTCTAATTACAAATTACATTATTATTTATTTTGATCTAATAACTATAACACCATATAATTGCTGCAGAAGTAGATGTCTGCTTCCTGTTTTCCTGTTACATGTGAAATGCAGTAGGTAGCTGTATAAAATAACAGCTAGCTGGTTTTTGAAACTAATTCATAAAGCTATGGCTTTTAATGTGACTAAAGATTTGAACCAAGTTCAACAATGAAATCAGGAACTGGAAATAAAATGAAACACCTGTTCTGTTTCATGTCATAGGAAGCCCCCCCCCCCCATATCCTTACCTGTACATGTTATGGGATTTGGTCAACATGGCCTTTTCAGCATATCGAACTGAAAATAACTTTAAATTTAATGAACAGTTATTTATTGCTCTTATGTCAGCATTGTTTGTTGTCTGAAGTAGATTTATTCTGCTCTCAGTCTGCAGTGCACTTCTAAATTAAGGAATGTATCAACTAATTGAATGTCCTGAGGTAACCCAAATTATTGTTCCTGAGCAGGCACACTGTAAGGTCACCTGAAAAACAGATTTCGGCCCCCCAATTTACTAATCCTGGGATTAAGTCAGTTAAGTACCTTTTATTTAAAAGAAGCTGCCCAAATTTATTAGCCATCCAAATAATCCATCACTAATTGGTTGAGGGCTCATATTAAATATTCTCAAAAATACACTTACTTTTAATTAAATCTGTCCAACTTTTATGACATACTTGGGTGTTCCAACTGGGTGGCAGTTTTGTCAATATTTTGTAGTGCTGTTGGTTTGTGGTTTATTAAGTTAAAACATTTCTTTGTGACATTTAAGTATGATTTACTCATTGCATGAGCTTCTCCCCTTCTGGTAAGAAGTCAAATTGAACTGAACTAGCATCGTACTGAAATTACAATTGAAATAAACTATTCTAATTTGTTATGTGATGGCTTTGTTACCCCTGCAATCCTCTTGTGATTTGTGAAGCGTGTTTCATTAACCACACCAATAGACAGTGCTGTATTTTATTTTCATGCATCTAGGAAAATGGCCCCTCTGAGTGTTGCTGCGCTTGTGACCTCTTGCTCTCCTTTGGCCTCTGAGGTCAGGAGTGTGGGAGTTTGCTGCTTGATGTCTGGTTTGGTCTCCTGATGCATGGAATTACTGCTTGGAGGCTGTCACCATGTGTGTTCGTGGAGTCCAGAGATACACAGGGGATTTAGAGACATGATGCTGAGGTGTGCATACATACATGTGTGAGAATAGTTTGGGCAAGACGGTGTGCAGTTAGTCTGCTCCTGGTTGTCAGAGAAACACTCTGCACATGCTGCTGCTGCTGCATTTGTCAGACAAAAGCTCTTCTTTTTAGCATTCAGAGTGAGAGGCCAAGGTGGTGCTTCCCACCATCTGCCAACAAAGGCCCAGGTCACCCAGCCTGCCTAAGCCCCCCCTTATTTCCTTCCATCCCCCCATAGCTCACCTCACCCTAGTGTTGGCCCAGCTGAGAAAACTGAGGGGTTCTCCTCATTTGCACTAGCTTTTTAACTCCCACCCCTTTAGCTTTCATGTTCATGGTCTAGTAAGTTTAGCTCACTCTCACTTGGAGCATTGCCAGTTTGCAAAGTGTTTCATCTTTATGGTTTGTGTGCTTTTGGGGCTTTTGTGCAAATACTTTTTGCCAGTAAAGAGCAGTGATGTTGCTAACGAGCTAGACATGTAGGTATGCTCACTGTTGGTTATGCAGTACTTCTGCGTAATGTGTGTACCCAGCTGGTGGATCAGACAGCGCAGCAGCCCTGTATTTTAGGACAGGTGTGTGGCGCTTGCATGACAAGATACTCTCATGACAGTACTCACTGTGGGTTGTTATAAATAAACTGCTGAGTTGTTATGAGCCAGCATGCAGGACTGTTCTTTCCAGGGAGGGAGTGGCCTGCTGAAGAAGACATCCTGCACACTGTCACCGCTCTCCCAACGTTTTGATCCAAAGAGATATTTACACCTCGTGTTTGCAGTGTTGTTTGCTCATTTTAAC
Source organism: Xenentodon cancila (assembly GCA_014839995.1). Classification (NCBI taxonomy): domain Eukaryota; kingdom Metazoa; phylum Chordata; class Actinopteri; order Beloniformes; family Belonidae; genus Xenentodon; species Xenentodon cancila. The sequence continues at coordinate 26,201,317 of CM026203.1, read as the reverse complement.
AAATTGGCTTTAGATACATTCTAAACCCAATTAAGGTCAATGAGGGATATGGAGGATATTTATATCTTCTCGCCAGTAAGATATGCTGCATGCTGATTATTTATAGTTATACTCTGCTCTCATAGATATTAAATCAATTTTTTAAATGGAGAAACGTGTAAATAGTTTGCTAGTTTCTCCATGCTGTTTTCTTTTGTTTCCAAAATTATCCCGGCAAGTGGTTAAGAAGTTTGGTGGGTATAACTGTTGTGCTGCTGTGGTCTAAGATCAGGGCTGCTGCTGATGGTGATGTAAGCATAAACCAGTAACCTGGTGAATCGGTATCAGTGGCTTTTTTTTTTTTTTTTTTTTTTTTTTTTTTTTTTTACTGCTGGCCTTGGTTTCTAGTCCTGCACCAAAGTTTCTCATCAGATAAACATATAGCAAGAAGGTTCATTTTGTGTGAAGCTTGCCTGTTCTCCCTGTGCAGAATAATTTTTGAAGTCTCAGGATGTGCATCCTAGATTAAGTCCTGAATTGACTGTAGGTGTGAATATGGTGGGCATGGTTGTCTGTCTCTGTGATGGGCTGGTGACCTCTCCACGGTGTATCCCACTTTCAAACCAATGAGAGCTTTGCCCGTAAACGATGGAACAACAAAATCATCATACATTCTATGACACACATTTAGGTATAAACTATCAGTACAAATTAATGTCTCAGCAAATAAAGCCATGCTCTTGTTACATGGTTACTAAGTAACTCTAGGGAAGCGCTATAAATAGTTGGTTTCAGTTTTTCTCTTTTTTGGTTTCTTTATTTTTATTTTATCTATATTTTTAAATGATTTAATCCTTATTGGCACTGTTTCAGTGATGCACAACACACAGTGTAGCGTTTATACTGTTGTTTTTTGGTTAGTTTCAGGGTTTTTTTTTGTCACCAACTGACTAAACAGATTTTTAATGGGACATTAAATGAGAGAGGTCTCTTTAATCTTGCTATCATATATTTGGTGTTGCAACTGATTATCAGTGCAAAAGCCATGGAAACTCAAAACTCTTTCAGGCCACTGACGTCTGAAAATATTTAATTGAGATCTGCAAGACCAGCTCAGACTAGTGTTACGTAGCCTTCCCAAATTTCCACGCATATTTCTCAGATTTCAGAGCTTCAAGTTTCCTTTCTTTGGTACCTTTCTTGTTGGAACTTGTACACTTGTTTCCTATTTGATAACAAACACACCATATGTGCTCAGCACTGCAAACCAGTATTACAAAAATGAAATTGTAATTGCAGCTTATATAAGCAGCAGTTCTCAATTTAAAACTCTGTAAACTTAAAGCAACAGGAACATTTTAGCTCAGTTTTTAGTTCAGAGTTCCCATAAGCATAAGATTTTTTTTTTTTTTTTACATTTACTTTTTGCTTTTTTATTGTTTTCTCTTTTTCTCTTCCTCATTTCCTCTGTCATTACTTTCTTGGGTCTCCATGGTGTCAACGTCAGCTGTGTGAAGTAACTCAGTTAATGTTAATGTATGATAAAGTGGTGCAAAGTGAATTATCTTGGGTAGAAGGAAGGGACTGGAAACTGCCCAGATTTAGATGACGTTTCCACAGAATAATCAAATTTTGTAAATGAAACTGAAAGTGGTATTTCAACAAGAATAAAACTTATTTTACTTCATGATAGCGATTCTCAGAGTTTGCAGAGGTGATATGGGATAGGGTTGGTTACCATGTACCGGTGACTAATTGATTCAGTACTCAAGTACTGATAAAGCTGCAGTAAAAACGGTGCTGTAATCAGTATCTTTAATGTTTTCACATTGTTTAACCGAAAGACTGGATCATTTTTACCTCTCTTGATGATGACATAGCAGAGCATAACCAATGTCTGCCGTATGTGTGTGTCTTGCATCCATGTGCATGCTAGCAGTCAGTTAAGATTTTCAACAGTGTGAGCTCACATTACTAAACCTTCAGTGTCAAGGTAAATGCAACATATGTCAAAGCATAGTCGCGCGCCAAAGGGGAAGCACCAGTAATGTCATGAAACACCTACAAATGAGACGCAATGTCAACGTAATGAAGCCCAGTGCATTTAATTGCTTCAGAAAAGTCTCTACTCCAGCTCTGATTTGGTCGGCTCAGTCTTGTCAAGTTATAAGAACAACTATTTTGTTATAAATGCACAACACTGTTTTACTTTTAAGTTCTAACATTAAACATGATTAATAACCTCACAGGAAACTCCAAGCAGGTTGCAGCTGCAGCTTTAACTGCAGGGTGACCACCTAAGAGCAGCATGTTCTCCATCGTCATGTGAGGGAATTGATCTAGGAAAGGGGGGGAAAAAAACGTTAGAATACCACAGAGCTGAGGCTCAATTCATTGCAAAAGATTTACTGCCTACTGGGTACTAGTGATACGCATCTCTTCTGATACCTATACAGAATGGATTGGAACATGACTTTGAGTAATCTACCAACCACTGGCTGGCCTGGTTGTTACTTCAGTATTCCTATTTGCAGTGCAGTGTTTTCTTCAATCCCAGCCTATTCAACACTATTCTGATGAGAATGTCCAAAAAAAGGGTCATGAACTGCAGATAAAGAAGGATGTAAGGATGTTATTTTGCCACAAGTGCTTGGATTATGACAAGACAGTTATGAATCTGAGAAATGTTAATCTGTGGTATTTTTATAACAAGTTTCTTTATGAAGCACGTGAGACCCTCTCAGAACCCTTAGAATTGAGTAGCATTTTTGAATAGCAGTTTTTTTCTTTTTAGTGTATGCAGCTGAAGCGTGTTTACTTGGAGTTAATTTACCATACTAACTGTATATACCTTTGACCAAATGGTAAATATCCAAGGGTGAATAACCTTTAGCTTTTTGAAAAAGGTTTTGGACTGCAGATCTCTTGGTCAAAATGTGCCTGAAGTGTTTGAAACTGAAGTTGTTTTTGGTGTTAAACATTCAATTAAACTTTTTATGTAATGTATCATGCATTTATGTCCCACTGAATGTGGATTTATCTTGGAAAGAATATGAAGTGGTATTGTCATGGGATTTTTCCTTTTTATTTCACTGTCTCAGAATTGAGAAATTTCTTGTTCCCCAAATGTAAAACAAACACAAATGTGCTATAGAGAAGAATTTTTTTTTCCTGTTTGTTTTTGTAGTCCTGAATCCACACAACCTTCCATCTATTGTTCATACTGTAGTGAAAGAGTAGTCTCAGCAACAGCAGACAGGCAGTGAGAGCTTTGTGAGATTTGCTTTTGTCCAGCACTGTGCGTGCGTGCGTGCGTGTGTGTGTGTGTGTGTGCACACGTGTGTGTGTGAGAGTGAGAGCAAGGGGAGCAGAGAGAGAGAGAGGCCAGTGAGCCAGCAGGGAGAAAGAGGGTTTGTATCTGCACCATCTGGGCTGTCTCCACTCGCTTCCTGTACCTCCACTAAGAGCCTACTGCAGCGAGATTTCCAGGTACTATGGCTCTTTCATAGCAGGTTCCCTTTTAGGACTGAGAAATTTAGGCCATAGTTGTTATGTGACACTTTTTCCATGGTTAAGAAACTGCATGCGTGTTATGATAAGACCTTGCAGGCTGCTTTGTTTGATTTAAGTGATAATCGTCAGCAAATACAAAGTTCAGGTCTCGCTTTGACCCTCTTTTACCAAATTTTTTTGAGTACTTTAATCTATTTAGCCATCAGATAAACTTTACGGCTGTGATGTGTTCTTTTATTCAATAATAGCTGATTACAGTTGCATCATTCTCCCGATCACACCCTTGTAATTTGTGAAGCAGTATTTCCGCCCGTCTTTCCCTTTTCTTTCACACACACTCAGCACTAAAGTGGCTTTACAGTAAGCTATGATGAAGCACAAGCTGCAGAAGCTTTACCCTCCAACAGCTAATGTGTAACTGTGGGGTCAGGGGACAAGGAATTACTGAAGCTACTTTATGACCTGCTCCAGGAGGTTGCGCCAGCATGGGTTTCTTAATACCTAAAATTAATGTCCTGAACAATTACGTATGTTCTAATTTGCTGCTGCTTGAAATCTCCACACCAGTTGGTGGCTTCTATAATTTGGCTGCAGTTGTAAGCGAATGAAGCCTACCAGATTTCTTGTTTTTCTCCCCCTTATCTTACCTAAAATGTTTTTGCAACTGTTTTTCCTAAATATATCAGCAACCCAGGCTAAAAAGCAGAATTACCCATGTTGTTCTTGTTGCAGGTTTAACAGTGGTTTCACCCCCCCACTGCAAGCTCTCTATAAAAATGTTCAAAGTCATCACAGTCGCCTCGGCCTGTCACTGGTCAGGTTGCGTCAATGCTGATAGCTCCATGGCACTCTTTAGAACAAGGATAACAAGTATTTTTCTGATTTAATCTAAGATGTTAAAAGTGTCAGTCATATTTCTATAAGTCGTTTGAGAAAGATGTATTTATTCACTAACAAAAGCTTTAAATCACAGAAATATTTATTACAATGACATAAAACAAAGAAAACCCTCATATTGGAGATGCTGCAATCAGAATATCCGACATCTTTGTTCTGCATTCACTTCATTTTGCACAATTATTCATAAAGTTGTAATTTATTCACTTGTAATGTTGTATTTCTTGGATGATGTTGATTTTCAGTTTCTTGATATGGATTCATTGAAAAATTAGTCTCTGATCTTACAATCATGTGGGGAATGTTTTCTTTGTAGTGCTCAGTACTTATAGCAAAAGAGAGAGGTAAATGCCATCTTCCCCACAGGTTTTGTGCTCCTCCCCACCAGGACTATCATATCACTGTGAAGATAGTGAGCCTCTAATTACTGCTAATTTCTGTGTGCATGTATGTACTGCATGTTGTGGAGGTTGGGTGTGTATTGTTTTTCTAAATTCTCCGGGAATGAAACAGACAATGTTTCCTGTCTGCTTCTACATCTTAAACCTCAACCCTCTTTTTTTTTTGTTTTTTTTTTTTTGTTTTAATGATCCTTTTCTCTCTTTATCTTCCTTTCTCCCCATTGTATTGCTGGGCTATGCATAGCAGCGCTGGCAGGGGGCCAAGAGCGATGACGGGCCCCTGCAGGCAGGAGCAGAGCAAAGGAAGAGAGCTCAGAGCAAAGGGAGGCGTGATTTGGATGAAAGGAAGAAAGCCAGACATTTGGTTTCCCTTAAACCATGTGATCTGCAGTATATGAGTCTGTCACAGACAACTGCTTGAGCATGTTAATAGCTACAGGGCTTCCCTCTGCTGTTTGAATATTACACATTTCCTCTCAAAATGTCCGAGGGACGCCTCGCCAACCAATTGGACAAAAAAAAAAAAAAAAAAGGCCTTCTCAAATTTACTTCGACTTTACGTTAATTGGAGAGTCACTTGTGTAGTCAGTCATTTCATTTTCTGTAAATTTGAGCAAATTCTTTCCACTTTTGAGCCAATTTTAGTTCGTAAATTCAGTTGATGCAGTCTCATGTGGATGGGGAAAAAATGCAAACATTTGGAAATGATAACATAATGTACTGATGATGAAAGGAGCATTTGGAAAAAGTTACTTTAGTTTTAAGGAGCATGTGAAAATACAATGAATATAAAAAGTTTACACCCCCTTACAGAATTGCAGGTTTTGAAAATTATGAAAATAAAAACAACATAAATGTCAGACTTGTTATATTTTTAATGTGTTATTCCAACAAACAAAACCCCAGATACATAGAAAAAAAAGAAGAAGAAGAATTAAAGAATTAAATAAAAGTACCACAGTGACTGGCAAACCCCTCTCATCAATTAGTGATTCTGATTAAGACCAGATAAGTCAGCTGTTTCTGCTCAAATGTTTGAAGTTGTGTTCTGTTGAAAGCCCTGAGCTTTGCCAATTTTAACAGGTTCAGATGTTTTTTCTTAGAACTATAATCAACTACATACATTAAATTATTCAACAATAAAAGATAGCAGAGACCTCGAGCTGTGTGCTTTTATAGCTTTATCTTTACTTAGTTTTGGTAGCTTTGTAACATTGAACATGTTCAGCCGTGTTAAGCGTTGGATTACGTTTGCTGTCTGTTGTTGCTTCTCCACGAGTCGTGGTGAAAAACCACCACATTTCTGGTGACTGCGTCAGTGTGCGATAAATAAAATGTGGATTTGTCACTATTTTAAGAGTTTAAGATGATGATGTCCTATAGAAAAGATCTGAAGAAAACAGAGTAATTAGATCAAACATGGAATGTCTTAAGTTCAAACTGTCTGAAGGGTTAAAAGTATAGAAAACACTTGGTTTTTCCCAAATTTTCATTTTTAATACCATGCTAACTTCAGTTATGAGATTGTGCTAGTTTAGGGACAGAAGAGTTAATATTTTGTTTGTTTGTTGTTGTTTTTTTTTTCTCTACTTGTGTTAAGTAACAGTTGCACAATACCCTAGTCTGGCTGCCCCCTGCTTGAAGTAGCCAAGAAATCCATTTCACATTTTCTTTTTAACTCTTCAAAATGCACAAAGTACATGGTGTGCTTTCAGAGATGGGGGTTTTTGGGTGGGGCATCCTACAAAGCAAACTGCAAGGCCTTGGTGTTTGAGGAAAGACATTTGTGTCTGGAGAAGATGGATGTAATCTTTGAAAATGTACAACTGTAGAATGAAGCAATCTGTTAACAATCAGTTATGTCAGTGTTTGTTTCATAGGCTTTCACACTTGAAAACCAATGGCATGATGGGAGTTTTACCTGTTGATTTGTTCAGCTCTTATCATATGTGAAATGTCTGTGTCCAGTTGCCTTGAATTTTCCTTAACACACCATTTCCAGAATCCCTCGGGTTCAGCAATCACTGGACGACCGACTCTTCCCCACACAGCCTGGAGTCGCTGTCTACAGCGTGAGTCACGTGATTCACATTTATGGATTTAGACACACTTTTTAACATTAATACAGTTGAAAACAATTCAGCTTCTCCTATTGAATAATTTCTATAAATTAAATCAGGATTTGCTCAAAACTTCAAAATTAAATCATATCGCCAACATCAACAGTAGTAACTTAGTATTCTTATATTTTTAAGTTGGAAAAGCTGCCTTGTGTTTTTGGCGAGTGGTTTCCCATACTTTCTCTCTATATTTGTTTTCATTAGTGCTTATAACTACTTTTAAAACATGATGTTATCTGACCTTGCCAGGTGTGCCAGGTTATCACTGCGGGAAATCTCTGCCATTCAGAGACTCCTCAGTGGTTAATTAACATTTTCATTGTCACATCTGTGACATAATTGAGATAATTGTTGGTGTTTTTCGCTTTAGCTGGCAAGAGTATAATCTAGAGGTCTAGTAGATAATATTCAACACATCATGTATGTGTTAAAGAGAGAAATCCAGTAGAAAATGCTCTCTCACAATTACACAATGGCAGGAGGAGTGAGAAGAATCTAAAACTGTTGTGAAAGCTGTTGTCTTTTAATCACATATTAATGATTCACAGTTATTTATTTTCTAATATTGATCAAAACCACCAACACCGATAGTTGTCATTACCGTTTACGGGTGGACTTGGGTTCTATAGTAGCTGTTGTTTGTGTGGACAACCCTTTACTGCGTTATTGTTGCACAACCTGTAAAGAAAAACTTGCCAAATTGCCATTTTCACTCTTTCCTTAAATGATACAAACAAGTCTGGTGTTCCCAGAACTAAAAGTGTAGTGATCATTTGTTTGCAGAATATAGAATCTTTATTTTTGTGGTCCCTTGCTTTCATTAGATTAGAAAATTTTATATTAATTTTTGCGACTAAATTCTTTACTGTTGACAAGATGAAACTGTTTTACTTTCAGACCTGGACATTTCCGAAACGTGGGAAGTACAAAACATTACACAAGGAATGTCACTGTGTGTTCGTGGAAAGACAGTTAACCTCCAAGCTCTGTTTTTTTTGTTTTTTCCTCAATCTGCTTTACTACAGCAGAACTGCAAACATTAAAGGTTTTATGAACCTTTTAAGCTCTAAAGGTTTGTTTTTAGGGGCTTAGACTGCATGAATGATGACACTGGTAGAAATAAACATTGCCCGTGGGATGAAACTGTTGCCCTGCGTGATAGACGTGAGGTTTACTCAGTCAGTACACCCCCTTCCTTTCTCTCTATACAGCCGCTTACCTCCCCTCCCCCATGCTCCTCCTGTCACACTGTACTGTATGTCCTCAGAATCAGCTACTTGCCTGAAGAGAAAAGGCTCCTCCCCAAGCAACAGCAGCTAGTTGTTTTTATCCCAGGTCATCTCAGGGAAGTGGGCCATACAGTGAAGATATATTGAAGCCAGATGTATGAAGAATGCTGTATGTAGTATTTAGTAATCCTAAGTATGATTGCTTGTGTATCATTTTCATATTATAATCAGAGATGGTAGTTTTTACATTTTTCCACCATTGGCCATCTTAATTTGCCTTTACTGGAGTATATGCAAGAGGAACGCAAGCCCTGGAGAGGGTTAAAAGCGTAGTTGCATTGCTCAGCTCAGTGTCTGCTTACTGCTTCCTTTTGCAGTGTCTTTTCTCATTCCCTGTTGTGTCAGGTCCGCTGCAGCACCTGCAGTGGTACCAACTCATAACTGCAGTGGCCGGCCGGCCACACCACAAACCAGACTTTGACAATATTGAGAAAACTGGTATTATAATTAGCGGTAGATCTGACTATTGGCAATTTTATTTTAAATGATCACTGGCCAACGCCTGATGATATAGCTGATTCACAGGGAGGCGCATCTACTGGCACCCCTTTGTTGTTAAACACACAGGACACTGCCCCTTGGGGCATCGTGGCAACCGCAAGTGTGTTTCCAGTCTGTTTTAGAAGAGAGCAAAGAAAGTCTCAACTTCCTTGTGGAAAATGGTAAGGCTTAATTTTATGTCTTTCAAAGCCTCATATTTTAAATTTGTTATTCGGGAAAGAAATTCAGCACAACATATTGGTCACCTGCTGCCTGATCTTTTTTTTTTTTTTTTTTTTTTTTTTTTTTTTTTTTTTTTAAATGGCACCCTTTGACAATCTAACCAACGTTATTGGGACCTGAGAGTGATTCTGTCAGAGGACTATAATACAGACAGTGAAGTACCAAAAGACAGACAAAAACAGTAGATTGTGATGGATGTTGTGAATCTTCTTGATAATGCCTTGGTGTTGTATGTAAATGGGACGTGTGGGAATAAGTGTATGTTTCCTTAAAAATCTTAAATATCAGCAGTGTCCATGAAAACACCCATATTAGTTGAACTCTAATTGGAATCATTTTTTGCAAGTTATATTTTGGTTGAAAGAGGTACAAGAGGTTGAAGGAAAACAGGAATGAACTTATTTCATTTCAATTTATTAAAATAAAAAAAGAAAATATGGAATTTTTTTGTCAACGTGAAGCACTGTGATATTAAAAGAAAAAACCTTAAAGCATTAAGACTTTAACACAGACTATACTTTCTTGACCTTTTTTAAAGCGATATAAAAGCACCAAACTGAATATGAGCGCTGTGACAACTCCTAAACATGTGGAGCTGGTCCTGAGCCAGTTTTAATAGTGCCAGTACAGTTGTTGGCTCACCATGACGGCGTATTCATATGTTGCGGTTTTCAAATTCGGCCTTATTTACAAATGTGTAGATACGTTTTTGTGCCATAATGTTTTCTCTGACATCAAATTCAAGATGTGTTCTGCACGCCCGATGCTGTGCCTGCACTTTTGATCTGTTATGGATCCCATGTTCTCGTAAATTGAAAGCATGTGTCAGTTTTTAATTAGCTTGGGAAAATTCCTGGACAACTCCGGAATGCTACAGCAAGTGTGGTAGTACAAAAGGAAATGAGGAACGATAAAGCACAGGGTAAAATTCAGAAGTGTCAAAGCAGCTGTGCTTAATGTTTGCCACAAATTCCAAGAAAGGTAAAGAAAATTAATGGAACTTCTATAAAATAAAGAGATGCATCAAACGTGTCTAATTCAAGATTTAAATCAAAGCTATAAACTACCTGATTAATAAAGTCACTTTAAACAAGCTTTAATAAAACAAGAAGCACATTGTTGGCGCTCACAAGCTGGTGCTCTTTCAAAGAACGAAAAAAGTACTTGCACAATGGATTTTCTTTTTTTTTTTTAAATTTCCAACCAAGTCTGTTTTTGTTTGTGTAATTTCATCTATTTTTATGAATTGCAGTTGACTTTATTTTTGTCTTTGAACTTAATCTTTGCAAAACAATCTGAGGTTAAAAGGTTTTTTGTTTTGTTTGTGTTTTTGCCTCACTCCTTTCTTGTAGCAGTCGGTGCACAATCACTTTTCATATTTAACCTGAAGGTCACTTGAGGACCGCTCACGGTGTGCCTTTGTTATTATCTCATCAATGGAGATGTGAATTGTCTCAACTCTGAATATTGTTTACAAATGGCAACAAATGTTCTTGCAGTACAACTCAAATTATCAGATTTCACCATCTCTTGTGGATTTTAGAATTGAATTAACAAAGGGAAATAAAACTCGGGGAATACCAGTTAAGAATTCTAAAGCTGCAAGCTCCACCCCAAAGTTTCTGGGCAATCCAACAAGTACTTCCTCTCTGCTTTTAAAGTTTTTATGGTTGGTAAATGGCGTTGAATTGTCTTATTCTTGATGAACAAGACCTCCGTTGTTCACACAACACAAGCATTGTTTCCCCCTCCAAACTGTCTTTACTATTCATTCTTGAGGTGGAAATCATGGGGATCAAGGAAAATACCCGTACTTCTGGAAAAGGTTCCTGTGGTTGAAATGCATACGATCAGTCCCGTGTCTCCAGCAGGTCCTTGTTAAAACGCCATGCTTGTTTTTTAAAATTATGAACTAAACTGGCATTCAAATTAGTGTGCTTGAGTGTATAGTGACAGATTCTTTTCTTGTCTGACATCTCAAATAAAAAAATCTTAAATGCCACAATCTTTGTTAAAGCATCTCGTTTTGAAATAAATATCAAGATCCAATTCATGTTATATCAATGTCTTTGAATGGCTTTATATTACAAATTTAAATGTCCCAAAAATGCTTTTTGCTGCATCTATTTCAAATAACTTTCAACACTGTATGCTTTTATTAATTAATTTCATACAAAATAATTTAAAACAGTTTTGCATATGCAGACTACAGTTTGCTCAATGAATTCAGTGTTTTGAATAGAGAATTTTAAAAGAAATCTGTTTATCAGAGAACTCTTTACAGTAAGCTGTTACCTCAGATAAACTTGTAAAAGCATAAAAAATACATTGAGTTTATATCTAGCGGCAAATATGTTTTAACATGTGTTTGTGGTAATTTTCATGTTCTGCTATAATTATTGATGTGAAGATATAAATTGCATAGTTTTCCGACTCTTGCCTGATGACCACAGTGAACTCTCTGTTGGCCCATATCAATGAGGCTTGTTAAACATGACCCAGTTATAACTGTTCCACCTAGCGTTCTATCAATCACAGATGAGTGGGATTGTAATGTGATTACTCAGCCATCTGAGCTCTAGGCAGCTGGGGCTTTTCTATAGCTCACTGTGCCAGGCTTTCACCAACCGCAGCAGGCTTCATCGACTGCAGGTCTTCACCTCGAGACACATGCAGGCACTGATCCTTCTGCTTGAGTGTCTTATTTATACTCCTCAGCAGGGGGGGTGGCTAATGACCTGCTGAATCTCGGCATTGCTGTTCCTCCACTACATCAGTCTAAAACATATTTTGTGTTATACAGGTACCAAGGCATGCTGGCGCTCCTTATACTGCTCACGATATCACAAAGGGACACCCTACATTGGCGGGAACTCCGCCTGGTCATGCCCACTCTCAGCCGCTCTCTCAGGTATCAGTACCCACAGCTTCCCCATATCGCTACCCTAAGGGCTGGGAGGCAGGCGGAGGGGTGAGTTTGTCACTGTTGCTACCATCATCCTCTATGCATCCTTACTGTTGGTCATTCCATTTGTCCTGTTTTTGTCTGTGACCTTTATTGATTTGCGGTTATGCCCTCAGTATAGTCAATAAAAAATATCAAAATTTTAATAAAGTAAACAAGAGTTAATATGGTTATGTCAATTTTTTTAGTATCTACTCCTAACAATGATTATGTTGTCATATCAGTTTTTATACATTTATTTTCACTATCATCTTTGTTTTATTACATATCTGCCATTGCTCCTGCAGTGAGTCATGTGCATGACATGTAAATCTGGTGGTTAGAGCATATAACAAATTAAGATCAGCTTTTGAAGCCCCTTTCAAACAAGCAACCTTCCCCATTAATGTGATGGGAACCGAATGGGGGGGCTTAATGTGTAAGTGGGTGTAACACAACTCAAACTTGCTAGGGAAGACATGAGTAATTTTTACGCATCACTTTGAACTTACAATTCTGGACTGCTTATCAGGACTAGTAATGGTAAATGAATTTAGCATTTGATCAAGCACTGACCATCTTACTTCCACGTCGAGTCTCATGCGGAAACGTGTTGTTGAAAATAAATAGTTCCTCGACTGACAGGTAGAGGCGAGTCAATCTCTTTATTGACCTCCATGTTAAAATGTCCAACTTTAGAGCAGAAATAAACATATTTACAGCCTGGTTCAAAAAAACATTTCGGTCTTAATCATTTGATTTGACACTCATGACAACTCTGAGGGAGAGGAATTTTTTGTGCCACGCTAGGAGAGTTTATATCGAGCAATAAATTTGTCTAATGTGATTGACTGGCAGTCGGATAAGCCTATCGCAAGCCATTGCCACTTACTCATCCGTAATCGTCATGATACCGCCCTGTGCGAAGCAACCACCCATTTGTACGAAGCCAGCATTTGCTAAGCGCAACGGTCATGTTTTGATTGCCAATGAGTAAACATGTTAAACGTTATATTAGTAAATGTCTGACAGCAGCTCTGCAAATATTTCGGCAATTAATTCGGCTGAAATAGCTAGGACCAAAGCGAACTTTGATTGAAATGCAGTGAGCATACTCCCATCGGCTTACTGAGCAGGATGGCTGCATTCTATGCAAATGTAAACGGGCTTCAAATCTGGTCTTCAGAAACCAATGGGTCATGTGACCAAATGCTTTGTCCATTGTTTTATACAGTCTATGCATATGGTCAGCTGTTTAAATAAATCCCACATATTGCATTACTAAATCTATAGTAGCACTGTCTAAACATCCCTACTCTATATTTAAAGTTTTGTTTTCATCTGACAATCAACTCTTTAGAGGAGATGTTTCATACCTGTGACAGTTCTGGCTGTGAACACCAGCCTTCTTTAAAGCCTACTCCATAGTTAACAGTAGTTATGGTAATTAACTAACCATTTATTTTCCGTCTCTGAAAAAACTATGCTTGAAACCATTTGAAACTAAGTCCTACTAGATTTTCATGTCATATTATATAGTGGTATTTACCCCCCCCCCAAATGTTCCTCTCCACTGCTCTTTTGTTTCATGTAATTACAGCTTTCTTTTTAGGCAGATAAGAATTTAGGTAACAGAGCAGCATGTTCTGATTTAAAACACAAAAAAAGAAAACAACCCTGTATGAGGACTTTGTGGTCCAGCTTATTGTCCCACACAACAGTTGCAGTATTTCAGATGATGTAAAAGATTAAGTTGTTCTTTAGGTGATGACAACACTTAATACTGTAGTGGAATTTAAAACTTCACTGACATCCTATCATAGTGTTATGGCTTTGGTTGTTCAATACATTTAAACCTGTTATTTTTCTTCGGATGATTATAATGTGCCATGCCAACACGAATTGTTAATAATAGCATGTTAATAAAATAGACTCTGAGGACTTTAGTATTATGCCTCATTTAATGATTCTTACAGGCATGTTTTTGAATGTAGTTGTGAAGAACTTAAAAAAAAACAAAAAAAAAAACTAGTAACAGATGTCTGTCTGAACACAATCACCTTAACAGACTGATAGTTTTGCATATTACTCATCTCATGACTTAGAGGAGTTTATGAGATTGGGCTAGATAACAGTTAACATACTTGGCAGTACAACGTAGCTGGAGTCTCTTTTCTCCGTAACTACAGTGACATCAGTAGTGGTGATGAAGACGAGATTGGATATGACAAATTTAAAAGTGACTGAACAGAAATAAATCAGGGCTGAATATCATAAGATGATTCACTTACCATCGTCACCCTTTAGTTAGGGCATGCAGGGCCTTTTAATTTCCATTGGAATACCCCTTATCATTTGGCAGAATACCTAGATGTATACAGGTATGGTCGGAAGAGGTCAGTCCATTGATCACAAAGACACGCACGCTAACGGTTTGTGCAAAGCTGGCATCTGCGACTGGCTTGCTGCACTCCCAAGCATGTTGACACTGTGACTCAGCGTCTGTGGAAATGTGTGACTATGCTGGTGAGGAATCTTGTTGTTGCTTTTTACTGTTAAAGCCTGCTGGCCCACTGCCTCACGCTAAAGCAGATCTAGTATCTCACCAACATCCTATAAATAGTCAGCCAGCACAAGCAGTTAAACAGTCATTACAACCATATCAGCTATCAGTAGCTTGAAGAAAATTAAAATATTGTCCCTTCTGACCACATTAGATAATGAATAAAGAAACAAAGGATTTGAGGGTACATATTACCTTTGCACAGTAGATGAACCCCAACAGAAAACCCTTTTCCCCAGCAACATCCTGTGTAACTTAATGTTGTGATGTATAGTGTATTCTTCTGGCATGCTGTAATTGATTCCTGTGCATTTTTTGACCAGTATATAGCAAAGCCTCTCCTCTCTTTTATTTGTTCCTTCGACAGTCTCCATACAACCCTGGGCAAAATGCTGGCTCCACTCCTTTAGTATATTCTGCCCAGACACAGCCAATGAATGCACAGCCACAAAGTCGCCCGGTGAGTTTTTCGCTGCTTCTAGATTTCCTTGATGCCCCTAGATTTTTTTAATTTTTTTAATTTCTTTTTTAATTTTATGTATTGTATATGTACTTGAAGACCAGTGCCATCACAGAGTTTATGAAAGAGGGGTCTTGGGTTAGAAAGCTGCAAAAGCTCAGTACTTGTTGACTGATCTTAGTATGATCATGTTGGCAAGGCGCTTGAATATTGGCTATTGATTTGATCAGGTGTCATTTTTTCCTATGGGTTAGGTGTCAGTGTTTGCATGTTTGATAGGACACAGTAAGATTTTTACTTGTCATTATTCCATTTTATTTTCTATTTTTTTTTTTTTTTATAAATCTTAGCACACACTCTATGCTAAGTGTGTGTTTAGTAGTTGTCATATTTATGATTTTTTTTTTCTGTTCATGCAAAGTATGAATCCAGGATGTTTGATCTTTTGTCTTGTCGGCTTCATTTAGTTGATCTAGATCTGTTCTTTCAATTACAGTCTGCAACAATATATTTAATTATAGTTATGATTATTAAAAGCAGCTTGGGGTCAGCAGATGAAGAAATCATTGTGTGCACTCTGGTCCAAAGAAGTAAAGGGCCATCATTGCAGTTACCAGTAGCAAGTGCAAAGGTTCTGTTCTTTGATTGAATATCGTTGTATCAGAATCATTGGTAATGGTAATTTACTCTTTATAATGACAGTGTTCATTTAGAAAAGTTCATTGAGATTTAAGAGAAACATTTCTTGACTTAGAGACGTTTTTCTCTTTATTTTTTATTTATTTTTTTTTTTTTTTCAAGGGACATCTGTTTTTAGTAAAATGATTCAAAACCACAGCGTAGACACATAATGAAGGCACGACTGTGTAAGAACATGGGACTGGACTGGACTGGACTGGACTGGACTGGACTGGACTGGACTGGACTGGACTGGACTGGACTGGACTGGACTGGACTGGCCTGCCTGCCGTCCTGGTCCGTCCTAGTAGCGTGTGGAGACTTTTTAAGAGGAAAATAGTGATGACTCTGTACTGTTGTTTTTAGGAAATTTAGCACAAAATGGCCTTACATGGTTACTGCTTTGTATACTAATTCATGTCACCTGCTGACATTTGTTTAAAATTACTTTTTATTAAATCTCATCAGCTCCATGTCTATACACAAACTTCCTTTTTATACAACCCCCCCCCCCCCACTAAAAAAAAATAAAATAAAAAAAAAAAGGAAAGGAAAGCTTTAGATGAGCACCGGTGTTGCATGTAATGTTTCCTAGATTTTGTCAGATCCCTTATTAGTAGTTTGAAGAAACAAGTTTGGAAATTTAATGTGACACAGGCATGCACAACTTCAGTCCTTTGGGAAGCTATCTAGATATTGAAGCCCATCTGTCTTAAAAGAAACCGCATTAGTACAGCAGTGCTTGGGCGTCTGCATTGAGCCAGCTTGTCTGTATCTTTTATCTTTGTTTTAAGGGTCATTAAAAGCTTTTCGGAGACTCCTTTGTAGGATATTAAGTTTGGTTTCTCATCTTCTTTAACAGACTTGACTAAAAAGTTTCTCCTCTAAAAATGATTATTAAATTACTTTTATATTTTGTGTTAAAACTATCTGGAACACATCCCAAAGCCTTTTGTGAAAGACCATAAAAAGCCTAGTGAAAATCAATTTTGCTTTATTTACAAACCTCACCTGGCTCTTGCTCAGCACCAATCGGGAGAGCAAAGCTAACCAGACCTCAGTCAGTGTGTGTTTACATGCACACAATCTTGTCTCAAAAATAACCACTATATGTACTTTTAACAAGTACAAATTGAAGACTATCATTTCAGAGTACAAGCTGTGACTGAGGACTGGTTCTGCATCATGTGCCTGTAAAGCTTTGTTGCTCTGTGATTTTTGTATTGTATTTTCAAGCATCTGTCTCCATCGCTGATATTGTACTCCATCTGTGTCTCTCTTATGCTCTTTCTTTTCTTTGCTTTGCCATAACTGCTTCAATCTCCTTGCTGGACCTCTCCTCCTTCCCCTACCAGTTTGCCACGGGCCCTCGACCAACTCACCATCAGGTAATTTACCCCCGCTGAACGCTCTCTTTTGCATCATCATCATGAAAGCATTTTGCTTGTCCCTGCTGGCAAAGAGCTGTTTGTTGGGTGTCAGCTGTTCCTAAAGAAAATCTGTTTGAAGTACTTTCACTATCTTAAAAAAGACCGAGCTTTTACTGATGCTTATGGGCTTGACAGGTTTGAGCTCAGTTCACACTGCTTGTGGCATGTGTGAACCTTCAAAAACGTGGCTTTTGAGGCTTGCTGAAACGTTGCACACGCCAACCAAATATGTAACTTTGCTTTACCGAGTAAATGTCTGACCCACAATAGACTTGTGCTTCATTGTATTCACCACTGCAGCTTCATGTAATACACTCTTTAAGATCAGTGGTTCTATTTTCACTTCTAATTTTGAGATTGAATTGTGATGTTAACTGTCCTGTGAAATTGTTTTGTAAACACATTTGGATCTTTTTTTAGATTTTGAATAAAATAGATTTTCATAGTAAATATCAGTCTATTGTTTTCTGAAGCCTGACGATAAATTACTGGTTTGTTAGTATGATGAGTAATAATATTTAGACTTTCGTTAGAAGACGTTTTGATTATTGGCTGATCTCAGTCAGAATTGTCAAGTCATCACACTCCACTTCCAGATTCAGTCTTATTTTGCATCCATTATTCCTGTGGGGGAGGACATTTGTTTTCCTCTAACAAATCACTAGACAACATACATCTGCCTGTTACACCCGACTTGTTGGGGAAAGAAAACGCATCATAAATTAGGTGTAATTGGAAAATTGAAGTTATTATTTAAAATCTGGAGTTCTGTCTGTCTATTATAGATGTAACAAAGATGCTCATGGTCTGAAAAGCAGCTGCATATCCATCCATCCATTTTTACCGCCTATCCAGGACCGGGTTTATTACCATCTCTCGGCCAGTCGAGAGACATAGTCTCTCCAGCATGTCCTGGGTCTTCCCCGGGGTCTCTTTGCGGTGGGACATTCCTGGAACACCTTTCTAGGGAGGTGTCCAGGGGGTAACAGATACAGATGCCCAAGCCACCTCAGCTGACTCCTCTTGATGTGAAAGAGCAGCGGCTCTACCCTGAGCTCCTCCTGAGTGCCTGAGCTTCTCACCCCATCTCTAAGGGACCCCCCAGCCACCCTGCGGAGAAAACTCAATTCCGCCACTTGTACTCTAGATCTTATTTCTACCTTTCTACCCTATGGTCATTACCCAAAGTTCATGACCATAGGTGTGGTTGGGAACACAGATTGACCAGTAAATCGAGAGCTTCGCCTTTCGACTCAGTTCCTTCTTCACCACGATGGTCCGGTACACCGACTGCATGACTGGGGATGCTGCACCCATCCGTCTGTTTATTTCATGCTCCATCTTTCCCTCACTTGTGAAGAAGACCTCGAGATACTCCTCCACTTGAGGCAGGACTTCTCCACCTACCCGGAGAGGGCACGCCACCCTTTTCTGGTTGAGAATCATGGCCTCGGATTTGGAGGTGCTGATTCTCATCCCAGCCGCTTCACGCTCAGTTGCAAACCGCCCTGCACATGCTGAAGGTCTTGGCCCGATGAAGCCAACAGAACATCATCTGCAAAAAGCAGAGATGAAATCCTGTGGTTCCCAAACTGGACCCCCTTTGGCCACTGGCTATGCCTAGAATTCCTGATCATAAACATTATGAACAGAACCATGATAGAAGACAGCCCTGCTGCTCGTCTGTGATGCACATCACTGTGTGCTCATCTCCACCTGTGACTGGCTTGAATGTGTTGTTTAGGATTAGGCATGAGGTTCAGGGCACTAATTTAATACTAATGATATAATCCCAGATGTCAAACAGCTGCAGACATGATGTACAAAGGTCACTGGTCCATTTTTGTATGGACCAAAATCAGTAAGCTAGTCTCACAAGTTGCTATTGGTAACAGCAGAAAAGAAGAGAGTATCTCCACTTTTCCAGGGACCACTATACAGCAACAATTTTACGTTTAACAGAAACCTTACAGTTCCAGAGCACTGTTTTTCTGGGATTTTTTAGAGTGGAGAAGAACAAAGGAAAAGCAGCTGAGCATGAAAAGTTCAGCTATTCAAAAAAGCAGCTGCTGCCCAGTGAAAGTGTTCATCTGGGGGAGTTCAACATCTCAACACGGGCATTAATCCTACCTATGTGTAGGTCATTTTCAAACTATTTTAGTCTTGGTGCTAAGTTTGTGGGGTGGACATGCAAAAGCCCCTTCACACACTTCAGAGTTGCTGCAGCTGTATCTTTTATCTGTAACTCTCAGGCCATGTAATTAGGTTGTTGGTGGTTCCCTACACTTAATTTAAAATCCAGCTGGCTCATGACACTTGTGTAAATAACCATCTGGTTACTATAAGACAATTGCCAGACCAACATTTTAAAGGACACGTTAATGGGTTTGTTTCTGATGGGTTGGTATGAAGGTGGTATATGTTTATTAAATTGTGTATGCTAAGAATCTTGGGCATTTTTGGGTGCTGACATTTGCTCCATGTGCCTTCCTGTTATCTTTGTGTATGTTGATTCACGCTGTCATGGTTCACACAGTTGCCCATTTTTAAGATTGATGTGTTACTTGCTCCCACTTCCCAGGATCACATAACTTACCATCTAACATGCTCACCTTCTGGATGCTTCTGTGCCGACACATTTTAAATAGACTATTAGTAATATGGTGTCAAGTGTAACGAGTGCACTAGTGTGTTTGTGTGTGTGTGTGTGTGTACACACACTTAAGTGTGTGATTTGGCTGTCACAAACAGGCGCTGGGATTTCTTGTGTCACCACGGAAGTTGAATCGGAAAGCAGTTGAAGCTGAACAGTGGCCCTTTATGCTCATGGAGAAGACGGGTATTGTCCTCCTGAAACTCGTTTAATGAACAGCAAAGAATATGTATAGATTAAAACAAACAAACAAACAAAAAAAAAACATTAACAATCATTTGTGCAAAATCCATCTATCTTTTTATGCGGGTCATCTTTAATATTGTAAGTGTGCATCTATGAAGCAGTACCAAAGTAAGTGGATGTTATTTACAACTAAAACAATCAGTCATTGTTTCTTTGAGAGCTCTTCACTGTAAATTACCCATAACAGAATTTTACCCGTGAAAGTGTCATTCATTTTGGAAATGCATTTTTCCTTGAACTTGTACCACAGGCCATGATATAACTTGACTGTTTGTTGGATCACTTAAACAGCAGTTTTATTTATTCTGTGCTCACTGTATGTGAAGTAAAGTTAGTAAAGCACTTGGTTTGATGTGATTAATCTACAATTAAAACGAGGGAAAAATAATACTCC